>CM069449.1:54994692-55346182 GCA_035610835.1 Ophiura sarsii
ACTGGCAGATATTACATAACTGTTACATTATCGGCTTATTAATTGAATTTTCTCGGGACAATTTCTATGGCACCTTAGTGATCTTGAGGGCGTCGCAATTTTAGATAATATCCAGACAGTACAAACGAAAATTCAAGTTATGGTTTAACTCAATTCCTCCAAAAACTATAATAATCACGAAGGTGAAAGACTTATTCTATCGCAGCATGTGGTGTACATAATTGTTTCGGACCATTTTGCACCTACTGTACGACACTTTCCAATATTATTTTTACCTTAACTGCGAATTGCAGTTCACAAATAAATACCTTACTCAACTTTGATCGATAGCGTGTCGCGAGACCTGTTTAGTTGTGTGCTCCGAACGCCGGAGGCCGAGGCCGAAGCGAGGAGGCGGGAGGCCGAGCGGAGGGCGCTATCACACACACACACACCCCGACCAACAATGCCTCGATGAAAGGTTGGGCGGCGCTATGAAAACAGTATACGATATTTTGCATGCGCCAGCGTATAAGTCGAGGATCAGAGTGAATTTTACTCTGGAGCCCGACGCACAGATTTCTCATCGCCGCCTTATTTGAGTACAAATCATTTTGAAAAGCCACTGTAAAATGACCATTTCACCTTGCTTTAAAGGTATTTTACTCTGCAAGCTTGTCAGAGAGCCGGAATGACAACAATGTGATCTTTCTCGATGGAGCCACTACAGGGGTCAACATTACATCCCTTACACCAAACACAATGTACAATATAAGGGTTGAAGCCTCAACAACAGAGGGATCTCTCATCAATGTTGGGAACATACAAGTCACTACTACTACTATGGGTAAATTTTGTAGCCTCAGCTCTTAATTCCATCTTTAATTTAATTTCAATGTTATCAAATTATTCATTGCATGAGATCAAGTTTTATTAGACATTTGTTGTCTAGAAAGCACTCCTTTTTTTTAAAACAGCTTTTAAACATAACTTTACATAAGTCTCATGACCGTAATGTATTTATTCGTATTGACCACTTGTTGCCGTTGATAGCGTACATATAGGGTTATTTATCCTGCGTCACCTATCACCGAACTAAAAACCATGACATCCCATACCAAAAAGAAAAGGTAGCAGCTACCTATCCGCTAGGTAGCCGATAGCTAGCTGCTATTAATTTTGGACCTATAGCAGGAAGTAGCAACTAGCCGCTTGCCTCTGGCTACCATAGCAGCATGGTTTAAGCTAGCTGCTACCTTATTTCTAGTGATAGCAGGAAGGTAGCAGCAAAGTTTGTTGTAATTATCTTAACATTTTACTAGCAGGAAGCTAGCAGCTAGCTGCTACCTTGCTAGTATAGCAGGAAGCAAGCAGCAAACTTAGTCTTCAAATTTTATATAGCAGGAAGCTAACTGCTAACTATAGCTGCTAGTAATTGATGGTAATTTACATACAGTCACATGACTTCCAACTGCCATTTCAAATCTGATGGTGGAAGCTGGTGGAATGGCTGTTATTTGATCATGGATGAGCATTTGTGGTGGATATTTCCAAATTCTTTCAACCAATTTGTAATATTTATGGTATTTATGGATCATGGTTAATCAAGAAAGGTATGTACATGATTGGTAGTGCAATTCAATGAATTAGCTGGGTTATAATGTAAGCTTATGAGTGCACCTTTACATGTGTGCAATGTGCAAGTTTGCTGAATTCTGCTATTCACATAATGTAAAAGAGGATCATTTGCAATAAATTGTTTAAAATATGGATGGAACAATGCAACATAACTTGAGAATCATGTTGGTTAATTGTGTAGAAATAATTTGATGGGATATATCGCAAGTTAATGATCCTTCTAATTGTAGTGACCGCATATTTGACGTTAAGTGTCGTGAGGCTTTTTATCCCCCTAGCTGCTTATTAGCTTTGTTCTTTGTTTATGGATCCTAACTTTGCCCTACAATATCCCACAACGAATTATTTACTCTGGCAGTGCCGTAGCTAGTTTTTTATATTGGAGAGTGAGTGGGCCCGGGAGGGGGGGGGGGGGGGGGGGGGGGTGACATGGTTTCTCACAAACCGGCACGAAAATAAACGGACAACAAAACATATCAGACAGAGTACCATGCTCAACAGACATCCAAATCACAACTGACAGTGCCAACTGTCAATTTTGACCGACACGACTCAAATATTGGGGGGGGGGGGCAATCAGCACGTCATCCCCATCTTTGCGCCTAAGTTTATAGACACCGGTGCAATGTGGACCCATGATTATAATAACTAGTGTATGATGAGGGAGTGGGGTAGGGAGGAGAGGGGGCTGTTACTGTTTCCACAAATTGGCACGAAAAAATGGACATTCATTCAATAATCGGCCAATCGCAACAGGCAGTGCCAATTTCGACCGACACGACTCACATAATGGGGAGGGGGGTCCCCAGCCCCACCCCACCCCTGGCTATGCCACACTGTATTCTCGGATGGGAGTGTCACCGCGTAATTCAGCATGCCATCCTCATCGTTGCGCCTAAATTTATAGACACCGTTGCGAGGTTGCGTTGTGGACATTTTAACGTGAATTAATAATAGGATCACCAAACAGCGCTTTGAGAAGTGTCCCCAGGAATAAATAGTGTACATGTATGATGGGGGTATTTTTTTGTTGTTGCAAAGGCGGCAAGTTTTTTTAATTTTAGGTTTTAATGTTTTTCTTTACATTGAGTTGGGTGAGTCAGATTTTTTTTTTCTTCTTCTGGTTGGTGGGCAAAGTTTTGTTTTTATCCTGGATAGTGGGCACAGATTTTTTTCTTCAGAAGACTTCCATGCCCCTCCCCCTGGGCATCTAATGGTGGGTCCCTAAGCGGCTAACTCTGCTTTGTTCACATAGGTGGTAGGTGATGAGCCGGTAAATAAATATGTTTATACAATCATTGGTACGGCCAGATACAATAACCATAACATGCTGGTTCTATTCTTGTTAATACAGAAACAGGCGGTTTTCCATTTGCGATTGTTGTAAGCATAACTGCTGCAGTAATTGTTGCCGTGATTGTAGGAGTTGTTGTGGTGTGCTGCATGAGATCGAGGTATGAATATCACTGTCAGTGTTCAGTTTTGCTATAAACATGAGTGTATCTTATCCAGTTTCGACCTACCATTTCTTATTATAATATCATTAAACTTTAAAAGGAATTTGAGCCTGCAATATGAATAGGTCTAAACAATCTCAGCAGCATACACGGTAGATATGGCTTAAAGTGTCCCGGACCCTTATATCGGTAACACATGCCTGACTGCTCCTTTTCGGATGGTCCTAAGGCAATATAACGCAAATCGAGGAACAGCTGCATGCCGGTACCTCTATGCGCTGACTGGTAGTTTGTGCTGTTGCCCTCTCTTGGCACCTATAGAGCAAACCATACGGTATTTTGTTGGTGTCCATAATTGCCGGAGGACCTGTGTCTGTTGCCACCCTATGATTGACGCAAATGCACACAACAGTAGTCTAAGAGCTAAATCTTATACCTAGTTCAAGGTATATTATGCGATATTTTCCAGGGAACGCCCTCAATCCTCGAGAAAGAAAAAAATTGAAGCACATTTTCTTGCAGATTTACATTTCTGATCATAAGTCGTAAATACATTCAAAGTACAGAGCGATACGATTTATACATACTTGAGGTTTTGAGGTAATAGGAATCGTATCGCTCTTTTACTCGGAATATATTTATGACTTATGATCAGAAATATAAATCTGCAAGAAAATCTGCTTCCAAAAGAAATTCGAGGATCTAGGGCGTCTCCTGGAAAAGATCACATAATATTATACCTTTAAGGCAAATCGTTCCATCGGTAGTAAATCTCAAGTCTTCTCCAAGGGTAGTTATTATTATGGACCCTCTATAGATAAGTGCCAGGTAGTGAGTCAATTCAAACTGTGGTCTCTCACCAAACAGGTCGTTGTATATATGACTAATTTAATTATCAAATTGCAACGTTTAAGATTAGGGGAAACATAAAATCATCATATTTGCCTTTACTGAACCAAATCGGATCAGTTTGGCATCAAATTATGGCAAATCATCCCACCTTTCATATTATTTCTCGGCGCTGTATGCCATAATTAGAAACTGCTCAAATGAAATCGGAATTTTAATGTAATTTATCTAATTATAGCATCCTATATTCAACTAGGTAGTAAAGAAAATCAATAATGAATTTTAAAAAAAAATCGATCTATCAATTACTTTAGTTCATTATTTCTCTTCCGTCATACATTTCCAGACGTTCGCCAAAAGCGCCACCAGTGGATGCAAGCACCAATGAGCCTGTATATGATGTAGCTGATGATAAAGAGATTTATGAAGACCTGCAGCCAGCGACACAACAGGAAAAACATGTTTATCAACGTCGGATAGAACCCACAGATGTGAGCAGCGGTGAACACGGCTTTGAATATGAAGTCCCTCCGTCAGGAATGGAGTTCGAGATACCCAAACCAGGCCCAGAGTATTTGGAACTTTACAATACTGCCCCAACGACAGAAAATCCCGGATTAATGAACAAATCAGAGTATATGTCTCTGGATAAGAACTCTATTGATAAGGACAACGTAGATAGGAAATACCAGAGTCTTGAAGTACAGTCAAAAGCATGATATTGAGGTGTCTGACCCTGATCGAGGAGAAAACCAACAGTACACTATGGCCTAATGCTTAAATCCTCTACAGGGAGACTAAATCACAATCCCGAGACATCTGTGAAGCCATTTGGATCAAATGAAAACTGAATAATCGATCATTGATTAATGTTTGTATTTTTAATATCCTTGCTTATTGTACGTTGCGACCTTCTCCGGTGTTTGTTAATATTTGTTGTTATATTGTATATTGTAAAACACCGGTAGTTGCTACTCATGGTTTCCTGCTACTGCATTCGTCAGGCAACTGATTCCGCTCTGAAGTAAACAAACACAATACGCGGGCGTCGGAAGTTCGACGAAGATCGCGGTAGTATGCACGCGCCTTGCCCTACGCTCCTGGCGCTGGGCGTTCATTCATAGGCGTTGTGTAAAGGCGCGTTCATACTCCCGTCGTTGCGCATCGGCCGACGTCGATGGACATCTGCGCGAGAGTTGAAGCAATGCCAACTTTTATCCATCGACGTCGGTCGATGCGCAACGACGGGAGTATGAACGCACCTTAAGTCAGGAGTGGTTTGAGAGATGAAATTTGTTCTCATGACGGCATTTAGATACAAGTTCCGATCTTTCGTCGGCGTTGATGATAGTTACTTCTCTGATAGACACAGGTCACAGCGTTTGGTGCCGTTATCATATGCGCGTGCCCTAGAGATGATGGACCATGTGATAGTGAATGGTTTGTTTTGAGCTCCCAAACGCATTTGGAAAGCTCCGTGCTGTACTACTGTTTCACATTCTTGACGAATGCAGTAGCATACAACTCTGAGTGGCAACTCGTCCATTTGACTTTAATTTATTCACGCTCTGCTGCATAGCAGTGAGCACTCTTTTATTGCATGAAGATAGTTAGACTCAGAGAGTCTTATCTACAAGTGTATAATAATATAAAAAAATTGTATTTCTTTAAATGTTTGGATGTCTAAGTCATTTAGTCTAGGTATAGGAATTCGGCAGGGCTGTCCACTTTCTGCACTGCGTTTAATCCTTACTGCAGAATTCATGGCTACTAATATAAGATAACATAAACATAATTCAACTCAACAATGACTTAAATGTAGAAATATAGATATCACAACTAGAAATGATACAATATTATTTGTAAATGATATTTATACTGTTGAAAATGTTATAAGGACAATACAACATTCAACAATGCCTCGGTAGTAACACATCACATTGTGGTGAGTGGATGGTATAGACTTCTTATTTTATTTATTTTTTCGTGACAGAGGTCTGTACTAGAGTGAGGGGCTAAGCGCCTTCTACCCTCCTTAGCTGTCTTAACTGTACACAGAAAGAAAAAAGTGAGTCATCATCGTAAAATGAGTCACTACACGGACAAAATGACTCATTTTGAGCCATAGTGTGTCACTACATGGACAAAATGACTCATTTTTCGATAATGACTAACTTTTTTTCTTTCTGTGTACCTTTTCTTCTGTACACATTTTCCCATTCTTTACCCTTCTCTTCTAATTTATTTTTCGTAGAACACCTTGCTAGCCAGGTTAGTTTGTCTGCATAAGTAGGGTTTAGAGGTGCCTGCCCCCGGGAAAGACCAAGACAATCACTGATGTCAACTGGAGTACATATACACAGATCTCCAGTTGGCGGGAACGGCGTAACCCCACACTGCGGTGTAGGGGGCTGGTATAGGTGTTCTCACTTCCTCTTCCTTTCTTTCCAGTTCCCTCTTTGAACTCACCTGTAAGTCAGGTAATTAGTACCTGCATCCAGCTATGGATAAAATAGTCAAGGTAATCTATTTCATTGGGCGGATGAGAGGGTCAACCTCCAACGGCAAAAGGGCGCAAGGGTTATTCCTTTACCGGCCAATGAATAAAACAGGCAGTCTGTATGTCTGAACCACTAGAGATTTTTGGTTGAGACTGGATCTCTAAGGTTAGGGGCGGAGGAGAAATTATCTATCTGACAATTTTCAACGGCCACCAGACAACTTTGTGCTGTTTGCACAGTGCAAAACTCCACTAGGTGTGGCGCACCAATGGAGTATTTAGCCAATAGTAAGAATGGAAGAAACAATTCAAAGCACCAGGGTTAAAGCCCCTGCCTCAATATCCCCCAGGACATCTCGTCAGAAGAATCTGAAATATGACGCATCTGCCCCAAACCTACCAAGGAGGACAGAGGCTGATTCGGGATCGAATGGAGGATCAAGTGTAAAATTTGTTAAATGTAATCGTAAATTTGTTAAATGTAAACGTATTATCCAAGTCAGCACCTTTAACACGAGAACGCTGAACCAACCACATTGTCTTGGAGAACTTGCTGATTCAGCATCAAAGTTCAACATTGATGTCATATGCATTCAGGAACATCGTTTCGTCCATGATTCAAATTATGATGTCAGAAAGGTCTCAGAAGATTACACACTAATTACTTCCTCTGCAACTCGCAACACAGTTGGAGCTTCAGTAGGCGGAGTTGGCTTTTTGATGAATACATACGCCTCAAAGTGTCTATCATCTGTCACCACAATACGCCCAAGAATCATTGTGGCAACCTTTCTTGGAAATCCAGCAACAACAGTTATTTCCATCTACAGCCTCACCAACTGCTCTGAAGAAGACAGGATACTCTCCTTCTACAAAGACTTGTCAGACGCACTTAGTAGCATTCCTCAACACAACATTGTCTTGATCTGCGGTGATTTTAATGCCAAACTAGGATCAGATGTCGCTAAGTTTTCCTTCCATGACCTCACCAACCGGAATGGGACACATCTCTGTAACTTTATAAATGAATTCAATTTGATAGTGAGCAACACATCTTTTAGGAAGCCCCAACGCAAGCTGTGGACTTTCAAGTACCCAGACTCTACCAAGGTACAGATTGACTTTATCTTAGTAAGGAAGAAGTGGCGCAACTCCATTCGCAATGTAGAAACATACAGCTCTTTTTCGACAGTTGGATCTGACCATAGAATTGTAACAGCCAGGGTACGACTAAGTCTCCGAGCCCCAAAGAGAAGTGCAAATAAGTTTTGCTCCCTGAACTTCAAAGCATTGAGCCAGGACAGCCAACTTCAGGAAAAATATGCCGTAGAAGTGGTAAATCGTTTCAGCCTACTACAAGATGAAGTTCAGGACCTTCCTGCCCAGGAGAATTACAACCGCCTTTCAACAGCTTGTCTTGATGCAGCTAAAGCAGTACTTCCCAAGAGGCCTAAGAGGAACTTCAAGTCCATATCACAGTGTCGATCTGTACGAGAAGCAAGAAGTAGACTTCAAAATGCAATTGACCAGGGTGATGCTACTATTCAACCCCGCCACGAGCGCAAGGAAGCATATCTCTCAGAAGAGGAAAACTTGCTAAACGAGAAGATCTCCCAAATTCAGCATGCATTTCATTCCAACAAACACACAGTAGCTTGGAGAGTCATCAATGAAATTACTGGGAGGAAAGTAAGAAAACCAGCAACGGTAGCAGGCTCACTAGCTGAGAGGATCGCAACCTGGCTGCACCACTTTCAAAACCTTCTTGGAAAACCCCCAACTGTTCCAGACACTGTCTTTGACATTACACCTGTAGTGGAAGGCACTCTCCCAATCATCGTAAATGAATTCTCCTTAGACGAAGTCGAGTCTGCTCTCAATCAAGCTAAATCAGGGGGGCCATTGGACTGGACAACATTCCACTTGAGCTTTGGAAGTCAAAGCAATTCCGATCTCACCTACTGGAAATCTGCAACGTTTATAGAGGTATTTGTTGTATAATTATTAACACCCCAACATGTTTATATTGCTGATATAAACATGTTGGTGTGTTAATAAATATTACACAATTACCTATATAAACGTGTTGTAGTGTTTATGCAAACGCTTATCGTAGAAATGCCTCCTATACCTTTACACGTAAAACACAAAAATAAACGTGATTAAGTGTTTATTAAGTGTTATCAGAAATATAAACGTTTCTTTTTACAGTGTAACGTCATCAAACTACCCTGTATAAGCTGAGCGCTCAATACAAGCTCGCCGCTTCGCTCACACTCAGGGAATCTCTGTAAAATACATTTGTACTCACATGTATCCGTGTGAGCTGGCCGGCCAATTACCGTGTGACAAATTGGTGCAGACGGTGGCACACGGTGATGTCACACGGTGGGCCGTTTCCCGTCCGTTGAACACGTTGCCGGGGACATTGTCGGCCATCCACGCCCGGCAGGAAGTTTGACCATTCTCAAAACTCTTGCCGGGTGAGTAAAAGCGGCGGCAAACGATGAGAGCCCGGTTTGAGGACGGTATACAGACGGCGCACCCGTTTTGGGCCCGTTCGCAGGGCGGCAATGGTAGGCGGCCACCTTACCGTCTAATAGAAAAACAACAGAGTCGATTTTTGTTGGTGGTCACCGGGTCAATACCGTTATATACCGGGTCTATGCGGGGTCCTCACCGGCCTGGTACCGGGCTCACCGTCCTCATACGTGGCTAGCTTACCGTTCTCGCCGGGTGCATAACACCTCACCGGTCCTCGGTCCATACCACTCTACACCGGGTCTGTACCGGGTACTCACCGGCCTGGTACCGGGCTCACCGGCCTCATACAGGTCTAGCTTACCGTTCTCACCGTGTCCTAACCGTGTGCATACCACCTCCATACCGGCTCCTAACCGGTCGGAATGCCTGGGTACCGGCCGAAACGTCTTGATTATATCATCAAACCGCCCAAACTCGCCGCTTCATTTGCATTCCGGAATTCGTACGACCAACATCTATAATACTCTCTAAATGTAAAAGAACTAAACCTCACTCTTTCGAGAGCTCTAGCAGGGACGGCTCTTCTAGGAAGTGAAGTTCACTCTTTTCAGATTGATTTTTCACTCTTTTAAGAGTGATTTCCACTCTTTTCAAAGTGATTTAAACTCTTTTTAGAGTGATCGCTCTTTTAAGAGTGAACTTCACTCCAAAAAAGAGCTGCCCCTCCTAAAGCTCTCAAAAGAGTGAGTTTTAGCTCTTTTACATTTAGAGAGTTGCAAATGCCTGCTGAGAGTCCGTTCCGCGAACGGTTACCAGGCTGAATGCGGTCATTCGCAGCCCGCGTCACTAAGATGGTCGACGTCCACTACCGTCCATCACCGCCCTGCGAATGGGCGTGAAACGGGTGCGAAACGTGTGTGAAACGGGTGCGAACGGGTGCGCCGTCCTTATACCGTCTTTATACCGGACTCCTATCGTTCGCCGCCGCTTTTACTCACCAGCCAGGAGTTTTGAGCATGTTCAAATCTCCGGTGGCCGGCAAAGTCCCCTGAACGTGTTCAACGGACGGGAAACGGTCCACCGTGTGTGCCGCCGTCCGCACCAATTTTTCACACGGTAAGGAGCCGCTCAGCTTACACGGATACATGTGATTGCCCCATAAGAAACGGTGGTCGAATGTTGTTTCTCCCGAAATGGATTCACGCTAACATATATTATTTAAATGACATTGTTGTTGAGAATATATTTATTTACTTAGAAAACTCGACGAGAATAGTATAAAATGTCCTCATAAAATGTTTGATCTGCACAAACTGATAACATTAATCCCTAAGAGCTGGAACAAAATTGCAACCACGAAACGATTTGTACATCTTTTATTTTTAATTAAAGAATAGATATCTGAACAAAATTGGTCACTTCCAGCTTAACCTAATTTAAAATGTACTTCCATGCAAAGCAATCTGTATAAATGGTAATTAATTGAATCTGACAACAAATGGGTGCCTGGAAAACGATCGAAGATCGAAGATGGAAGAACGAAGATCGGCTAGTTTTAGTTTTACCATTTTAAAACAGATTTTTCAGAAACCTTTCCCAACTTAACCGCTACTAGGACTATTTGTACTTATTTTAATACAATTCTCATGTTGATTTCAAATAATGGTAATGAGATTCAATTATTTTAAAATGTTTGAAACATTTTGTGCAATGCAGACGGCTGTCGTGTGGAAAGTGTTAAAACCCTTCGAGTGTAAATGTCATGTCAATCGGAACCAGTAGACACTATACGCAGGAAACAATAATGACGTGACGGAAGAAGCAAGCCTGGTGGTTATTGCCATTGTAATCATTATTATAGTGTGGGTTTCAAACAAACCAGTGGCGTAGATAGAGGGGGGGGGGGGGGGGGGCGAGGGGGGCGATCGCCCCCCAATATTGACGTCGTGTCGGTTGAGATTGGCACTGTTGGTTCATTTGACCAGAGGAATCATGGAATTATGATGGTCAAAAGTACACATATGAAAATTTTTGCGCGCTACGCGCGCATAACAGTCACTTAAATGCAATATTCGTTGGTACAAGCTTGTTTAGAGCCAAAATGTACCTCAATCGTGCCAAAATTAGGTGTAAAGTCAAAAAAATTCGCGCGCTACGCACGCGTGCCTTGACTCAACATAATCTTGTCGGTTCATTTTAAGTTCTCGCCCCCCCCCTCAATATGAATAACCTGGCTACGCCACTGAAACAAACTCTCGTTCCACTGGAATATTTTTAAGATGGTCCGAAATAGCGACCGTCCCCGCGTCTTTGCCCGATGGCCCGTATTTTGACAGATTCGCTCTTTAATGAATTAAAAAGCCAAATTTAATCATATTCAGCGTTATAATTAGCCTAAAATATATTTTCGAAATACAAAACTAACATCAAGCGCTAAAGCGAACCCCGTTTTACAGCCCGAACGTCAAGACTATCTCTTGTGCACGTTAAGGGTGCACACAACCACTTCAGATCATGCTGGACTTCCGGAAAAGTTCATGACGAAAAAAGACCCTATTACACAAGTTAATTGAGCTAGCTCTGGTCCGTTTTGGTCAATTTTTTGTCGAATGTTTGTGTTTTTAAATGTATTCATGACAATTTGAGAAGAAAACTCGGTGAATTTATTTTTATGTCATTGGTGGTTTTACCGGCGGATAAATACACACTGTGCATATGCGTTAAGTGACAGGGCCTGATAGCTAGAAGCGGTCATTATTTTAATAATGGAATTGGGAATACTCTGTTATTGGCGGAAGTAAATTCCCGAGTGAATTACCACACAGCAATAACTTCTGTTGTTACTTTAATCATGGAGAGGTGCGAGGCTCGATATTATATCTGTTACTATCATAGTTAGAACTTGCTCAATCCAGGAAGGTATATAGCATTAACATAACTATTACATTCGAGTTGGTAATTTAGACTTTATACATTTGTCATAATGACCGCGGTTCCAAATCACTCACTACACGTTAGGAACCAGGCTGTTACGCATGCTTGATATCGTCAACATATTACCCAGATTCATGTGAGTATTTTATTAAGGTGGCTATATCTACACATACCTATCGACTATGCATGTTGTATGTGTATAACTATAGATTTAGGTCATGTGAAGCCAATTTCGGGTGTCTGTTCTGATAGTCGATATCCTACAAGCAGAGATGCAGTTTAAATATTATTGTGTAAGCTGGTGGACTATACACGGTGTTGTCTTGTCCTTTCTTAGTTGTTATAAAATAACTAATTTTTTGATAATGCACAGTTACTCAAATAAAGAGAGGAACTCATGGTTTAGAATATATATAAATATATTTGCTAATTTTTTAAATATATACAAATATATTTGCTACGCTTTGATTGACGATCACTCTAGCGTGACGATCATAGTGCGTTCCTATGTGAGCACTGTTGATATGCGTGATATGCGGGTTGACGATCACTCTAGCGTGACGATCATAGTGCGTTCCTATGTGAGCACTGTTGATATGCAGGGTCTATCATGACGATCATAGTCCGTTCCGATGTGAGCACTGTTGATATGCGGGTTGATGATCACTCTAGCGTGACAATCATAGTACGTTCCTATGTGAGCACTGTTGATATGCAGGGAGCGTAACGATCATAATCTGTTCCTATGTGAGCACTGTTGATATGCAGGGAGCGTGACGATCATAGTCTGTTCCTATGTGAGCACTGTTGATATGCGGGGAGCGTGACGATCATAGTCTGTTCCTATGTGAGCACTGTTGATATGCAGGGAATGAGAATATGTGCACGGATTGAAACGACCCCTTTGACCTTGATGTGTGCAATGAACCATAAAATTGTTGTTGTTAAGTTGAATATATCTGATGCCGTCCGCAACTTGTGTCCCAGGATCATGTGTCCCAGGACCATAATGTGTCCCATGACCACAAGCCGGAGCATGTCTTGAGTTTTACCCATGTAAAGTTCAATGACCCCTCTTGACCCCATACGACACGCCAATTTTAAATGCTTAAATTCGCTGTATGTGCATGGACCTAAGGAATCTTTTGATTAATTCTGACATTCATCAGCCATTTCCTCTGAGACAAGAAGCATTTTAAGTGATATGGTAAGCAAATCAACATTTTGACCCCTAGTGACCCCAAATATGTTTTGATTTTAAAAACCGAACTATTATATATGCGTACGATCATAAGGAATATGTTAACCGATTTTGACGATCCTAGGTCATTTCACTCAATTGCTAGGGCATTTTAAGTTTTGGCCCCTAGTGACCCCCCTGTGACCTTTGACCTCAAACTGTGAGATCCTGTAATGAAGGTCTGGTAGAGGTTCATACTGACCAAGTCTAGTGATTGTAGCATGTAAACTGTAGGAGAAGAAGCATTTTGTATATGGGTGTGCAAGAAAGTTCACGTTTTGACCCCTAGTGACCCCCTATGACATTTGACCCCAAACTGTGAGGTCCTGTAATGAAGGTCTGGTAGAGGGTCCTACTGACCAAGTCTGGTGATTGTAGCATGTAAACTGTAAAAGAAGAAGCATTTTGTAAAAAGGTTGCCAGAAAGAAGAAGAAGTAGCAGAAAGAAACGGCAGAGATAGAGTACCTCGATTTTTTGAAAAAATCAAGGTAAGGATGGCTCAATCTTAAACAATAAATATCGGATCTAACCCTAACCCCTAACCCTAACCCTTACCCTAAATGTACATGTTGCGGACGGGATCAGATTATACTTGTTAAGTTTCATCTGGTGTTTCGCTGGTCTTAGCAACATTTACTTGACGGCCTTCTTCACAGATCCTTATTTCTTCCTTCTACTAGTTCAATGTTCATCTGCTATCTCACTAATGCAAGGTCGGCCTTCTCATTCCTGATGTTATCCTCTGCCAGGCCTGTGTCAATACATAGGCTAGTTCCGTCACACTGGTTTGAAGAAAATAGCAGTCTTTGAAGAAGGTCAATAATTCCAATTAGAAACTCTGACTATCTTCGCATTTCAAAACGTAGTGAAGCGTTCCCCTGCTAAGTTTGTTTCCCCAAAATTATCAAGTTTAGAAAGCGTCTTGTCTTGCCATTATGTTGTTCCATCAAGGACATGGGATTCCGGCATCAGTTCGAAACGTCTTCAGTCCAAAGCGTCGTCAGTCCGAAAACAAAATGCCTTATTTTTGTCAGTCCGAAACGGGTTAGGGTGCTTTTCCAATTCGGACTTACGACGTGCTTTTCAGATTCGGACTTACGAGCCTTCTGATAAAATAAATTCGGACTGATGTCGGACAAGCGATTTCTTCTGTATTTTCGAACTAGCGGAGCTTATTTCGGACTAGCGAATCGTAAATTTCTTTCGGACTGACGAGCCCCGGATATAGGAAATTTGCATTCCGGATTGTCAACGTATCGGACTGACGACGTTCGGAACGACCCCATGTGATAGTACCCGATACACCACGTAAAGAATTTCAGTATCGGTTTAATATTTGGACACATTTTGTGTTCACCAGTAAAAGAGTGCACACCGCCAAATAATATCTTGCATTCTGGCAATACCCGGCAGTGTTTGAAATTTAGATAAACCCCACCATAAGTCTAAATTTAACATCATAGAAAATGTAAAAAGTACTGTACATGTACCTAAATGTTTCATGATTTGGCATTTGTCGGTTATTTCCTCCACATGAGGCCCAAAATGTCAAGTTTTTTCTTGAGTGGTATCATTTTACACGATTTCACTGTTTCCACCAATTTAGGGCGAAAATCCCAGATCTTAGGATATAGGCAGTCTGTTGTAACTAAGATATATATCATTGGCCTGTAGCGGGGGGAAATGCTGGCACCCCTCCCCACAAAAGTGATTGTTAAGCAGAAGACATCTTGATCTTCAATAAAAAATGATTTGAATGAACCAGTTTGCTCTAAAGGTAAAAAAAATTAAGACGAACTTTTCCGATAACCATGTCGAACTCACGCGTGTTCCAGTATAGACCAATACTGGGATATTTTATGCGTTCCACTATCGTTCTATAGTGGAACAGCTTTGCTCCATTTCGCCTGACGTTTGATTTCACTGATATGTTCTAATAATATTATCTCTTATTTCATTTAGGTTAACCGACTTTATACATCTGTCATAAACCTTTCAAATGTTGCAGATTCAACCAAAATGGTGTGTGATTGTAGACTTTCGATTTTGATTTTTGTTTCTTTAACAGGAGGTAAGTTTTAATCAGGTGTATTTGTGTATCAACATCCTTGGAATATAATTTAGTCACGAAAGGTTTGGTTACAAATTGAATTGAAAATTGAGAAGGACACGAACAACAATGTCTAATTATATAATGAACTACACATGTGCCACAGGCCATTGAACTAATTTATATTAAAGTTCAATAAAATTGTGGCACATGTGTCATTTGTTTAACAGATAGTTCACTCTATATTGAAGTCAGCCTATCTCAGAAAATGATGAGGTCGTCGCCGTATTTTGCAGTCAAATCGAGGACGCTACAGATTGGGAGGGGAAACACTGTACCAGATCGATGGTTACGAATGCTGATAACTACTTTAAAATGAACACTTTATTGCACGTGAGCGTTCGTGTTTTGCATAATTTAGTATATAATTTTAGGCTATTATAATCTGTCAAATGTAGACCTAATGTATAAGGCACTATTATTTATTATACGGAAAAACAATGTCCACGCGCATGCTACAGCATTCGATTGTTGGATGACGTCATCATCCCAACTGAAATCCCGAAAGCTACTCTGCGAATTTTCGGGTAAAAAAAATCATACTTTGTCCCCTTCCCCCGGTTTCCACACACACAAAATATAGCCTTGCTGCTTAGGATTAATACCTGTCATTTTGTGTGACTTTTGTTCCAGTTTGTGTCCATGGAGAAATAACAGTTAGTTTATCATCAAGCAACAACCCTGCTATGGTGTCAGCACAAAACATCTTTACCTGTAGTTTTACCAATACCAATATAATGATATTTTAACCCAACTTGTATGGAATAAGAACGCAGCATCCGTGATAGCTTCATATTCTAGAAATGATCCAAACGTGTCTTACAAGTTTTACAACACTATGGCTATCAAGTTTGGTACCAAATTGTGCCTAAAAGATTCATCCAAATATCTATTCAACCTGTGTGGTCAAGTAGTCATTTTATAGGACATAAACAAGGTGTAAGCCGATGCAGTGGCGTAACTAGGTTTTTCATGTTTGAGGGGGGGGGGGGGGGGGGGGGGCGTAAATAGCCAAGCTGCAATACATGACATTCAAAAATCAAAGTGCACATCAAAAGCAATCTGCGGCGTGAATTTAATGATTCAAATCACATACACTGACAAAGGAAACGCAATGAGTTTCCGACAAGTCAATTCTTCTATTTGAACTTGTTGATTGCACTTTGAGCTTGAAATAGATAACCTTCTCGATGCAATATTGCCTGTGTGTGCTTATTAAAGGGATACACAGTGGTGTTGAAGAATTCATTTTTAATAATGGTCATTTTGATGTTACTACTCTCACGAAATCACGAAAGCAGCTTTATTCCGAGCATATTCATACTGTGACCGTTTATGGGACCGGGGAGCACACATACTTTAAAACATTGAAGCCCTCGTTGCGCTACTGCAATAAAGCAATCTCGATTACTATTGCACAAGTAAACTGTGGAGGTTCTAAGAATTCCAGTGTGTCAACATGATTGAAATATGTGGTGTACCGGTTTTATGAGACACATTGTATCTTCTTATTAAGCTAGTAAAATTCAATTTCCGTATACCTTACAAAAAGCAATTTGAAGCGAATTGTATAAAACTGTGGCAATAAAAATCCGATGTGGCAGCCACTTCAATTGTTAGGTCTTATAAGTCTTATTTTTTTCTTTACGACACTTTTCCATAGCACCTGTACAGGCAGATAGATGTGTAACTGTTGTCGCAAATCCGTCGTCTCCAGCAAAAGATGCCAGTGTAGCTATATTATGTGTTGTATCCATGGAAACAACGGATTCGTTGGTAACACTGTTTTGGGGGTATGGTGATTTACTTAGCAACGCTTCTCGAATCGCATCATGGGATTACATTTATGGAATAAGTTACGGAGATGGTTACTCAAGTGACTCCCACCCTATCAATGCTGATGATATAACCAGCGGAATAGCTGTATTTAATATAAACTCAGTTCAGCTGACAGATGATGGAACACATTGGTGCAGGCCTATCATAGCTGGCGCTATAAGTGTAGCAAGTTCAGTAGTAATAAACGTAATAGGTACATGTAGATGTAGAAAAGACTGTATCGTAAGGTTAAAACGCCTCAACTAACATATCTAAAGAACCCAATTCGTCAATCTTTTAACCGAATTCCTAAAAAGCAACATAAACATTTAAAAGAATTAAGCCGGATTGACATATTATATTCCTCATAATATGTAACACGAAATCTGACACAAAAAAGGAAAATGTTGGCTCAATTTTTAACCACAGAATGACAGATATGGATTGTATGCATACAATTATGTGTGTTTGAAAATCTCCGATTTAAATCTCATTTAAATATTGATGACTCTTTGTGAATTAAGTACTCTTTGCACCTCACTAGATTGATACTTTAAAGGATTTAGCATTTCATGGACAGCTCCCAAAATAGGCTCTTTTATTATAAGGCATAACAAGGATCAATTTCAGTGATTATTTGTTCATATGAGCGGGAAAATGTGCTCTTTGAATACGTGCTTAATTGGTTAGATTTTTTGGAAACAAATATTCATTCCCGTACAACTTCTGTTTGACTCACAGTCACACTGTACACATATCACAATAGATTAATATCAAGAAGATAGCACCTTTCTTGGGGAGTTACTATTATAAACTGTACAGAGAAGTATTTTTACGTAGCTATCAAACGATAATGGCCCGTAATCAAGTTAACGCGTTTCATTTAAAATAAGTCGTGTTACAATGTAGGTCTTTTTTACATATTTCTCCAAAGAGTTTCCGCCAAAAACAACTTCGCAGAATCCGTTAACGAGCTGGATGCAAACGACAAAATTAGAATATAAGACATCTGATATAACTGGTGAGTTGAACTTCAGCCATGACACTTTTCGTATGATTTAATGTAATTACTTTTGAGTTTGTGGCTATGAATTTTCTTCTTCTCATAATACGTTTTAAATTGTCGAAAAATGTGCTTTATGTAACCTCGCTGACAGAATTGTAGTGTCGATGGTTGAATTAATACCAAAATGAATTACTTTTGTCCCATGGCTTTCTTTCTATATCCACGTCATTTACCATGTTTACTTTGCTTTTTTGGCAACTTTATATATTGTTTCGTACAGCTTATGTTGAAGTTATTCGCGTTGAATCCTACTTGATAGAGATAGGCTGGGAATCGTTTGACATGGACGTTATTGAGGATGTAGAAGAATACAGGGTAAGTTGACTAATACTTCAGTTTATATAACCCGTTATTATCGGCTTATTAATTTAATTTCCTTGTAACAACTTCTATAGCACCTTAGTGATCTTGAGGGCGTCACCAAGTTTAGATAATATTCAGACGACGGTGGATACGAACGGCCGTTAATTTTGAATTTCCGTTGGTTTCAATGTAACAGTGAATTTTGATTATATGACCCAATAAAATTCATCACACGTTGAAACTAAATTATTTCATCCTAAAACCACTGAGGATGGCTAACCATCCGCATTGTCAGTATCATTTTTTGAATTTAAACCGTTGTTAAGCGTTCGTCCCATTCCCTTGATCACGTAACCTCGTTCGCATATTTTTGCCTGAATATTCGTAAATACGCCCGTGTCCAGCGTCGTCTGATAATATTCAGACAGTGCCGGACATGGGCTCGTTCACGAATATTCAAGGTACAATCACGCATACGAGGTTACGTAATTAACCGAATGCGACAAACGGTTACTGACGGATAAAATTCAACAAATGATACTTACACCGGAGTTGATTTTCCAACTCCAGCGGAATGAATGAATGATGAATTTACCGAAATCATATAATCAAAATCCATTTTTACAAATTTACGGCCATTCGTTCCCCCGTCGTCTGATAACATAAGCGAAACAAACCAATAAACACTGACTCGGGATCAATCACAAACAACTGAGTGAGACAACATATTGTTAATTGAAATCCATTTAGGAAAAAAAAAGGAAAGAGACAAGTATAATTTCTACCGTTGCAATTTTCCAAAGAAAATTCAAGTACCGGTAATGGTTTAAGTCAATTTCTGCTAGTACTATAATAATCACGAAAGTGAAAAATCGAGGCATGTGGTGTATATTGTTTCGGACGATTTTACACCTACTGTTACGACATTTTCCCAGTATAATTTTATCTTAATTGCGATGAATTTAAGATGAAAACAATTTGCTTCCGTCACACATCACCGATTCTCGTATACATTTTATTATAATGTGCATAAATGTGCATCTTGTTGCCAAATAAGTTATAGAATCTTAAATTAGAATATCACCACAGAAAGTCTAATGACAAATTATCGATTGTTGTTTTTGCTCAAAATCTTAAAATGTTCACAAATACGCTCGTAGATATAAACACCAGCAGTCAGTGACGCGGCGCTATGAAAACAGTACACTATTATACTGCACTGCACCAGCGTATAAGTCGATGGACAGAATTACTTTTATTCTGGAGCCCGACGGACATATTTCTCCTCGCCGCCTTATTTGAGTACAAATCATTTTTAAAAAGCCATTGTAAAATGACCATTCACTTTGCTTTAAAGGTATTTTACTCTGCAAGCTTGTCAGAGAGCCGGAACGACAACAATGTGATATTTTGCGATGGTGCCATAACAGGGGTCAACATTACATCTCTTACACCAAACACAATGTACAATATAAGGGTTGAAGCCGCAACAACAGAGGGAACTCTCATCAATGTTGGGAACATACAAGTCACTACTACTTCTATAATGGGTAAATTTGGTAGCGTAGCGTCTGTCTTTAATTTAATAATTTTATAAAATTATCCATTGCATAAGATCATGTTTAATAGATATTCGTAGTATAGAAAAGCACTCCTTTGTGCACATCTTGCAAAAAGATCTTTTAACATAAGTCTCAAAACCATAATGGATTATTCGTATTGACCAATTGCTGCCGTTGATGGCGTAAATATAGGGTTATTCATAGCGCGTCTAGGAACTCTGAAGCCATGACATGGGAGCACCACACCCAATAACTTTCCCATATTGAAATACGTGTAAATAGACTATATTTTAAGACACCTTTTTTATTTTACCCTCCGGTTACACTTATGGCATACTTGTCACTGATGACAATTTTCAGTAAAGTCTAATTTTTAATTTAAGCCTTGTTTCATTAGGGGTTATCAATCTAGATTTTCGCTACGAACCCGCACACAGTGCCCTCACCTTTTCACATTTTCTAACATGCCCGTTCATCATTTAGGCACTGGTCACTATTTCGGTCGATAATTAAAAATATCGTATTTTATCATTGTAGTTGCAACGGATAGGTCCCATTCATTCATTTAAATACAAAAATACCATCCCGGAATAGAATTGCCCGAAAACCTCACATTTACAAGCCTAGAATCTTCGTACTTTTCCGGAACTACTACAGGTTTACATTATATTGCGCATTGATTTGGTGTGGTGCTCCCACATGTCTTGTTCTTCTGTGGTGATAAGCCGTTAAATAAACATGTTTACACAATCATTGGTACGGCCAGCGATAAAAAAATACATCATTTTAACCAAATTTATTTATTCCGTTTTAATACGAAATAAAGCGAAATTCACTGAATAAAATGATTTTTTTACATTTTTTAACAAATGAACTGATTTTGGTTAAAATGATGTACGAAAAAAATAATCGCGTACGGCCAAATACAATAACATGCTGGTTTTATTCTTGTTAATACAGAAATGGACGGTTTTCCATTTGCGATTGTTGTAAGCATAACTGCTGCCGTAATTGTTGCCGTGATTGTAGGAGTTGTTGTGGTTTGCTGCATGAGATCGAGGTATGAATGAATATCACTGTCAGTGCTTAGTTTTGCTATAAGCATGATAAACAAATGTATCATATCCAGTTTCGACCTACAATTTCTTATTATAATATCATTAAAATGTAAAAGGAACTTGAATCCCGGGACTTGAGGCTGGAAGTAATATGAATAGTTATCATTTAGTAGCCATGAATCGAATGAGTAATGCATCACTACTGCCCTAGTGGCAGATTTTCTAAAGTGTTCTGTGTGAGTGCTGCAGCCACTAGTTGTCTGAAATACAGAATGGAAATTATCGAACCCATTGCCTTATATTAAAGCTTAAAGGTATATTATGTGATCTTTTCAGGAAACGCCCTCAACATCGAAAAAAAATGGAAAGCAGATTTTCTTGCAGATTTACATTTCTGATCATAAATCGTACATACATTCCAAGTTACAGGGCGATACGAGTCTTAATTACTTCAAAATCATGGTTTTAGAGTGAAAATAAACTGTCTGTCGGAATAACACGACAGTTTATATTTTTACTCTAAATTCACTCTTAAACCATGATTTTGAGGTAGTTAGGAATCGTATCGCTCTGTAACTCGGATGTATGTACGATTTATGATCAGAAATGTAAATCTGCAAGAAAATCTACTTTCTAAAAAAGAATCATGAATAGAGGGCGCTCTCTGGAAAAGATCACACAATATGCCTTTAATGTTTTGCTTGTCTAAATGGTAAGATCATTTGCTCAGAATAACAAGAAGGCCTAAGAAACTCATAGCGAAGCTAAGCAGTTATTTAGGTTCAAACATGATCCAAGGCCTCTAGGTAAGCTTACTTTGTCTGCACACTTACCAAGTCCGTTTTTAGGCAGACATTCTGCTTTAGTTTTGATTTGATTTTAGCTCGGATGTTATACTAAAATAGTACAATACCCGAACAAAATGAAACTGGTGGTTCACCTCAAAGCATTTCATAGATACCCTAAATCTAGGGAGGCACTTTAATGTTCAAGCTAGTCTAAAATCAGTTTAAACTTAAAATAAGGCCTAAAGCTTACAATTTGAAGGTCCAAATGGGAATATCTAAGTACTCTATCAACATTCATAAATTGTTCTTTAAATTAGTAAATCAGATCATACAGTGATATTATTGGTGCTCTATGAGCTCTCTTTGGTTTGTGTGTGCCAAACAAGAGCATAGGGTTGCAGTAGGCCTACATGCAGTGCATTAAACTGGGACTGCAGTACATGCAGAGCATTATTATGATGCATGCGATAAACGTGTTTTGACGTTTGAGGAAGGTCCCTAAAATAAACAGTTAAAAAAATGAAATAATGAAAAACAAAATAAAGCAACAAATCATGTTTAAAGAATTTAAAAAACATTGAAAAAAAGTTGCACATCCCTTGTCAGAAAAGTTGCACATCCCTCGTAAGAAAAGTTGCACATCCCTTGCAATTACAATATATTGAAAAGAAAAAAGAAGTTTGAAAGGAACTAGGTCTATGACTTAATTATTCCTCATTTACTTTTTTAAAATTGCATTAATGTCTTCTAAAGGATAAATGCGTTACCCCCTGCTTGTTTTCACGCAATACGGGAACATATCTATGGGTTGTTTCCAATAGGCCTATCACATGAGTCGATATTTGTCCGTATTGCGTGAACAAACAGGGGATATATTAGTCTAAACACTCTCAGCAGTATACACGGTAGATATGGTTTAAAGTATCGCGAACCCTCTTATCGGTAACACATGCCTGACTGCTTATCTGATGGTCCTAAGGCAATGTAACAAATCTAGGAACAGCATGTCGGTTCCTCTATGCGCTGACTGATAGTTTGTGCTGCTGCCCCCTCGAGCTACCTATAGAGCAGACAGATGCACTAAGTATTTGGTATCCATAATTGCCGGGTGTCTCTGTGTCTGTTGCCAACCTATGGTTGATGTAAATACACACGACAATAGTCCAGGAGCTAAATTTTAAAACTAGTTAAGGCGAATCGTTCAACCGGTGTCACATCTCAAGTCTGCCCCAAGGGGTAGTAAGTATTAGACACCCTTAGAAAAGTGCCAGGGAGTGAGTCAATTCAAATTGTGGTCTTTAATTTTTACACTAAACAGGTCGTTTTATGAAGTAACTAATGTGATGATCAAATTGCAACGTTCAGGGTAGGGAAACATAAAATCATCATATTTGCTTATACTGAACCAAATCAAAATATGGCAAATCATCCCACCTTTCATATTATTTGCTCGGCTCTGTATGCATTTAGATAATTAAAAACTGCTCAAATGAAAAAGGAATTTGGGGGTAAATAATTGAATTACAGCATCCTATATTCAACTAGGTAGCAAAGAACATTAATAAACATTATTTTAAAAATCGATTTATCAATTACTTCAGTTCATTATTTCTCTTCCGTCATACATTTTCAGACGTTCGCCAAAAGCACCCCAGCTGATGCAATCACCAATGAGCCTGTATATGATGTAGCTGGTGATAAAGAGGTTTATGAAGACCTGCAGCCAGCAACACAACAGGAAAAACATGTTTATCAACGCCGAGTTGAACCCACAGATGTGAGCGGCGGCGAACACCGTATTGAATATGAAGTCCCTGCGTCAGGAAAGGAGTACGAGGTACCCAAACCAGGCCCAGAGTATTTGGAACTTTACAATACTGCCCCAACGACAGAAAATCCCGGATTAATGAACAAATCAGAGTATATGTCTCTTGATAAGAACTCTATTGATAAGGACAACGTAGATAGGAAATACCAGAGTCTTGAAGTACAGTCAGAATACTTGGAACTTTATAACACAGTCCCTTCGGTGGATGATAATCATGATATTGAGGTGCCTGACCCTGATCGAGGAGAAAACCAACCGTACACTATGGTCTAATACTAGAATCCTCTACAGGGAGACTAAAGCACAATCCCGAGACATCTGTGAAGCCATTTGGATCAAATCAAAACTGAATAATCAATCAAAAACAAACACAATACGCGGGCGTCGGAAGTTCGACGAAGATCGCGGTAGTATGCACGCGACTTGCCCTACGCTCCTGGCGCTGGGTGTTCATTCATAGGCGTTGTGTTAGTCAGGAGTGGTTTGAGAGTTGAAATTTGTTCTCATGACGGCATTTAGATACAAGTTCCGATCTTTTGTCGGCGTTGATGACAGTAAGCTTCTCGTATAGACACAGGTCACAGCGTTTGGTACCGTTGTCATATGCGCGTGCCCTAGAGATGATGGACCATGTGATAAAAAAGTGAATGGTTTATTTTGAGCTCCCAAACGCATTTGGAAAGCTCTGTGCTGTACTGCTGTATTCACATTCTTGACGAATGCAGTAGCATACAACTCTGAGTAGCAACTCGTCCATTTGACACTAATTTAGCAGTCACTCTCTTTTATTGCATGAAGATACAAGTCATCGCTGTTCTGACATACCGGTACATCTCTTTACTTATTTCTCTTGTGATGTGCCGGTATGTCAGAACAGCGATGAAGTGTATAATAATATAAATAATTGTATTTCTTTAAATGTTTGGATGTCTAAGTCATTTAGTCTAGGTATAGGAATTCGGCAGGGCTGTCCACTTTCTGCACTGCGTTTAATCATTACTGCAGAATTCATGGCTACTAATATAAGATAACATAAACAGAATTCAACTCAACAATGACTTAAATGTAGAAATATAGATATCACAACTAGCAATGATACAATATTATTTGTAAATGATATTTATTCTGTTGAAACTGTTATAAGGACAATACAACATTCAACATGGCTCGGTAGTAACAATGGACATCAGCAAAGTGAATGTATGTGGTTATGTAAAAATGTGCCTGTAAATTCAAACGGAAAAATAAAATGGAAAAACAATCCTGTGAAATGTTTAGGAGCATATTTTAACAAAAGACAAACAAGTAGCTGAAGATCAAATAGAAAAATGCTAAATGGTTGGAAAGCAAGAATTCTAGACTCTTGGTAATTTGTACCTGCCCCCGTCTTTGTTGAGTGATGGTTGGTTGGCTCTGATGTAAATAGCCTCCTTGACACCTCTCTCGAACCAACGAGGATCCCTATCCAAGATCTTGACTTTTTCTAAGTCAACACTGTGTCCTGGTGACTCAATATGGATGTGTTGGGATACCTCGGACGAGGTGGAACTAGGACGCCTGTGCTCTAGAAACCGGGTCTTTAATGAGCGTTCGGTTTCTGCGATGTATGATTCGGAGCAAAGACCCCGGGTAGTCTGACCCTGACAAGGGATCATGTACACTGGGCCTACAGTGTCCTTCTTCTCAGTTATGACCCGATTCTGACGTCACACCTCCAAAAGGTCAAGTCTTTAGTTTTACCATTTTAAAACAGATTTTTCAGAAACCTTCCCAACTTACAAGCCTATCTCAAGAAATACTGAACCGCTACTAGGACTGTTTGTACTTATTTTAATACATTTCTCATGTTGATTCCAAATAATGGTAATGAGATTTAATTATTTTAAAAATTTTGAAACATTTTGTGCAATTTTGGAATGTTGTCTGGATTGCAGACGCCTGTCGCGTGGAAAGTGTTAAAACCCTTCGAGTGTAAATGTCATGTCAATCGGAACCAGTAGACACTATACGCAGGAAACAATTATGACGGAAGAAGCAAGCCTGGTGGTTATTGCCATTTTAATCATTAATTATATATTACAGTGTGGTTTTCAAACAAACTCTCGTTCCACTGGAATCTTTTAAGATGGTCGGAAATAGCGACCGTCCCCGCGTCTTTGCCCGATGACCCGTATTTTGACAAATTCGCTCTTTAATGAATTAAAAAGCCAAATTTAATAATATTCAGCGTTATAATTAGCCTAAAATATATTTTCAAAATACAAAACTAACATCAAGCGCTAAGCGAACCCCGTTTTACAGCCCGAACGCCTGAATGTCAAGACTATTATTCTCTTGTGCACGTTAAGGGTGCACACAACCACTTCAGATCATGCTGGACTTCCGGAAAAGTTCATGACGAAAAAAGACCTTATTACACAAGTTAATTGAGCTAGCTCTGGTCCGTTTTTGGTCAATTTTTTGTCGAATGTTTGTGTTTTTAATGTATTCATGACAATTTGAGAAGAAAACGCGGTGAATTTATTTTTATGTCATTGGTGGTTTTACCGGCGGATAAATACACACTGTGCATATGCGTTAAGTGACAGGGCCTGATCCATAGCTAGAAGCGGTCATTATTTTAATAATGGAATTGGGAATACTCTGTTATTTGCGGAAGTAAATTCCCGAGTGAATTGCCACACAGCAATAACTTCTGTTGTTACTTCAATCATGGAGAGGTGCGAGGCTCGATATTATATATGTTACTTTCATAGTTAGAACTTGCTCCATCCAGGAAGGTACATAGCATTAACATAACTATTACATTCGAGTTGGTAATTTAGACTTTATACATTTGTAATAATGACCGCGGTTCCAAAGCACTCACTACACGTTAGGAACCAGGCTGTTACGCATGCTTGATATCGTCAACATATTACCCAGATTCATGTGAGTATTTTATTAAGGTGGCTATATCTACACATACCTATCGACTATGCATGTTGTATGTGTATAACTATAGATTTAGGTCATGTGAAGCCAATTTCGGGTGTCTGTTCTGATAGTCGATATCCTACAAGCAGAGATGCAGTTTAAATATTATTGTGTAAGCTGGTGGACTATACACGGTGTTGTCTTGTCCTTTCTTAGTTGTTATAAAATAACTAATTTTTTGATAATGCACAGTACTCAAATAAAGAGAGGAACTCATGGTTTAGAATATATATAAATATATTTGCTAATTTTTTAAATATATACAAATATATTTGCTACGCTTTGATTGACGATCACTCTAGCGTGACGATCATAGTGCGTTCCTATGTGAGCACTGTTGATATGCGTGATATGCGGGTTGACAATCACTCTAGCGTGACGATCATAGTGCGTTCCTATGTGAGCACTGTTGATATGCAGGGTCTATCATGACGATCATAGTCCGTTCCGATGTGAGCACTGTTGATATGCGGGTTGACGATCACTCTAGCGTGACAATCATAGTACGTTCCTATGTGAGCACTGTTGATATGCAGGGAGCGTAACGATCATAATCTGTTCCTATGTGAGCACTGTTGATATGCAGGGAGCGTGACGATCATAGTCTGTTCCTATGTGAGCACTGTTGATATGCGGGGAGCGTGACGATCATAGTCTGTTCCTATGTGAGTACTGTTGATATGCGGGGAGCGTGACGATCATAGTCTTTTTTTTGTGTCTTTTTTTACGTTTCCACAGTGCATGGAGCACTCGTGCTTTTATTTTCTTAATCATAACATATTTATAACATAATATTAAGAATATTCATTCTTGTTATTGTTGATAAGTTACAAAAAAATCATGCCTCGATCAGAGAGTCTCCTATACCATCAAATATCGTTTAACCTTAGCTTAGTGGTTCACGATTTTCAAAGATACATGACGCTCTCAGTCGAGTCGACAAACAAATACAATATATTTTGATAGAGATAGATAACAAAACCAAACAAAATAAATCAACTAATTTATATGTTTAGACACATTTTTAATTCGTTCCATTGTTCTGTATTTGTGATTGGAATCCTCTGGTGTTTTTTTGAATTAGCTAGTAGATCATTAAGTTTTTTAACTTCTAAATAAAACAAATGGAATATTGGAATCTCTTTTTGGGTTTCATTTATATCATGCGAAACTTGTATATTGCATAACATGCAAGGATAATTATAACATTGGCTATATCAAATTCAGAGTTATTTATTTTCCAGCCACAAATTACGTATTCAAAGGATATTCTCAAAGAATTATATGTAAGAGTTC
This sequence comes from Ophiura sarsii, assembly GCA_035610835.1. Taxonomy (NCBI): domain Eukaryota; kingdom Metazoa; phylum Echinodermata; class Ophiuroidea; order Amphilepidida; family Ophiuridae; genus Ophiura; species Ophiura sarsii. The sequence continues at coordinate 55,022,580 of CM069449.1, forward strand.
TCAAACATGTTGCTATCTGTTTCCAAAAGGACTTATTCTTGATACATGAGACAAAAAAATGTGTATAATCATCAAGTTGATTACAGAAATATATACATTTGTCTGATTCTACTAATTTCCATTTATATAGATTTTTTTGCATGGAAGTAGGTTATAAATCAGGTTAAATTGAAAGTGACCAATCTTGTTTAGAATTCTGTTGACATGCGGGGAGCGTGACGATCATAGTCTGTTCCTATGTGAGCACTGTTGATATGCGGGGAGCGTGACGATCATAGTCTGTTCCTATGTGAGCACTGTTGATATGCGGGGAGCGTGACGATCATAGTCTGTTCCTATGTGAGCACTGTTGATATGCGGGGAGCGTGACGATCATAGTCTGTTCCTATGTGAGCACTGTTGATATGCGGGGAGCGTGACGATCATAGTCTGTTCCTATGTGAGCACTGTTGATATGCAGGGAATGAGAATATGTGCACGGATTGAAACGACCCCTTTGACCTTGATGTGTGCAATGAACCATGAATTTGTTGTTGTTAAGTTGAATATATCTGATGCCGTCCGCAACTTGTGTCCCAGGATCATGTGTCCCAGGACCATAATGTGTCCCATGACCACAAGCCGGAGCATGTCTTGAGTTTTACCCATGTAAAGTTCAATGACCCCTCTTGACCCCATACGACACGCCAATTTTAAATGCTTAAATTCGCTGTATGTGCATGGACCCAAGAAATCTTTTGATTAATTCTGACATTCATCAGCCATTTCCTCTGAGACAAGAAGCGTTTTAAGTGATATGGTAAGCAAATCAACATTTTGACCCCTAGTGACCCCAAATATGTTTTGATTTTAAAACTATTATATATGCGTACGATCATAAGGAATATGTTAACCGATTTTGACGATCCTAGGTCATTTCACTCAATTGCTAGGGCATTTTAAGTTTTGGCCCCTAGTGACCCCCTGTGACCTTTGACCTCAAACTGTGAGATCCTGTAATGAAGGTCTGGTAGAGGTTCCTACTGACCAAGTCTAGTGATTGTAGCATGTAAACTGTAGGAGAAGAAGCATTTTGTATATGGGTGTGCAAGAAAGTTCACGTTTTGACCCCTAGTGACCCCCTATGACCTTTGACCCCAAACTGTGAGGTCCTGTAATGAAGGTCTGGTAGAGGGTCCTACTGAACAAGTCTGGTGATTGTAGCATGTAAACTGTAGGAGCTGAAAGCATTTTGTAGAAAGGTTGCCAGAAAGAAGAAGAAGTAGCAGAAAGAAACGGCAGAGATAGAGTACCTCGATTTTTTGAAAAAATCAAGGTAAGGATGGCTCAATCTTAAACAATAAATATCGGATCTAACCCTAACCCCTAACCCTAACCCTTACCCTAAATGTACATGTTGCGGACGGGATCAGATTATGCTTGTTAAGTTTCATCTGGTGTTTCGCTGGTCTTAGCAACATTTACTTGACGGCCTTCTTCACAGATCCTTATTTCTTCCTTACTAGTTCAATGTTCATCTGCTATCTCACTAATGCAAGGTCGGCCTTCTCATTCCTGATGTTATCCTCTGCCAGGCCTGTGTCAATACATAGGCTAGTTCCGTCACACTGGTTTGCAGAAAATAGCAGTCTTTGAAGAAGGTCAATAATTCCAATTAGAAACTCTGACTATCTTTGCATTTCAAAACGTAGTGAAGCGTTCCCCTGCTAAGTTTGTTTCCCCAAAATTATCAAGTTTAGAAAGCGTCTCGTCTTGACATTATGTTGTTCCATCAAGGACATGGGATTCCGGCATCAGTTCGAAACGTCTTCAGTCCAAAGCGTCGTCAGTCCGAAAACAAAATGCCCTATTTTTGTCAATCCGAAGCGGGTAAGGGTGCTTTTCCAATTCGGACTGACGACGTGCTTTTCAGATTCGGACTTACAAGCCTTCTGATAAAATAAATTCGGACTGATGTCGGACAAGCGATTTCTTCTGTATTTTCGAACTAGCGGAGCTTATTTCGGACTAGCGAACCGTAAATTACTTTCGGACTGACGAGCCCCGGATATAGGAAATTTGCATTCCGGATTGTCAACGTACCGGACTGACGACGTTCGGGATGACACCATGTGATTGTACTCGATAGCCTACACCACGTAAAGAGTTTCAGTATCGGTTTAATATTTCGACACATTTTGGGTGCACCAGTAAAAGAGTGCACATCACCAAATAATATTTTGCATTCTGGCAATAACCGGCAGTGTTTGAAATTTAGATAAACCCACCATAAGTCTAAATTTAACATCCTAGAAAATGTAAAAAGTACTGTAAATGTACCTAAATGTTTCATAATTTGGCATTTGTTGGTTATTTCCTCCACGTGAGGCCCAAAATTTCAAGTTTTTTCTTGAGTGGTATCATTTTACACGATTTCACTGTTTCCACCAATTTAAGGCTAAAACCCTGATCTTAGGACATAGGCAGTCTGTCGTAACTAAGATAGATATCATTGGCCTGTAGCAGGGGGAAATGCTGGTACCTCCTCCCCACAAAAGTGATTGTTTTTAAGCAGAAGACATCTTGATCTTCAATAAAAAATGATTTGAATGAACCAGTTTGCTCTAAAGGTAAAACAAATTTACACGAATTTTTCCGATAACCATGTCGAACTCACGCCGTGTTCCAGTATAGACCAATACTGGGATATTTTATGCGTTCCACTATCGTTCTTTAGTGGAACAGCTTTGCTGCATTTCGCCTGACGTTTGATTTCACTGATATGTTCTAATATTATCTCTTATTTCATTTAGGTTAACCGCCTTTACACATCTGTCATAAAACTTTCAAATGTTGCAGATTCAACCAAAATGGTGTGTGATTGTAGACTTTCGATTTTGATTTTTGTTTCTTTAACAGGAGGTAAGTTTTAATCAGGTGTATTTGTGTATCAACATCCTTGGAATATAATTTAGTCACGAAAGGTTTGGTTACAAATTGAATTGAAAATTGAGAAGGACACGAACAACAATGTCTAATTATATAATGAACTACACATGTGCCACAGGCCATTGACCTAATTTATATTAAAGTTCAATAAAATTGTGGCACATGTATTTGTTTAACAGATAGTTCACTCTATATTGAAGTCAGCCTATCTCAGAAAGTGATGAGGTCGTCACCGTATTTTGCAGTCAAATCGAGGACGCTGCAGATTGGGAGGGGAAACACTGTACCAGATCGATGGTTACGAATGCTGATAACTACTTAAAAATGAACACTTTAGTGCACGTGAGCGTTCGTGTTTTGCATAATTTAGTATATAATTTTAGGCTATTATAATCTGTCAAATGTAGACCTAATGTATAAGGCACTATTATTTATTATACGGAAAAACAATGTCCACGCGCATGCTACAGCATTCGATTGTTGGATGACGTCATCATCCCACCTGAAATCCCGAAGGCTACTCTGCGAATTTTCGGGTAAAAAAAATCATACTTTGTCCCCTTCCCCCGGTTTCCACACACACAAAATATAGCCTTGCTGCTTAGGATTAATACCTGTCATTTTGTGTGACTTTTGTTCCAGTTTGTGTCCATGGAGAAATAACAGTTAGTTTATCATCAAGCAACAACCCTGCTATGGTGTCAGCACAAAACATCTTTACCTGTAGTTTTACCAATACCAATAATGATATTTTAACCCAACTTGTATGGAATAAGAACGCAGCATCCGTGATAGCTTCATATTCTAGAAATGATCCAAACGTGTCTTACAAGTTTTACAACACTATGGCTATCAAGTTTGGTACCAAATTGTGCCTAAAAGATTCATCCAAATATCTATTCAACCTGTGTGGTCAAGTAGTCATTTTATAGGACATAAACAAGGTGTAAGCCGATGCAGTGGCGTAACTAGGTTTTTCATGTTTGAGGGGGGGGGGGGGGGGGGGGGGTAAATAGCCAAGCTGCAATACATGACATTCAAAAATCAAAGTGCACATCAAAAGCAATCTGCGGCGTGAATTTAATGATTCAAATCACATACACTGACAAAGGAAACGCAATGAGTTTCCGACAAGTCAATTCTTCTATTTGAACTTGTTGATTGCACTTTGAGCTTGAAATAGATAACCTTCTCGATGCAATATTGCCTGTGTGTGCTTATTAAAGGGATACACAGTGGTGTTGAAGAATTCATTTTTAATAATGGTCATTTTGATGTTACTACTCTCACGAAATCACGAAAGCAGCTTTATTCCGAGCATATTCATACTGTGACCGTTTATGGGGCCGGGGAGCACACATGCTTTAAAACATTGAAGCCCTCGTTGCGCTACTGCAATAAAGCAATCTCGATTACTATTGCACAAGTAAACTGTGGAGGTTCTAATAATTCCAGTGTGTCAACATGATTGAAATATGTGGTGTACGAACTGAAGCCAAGTTACCGGTTTTATGAGACACATTGTATCTTCTTATTAAGCTAGTAAAATTCAATTTCCGTATACCTTACAAAAAGCAATTGGAAGCCAATTGTATAAAACTGTGGCAATAAAATCTGATGTGGCAGCCACTTCAATTGTTAGGTCTTATAAGTCTTATTTTTTTCCTTTACGACACTTTTCCATAGCACCTGTACAGGCAGATAGATGTGTAACTGTTGTCGCAAATCCGTCGTCTCCAGCAAAAGATGCCAGTGTAGCTATATTATGTGTTGTATCCATGGAAACAACGGATTCGTTGGTAACACTGTTTTGGGGGTATGGCGATTTTCTTAGCAACGCTTCTCGAATCGCATCTTGGGATTACTTTGATGGAATAAGTTACGGAGATGGTTACTCAAGTGACTCCCACCCTATCAATGCTGATGATATAACCAGCGGAATAGCTGTATTTAATATAAACTCAGTTCAGCTGACAGATGATGGAACACATTGGTGCAGGCCTATCATAGCTGGCGCTATAAGTGTAGCAAGTTCAGTAGTAATAAACGTAATAGGTACATGTAGATGTAGAAAAGACTGTATCGTAAGGTTAAAACGCCTCAACTGACATATCTAAAGAACCCAATTCGTCAATCTTTTAACCGAATTCCTAAAAAGCAACATAAACATTTAAAAGAATTAAGCCGGTTTGACATATTATATTCCTCATAATATGTAACACGAAATCTGACACAAAAAAGGAAAATGTTGGCTCAATTTTTAACCACAGAATGACAGATATAAATTGTATGCATACAATTATGTGTGTTTGAAAATCTCCGATTTAAATCTCATTTAAATATTGATGACTCTTTGTGAATTAAGTACTCTTTGCACCTCACTAGATTGATACTTTAAAGGATTTAGCATTTCATGGACAGCTCCCAAAATAGGCTCTTTTATTATAAGGCATAACAAGGATCAATTTCAGTGATTATTTGTTCATATGAGCGGGAAAATGTGCTCTTTGAATACGTGCTTAAGTGACATTGTCCCTAAAAATCAAGTTTTTGTTGGCAGACATACAAATATGAATTTCCATTATACTTTGGTCATTGATAGACCTTTGGTCAATAAACACTAAAATGGAACTTTTTTTGTTGTTTTGCCTTCGTTGCCATGACAACGACACATATTAGAATTTTCATGGTTTTTAACAACATTTTCAATTTTTCAGAAATTAAAAACTGCTAATTTACACATATCATTTTGAACAAACAATACAACCAGGATTTTATTTTCATTCAAAAATATAACCATACATGTCTCAACTTTCATTCCATGCAACAACAAAAAACTTGTGCAAATTGTATTATGGGATATACCATTATTTGAAAAAGGGGTGTTTTTCATAATAAATCGTGTGAAAAAAATACACCTTCGTAAATTAATCACAACTAGCAAATTGGTGTTTTTTTTGCATTCACCTTCTACAAATGAAAGCTTGAGGGATGTCTGAATAATAATATATAAAAATATCCATGGGTAATTCATACCTGTTGGAACAGTGTTGCCAGAAAGTGTTGACTTTTTCCAAAAAAATCGGTATTACATGGTATGAAAATACACGTTTAATTTCAGCAAACTATTTAATAAATCATCCTGTTATGTCTAAAATAGAGAACAACTATTTTTGGATCAGGGATAATGTTGCTCATGTTTCAAAGTGCATATTAAAAAAAAGTGTTGCCAGGTAGGTTGAGTTTTAACTTTATTCATGGCAGAACAGACTCGTATTAAATAAACAGAATTCTTCTTAAATCTGCTTTTGACAGCTACATCCATTTACTGTATCACTATAAGTGATGTTTATTTACATTCATGTGTGAATAACAAAAGGATTTTGGAAAGGTATTTTAATATTTTAATATTCTGAAACTAGAAGTTAAAACTTCTAGTTTCAGAATATGGCTGATAGCAAATTCAAAGCGGTAGCTTTATATCGTCAGCCTGCTTCGATAATTGCCTAACTCATTTTTTCTAGTTCTTAGAAAACAACAAAAGAATGAAACCTGTTACCTGTGTACCTGTTACTCATTTTGCATTATTGATGAAAATGGATATTCATTATGTGGAATGTGACTTGTATTGTTGATGCCTCAATTGGCGTGCATGGATGCACTAATCCAAGTCATATAGAAACAGATGAACACAGCCATACAATTATTTGATTAATTCCATGGATTTGTCAATGCAAATTCAATAATGCAAAATGAGTAACATGTTGGAGTGGTCTGGTGGCCCTTTTGCAACAAAGCTCTTCTTTAATCAACACTTTTGATTGGTCAATGACTTAGGTATTATAACAGCATGTGCATAATGTAATGAAGTCATGATTTATGCAAACAACTCAATTTTGCTGAAAAGTGAGTTAGGCAATTATCGAAGCAGGCTGACGATATGAGTTTTCAGCCATTTTCAAAATGGCCGCCAAAATGCCAACATAAAGCACACTAATAAACTTATGATGAATTTTGGAAACTCTGTTGGATGTAAATAACGCAGTCTTGTATGTATTAGACCACTAGACACTCATATCCAGAACTTTTGCTTTGTTAACACATCAAAATCCAAGATGGCCGCCAAAATGGCCGCCAAAAATGGTAAAATTCCATATATTGGCATATATAAACCAACACGTATGATCAGAGTATAGTTCTAACAATGGGATGTATATGTTATGTTAGACTATTAGAAACTCATAACTCATATTTTTGCATTGTTAACATACTTTAAAACCAAAATGGCCGCCAAATTGATGGCCAAAAATGATCAAAAATTGTCAAAATTCCATAAAATAGCATAATATCAACCATAATGCATGATGAAAATATAATTTTAATGATGGGATGTATGTATTGGACTACTAGTAACGCATATACAGTATTCTTGCTTTGTTAACTTAGTACAAAATCCAAAATGGCTGCCAAAATGGCCCCCAAAGTGGTTCCCGAAGTGGCTGCAAAAAATTTCAAATTCCATAAAATGGGATAATATCAACCTAAATGTATGATGAAAATATAGTTTTAATGATGGGATGTATGTATTAGACAGCCACTAACTCATATCTAGTATTTTTGCTTTGTTAACATACTTAAAAATCCAAAATGGCCCCCAAAATGGGTCCCAAAATGACTGAACAAATTGTTGGAATTCCATAAAATTGGCTAATATCCCCCAAAATGTATGATGAAAGTATAGTTTTAACATTGGGGTGTATGTATTAGACCACTAATAACTCATATCCACTATTATTTGTATTGTAATAACATACTTTAAATCCAAGATGGCCACCAAAATGGCCGCTGTAAATGTAAAAATAGTCTATATACATGAGTGTATGATAATCCAAAATAGATATTGTGAGAGTGTATATTACATCAAATCCACCAAATAGATGTTCTAAACTGGTAAGCTATTGCTTTCAGAAATAAGGCCCACATCTGTGACAATTTTGATTCCAATCACTTTCCAAAATGGCAGCCAGAATGGTTCAGTTGATGTTGAATGACCTAAAACAATTGTTTTGTATTGTAAATGAACAAACAATTGTTTTGTATTGTAAATGAACAAACAATTGTTTTGTATTGTAAATGAACAAACAATTGTTTTGTATTGTAAATGAACAAACAATTGTTTTGTATTGTAAATGACCGGTACTATGTAATACCAATACCCCCAAATTGAATGGGACAGCATTAACTACATGTCTATGATAAAGCCTAGGGGCTGTAGATCTAGTTTTAGTATTCTAAAATATCCAAGATGGCTGTAAAAGGTTAAAATAGCTGAAAAACAGTGTTAGTTTATTGTTAGTATTACATTATATATGATCACATTATTATATCTACAGCTTTTAAGCCATCCAGTTAATGTGTTTGTATATGTGACAAGGATGATTGAATTGTATAGACTCCATTTTCACAATGTCGTGTTATTAAGATGGGCATTATAATGAACATTTCATTAAAATTATCTCCAAATGGCCAAAATACTTACCACGGGTGGCCACCAATTGATAATAATATATATGACAGAATAAAATATGGAGTCTATACCATTTAATCATACTTTGTCACCTACAGATACGTTTACTTGGTGGATTAAAATCTATATATATAATCTTTTGGTCATATCTAATGTAACACTAGCAATAAAACTAATACTGTTTTTCAGTTATTTTAACATTTTGCAGACATCTTGGATACTTTAAAATACTCAAACTAGATCTACAGCCCCTAAACTTGATCATAGACATATGTTAAATGCTGTTTTATTAGATTTGGGGGTATTAATATTACATAAAATGGTCATTTAAACAATTGTTTTAGGTAATTTAACATACACTTAACCATTCTGGCAGCCATTTTGGAAAGTGATACAGAATCAAAATTGTCAAAGAGATGAGCCTTATATCTAAAAGAAAAAGCTTAGCAGTTTTAGAACATACTATTTTGTGAATGTGATGTAATACGGTATACACTCTTACAATGTCTATTGTGGATTATCATTCACTCGTGTAGACTATTTTAACATTTACAGCGGCCGTTTTGGTGGCCATCTTGGATTTAATGTACATTTACAATGCAAATATACTGGATATGAGTTACGAGTGGTCTAATAAATACATCCCGATGTTAAAACTATACTTTCTTCATACATTTTGGTTGATATTATACCATTTTATGGAATTTCGACAATTTGTTCAGTTATTTTGGGATCCATTTGGTGGCCATTTTGGATTTTTAAGTATGCTAACAAAGCAAAAATACTAGATATGAGTTACTAGTGGTCTAATACATACATCCCATCATTAAAACTGTATTACATCTTACATTTAGGTTGATATTATCCCATTTTATGGAATTTGACAATTTTTGCAGCCACTTCGGGAACCATTTTTGGGCCACTTTGGCAGCCATTTTGGATTTTGAACTATGTTAACAAAGCATGAATACTGGATATGAGTTACTAGTGGTCTAACACATACATCCCATCGTTAAAAATATATTTTCATCATACATTTCGGTTGATATTATGCTATTTCATGGAATTCTGACCACTTTTTACCATTTTTGGCCATTCATTTGGCGGCCATTTTGGTTTTAAAGTATGTTATCAAAGCAAAAATACTAGATATGAGTTTCTAAGGGTCTAACACATACATCCCATTGTTAAACTATACTCTGATCATACATGTTGGTTTATATATGCCAATATATGGAATTTTATCATTTTTGGCGGCCATTTTGGCGGCCATTTTGGATTTAGATGTGTTAACAAAGCAAAATATCCGGATATGAGTGTCTAGTGGTCTAATACATACAGTACTGCGTTATTTACATCCAACAGAGTTTCCAATATTCATCATAAGTTTATTAGTGAGCTTTTTGTTTGCATTTTGGCGGCCATTTTGAAAATGTGCTGATAACACACAGAAAGCTACCGCTTTGAATTTGCTATCAATCATATTCTGGTTTCATGGATCCATACCAATACAAAAATCACTCTTAGCCTTACTCCCTTGACATGGTACTGACCGACCCTACGGGCTCATGGACTAATATGTTAATACTAACTCAACATGGCATAATGTTGCAATACTGCTAATTTGAGGTAAAAAAGAGAACTCTGGCAAATTTAACAAGTACATTTCATATAATTTTATTGCAAACATTCACAAAACAAGTAGCATCTTCAATATATCTCCTAATCAACGCTTATATATATGTAATTCACTGTTTAATTGTCCGTTTTTCGATAATAGGCATTTTAAGATTTTTCAAAAATACCTATCTTTCTGGAAACACTGCTGCCATGTTTAAAGATTACCCACACTTTTCTCATTGAAATTCAATTGAGCAACATTGTTACTCTCTACATGCAAAATATCTTTGAAAAAAAAGTGCCACTTTCAGGGTTAACGGTGATTAGATTTGGCTAATAATTGATCGTTTGTAAAAGGGACGAAACACCCCTATTTGGAAACATGGTATAGTCCAATTGCAAATACCAAGATTTTTTTTAAAGTATGGATTAGTTTGACTGTGGACTGCCCTTTCATATATAAAAACAAGAATTTGTAAAAAGTATTTTGTATGCTACAAATGTGGGATCCAAGTTGAGCTAAAATTAGCATTTAAAACAGCAAAAAATGAGAAAAATCATCAAATTAATGGAATTGCCCGTTACCATGGTAACATACATGTGACACCAATTCTTTTTCCATATTTGTTGACTTTGACCATAGGTCCATCCATGCACAAGGTATGAAGAAAATTCATATTTTTCAGTCTGCCACATTTTTCAACATTTCCTTGATTCTTACTGAATATGGTTCTTAATTGGTTAGATTTTTTGGAAACAAATATTCATTCCCGTACAACTTCTGTTTGACTCACAGTCACACTGTACACATATCACAATAGATTAATATCAAGAAGATAGCACCTTTCTTGGGGAGTTACTATTATAAACTGTACAGAGAAGTATTTTTACGTAGCTATCAAACGATAATGGCCCGTAATCAAGTTAACGCGTTTCATTTAAAATAAGTCGTGTTACAATGTAGGTCTTTTTTACATATTTCTCCAAAGAGTTTCCGCCAAAAACAACTTCGCAGAATCCGTTAACGAGCTGGATGCAAACGACAAAATTAGAATATAAGACATCTGATATAACTGGTGAGTTGAACTTCAGCCATGACACTTTTCGTATGATTTAATGTAATTACTTTTGAGTTTGTGGCTATGAATTTTCTTCTTCTCATAATACGTTTTAAATTGGCGAAAAATGTGCTTTATGTAACCTCGCTGACTGAATTGTAGTGTCGATGGTTGAATTAATACCAAAATGAATTACTTTTGTCCCATGGCTTTCTTTCTATATCCACGTCATTTACCATGTTTACTTTGCTTTTTTGGCAACTTTATATATTGTTTCGTACAGCTTATGTTGAAGTTATTCGCGTTGAATCCTACTTGATAGAGATAGGCTGGGAATCGTTTGACATGGACGTTATTGAGGATGTAGAAGAATACAGGGTAAGTTGACTAATACTTCAGTTTATATAACCCGTTATTATCGGCTTATTAATTTAATTTCCTTGGAACAACTTCTATAGCACCTTAGTGATCTTGAGGGCGTCACCAAGTTTAGATAATATTCAGACGACGGTGGATACGAACGGCCGTTAATTTTGAATTTCCGTTGGTTTCAATGTAACAGTGAATTTTGATTATATGACCCAATAAAATTCATCACACGTTGAAACTAAATTATTTCATCCTAAAACCACTGAGGATGGCTAACCATCCGCATTGTCAGTATCATTTTTTGAATTTAAACCGTTGTTAAGCGTTCGTCCCATTCACTTGATCACGTAACCTCGTTCGCATATTTTTGCCTGAATATTCGTAAATACGCCCGTGTCCAGCGTCGTCTGATAATATTCAGACAGTGCCGGACATGGGCTCGTTCACGAATATTCAAGGTACAATCACGCATACGAGGTTACGTAATTAACCGAATGCGACAAACGGTTACTGACGGATAAAATTCAACAAATGATACTTACACCGGAGTTGATTTTCCAACTCCAGCGGAATGAATGAATGATGAATTTACCGAAATCATATAATCAAAATCCATTTTTACAAATTTACGGCCATTCGTTCCCCCGTCGTCTGATAACATAAGCGAAACAAACCAATAAACACTGACTCGGGATCAATCACAAACAACTGAGTGAGACAACATATTGTTAATTGAAATCCATTTAGGAAAAAAAAGGAAAGAGACAAGTATAATTTCTACCGTTGCAATTTTCCAAAGAAAATTCAAGTAATGGTTTAAGTCAATTTCTGCTAATACTATAATAATCACGAAGGTGAAAAACTATCGAGGCATGTGGTGTATATTGTTTCGGACGATTTTACACCTACTGTTACGACATTTTCCCAGTATAATTTTATCTTAATTGCGATGAATTTAAGATGAAAACAATCTGCTTTCGTCACACATCACCGATTCTCGTATACATTTTATTATAATGTGCATCTTGTTGCCAAATAAGTTATAGAATCTTAAATTAGAATATCACCACAGAAAGTCTAATGACAAATTATCGATTTTTGTTTTTGCTCAAAATCTTAAAATGTTCACAAATACGCTCGTAGATATAAACACCAGCAGTCAGTGACGCGGCGCTATGAAAACAGTACACTATTATACTGCACTGCGCCAGCGTATAAGTCGAGGGACAGAATTACTTTTATTCTGGAGCCCGACGGACAGATTTCTCCTCGCCGCCTTATTTGAGTACAAATCATTTTTAAAAAGCCATTGTAAAATGACCATTCACTTTGCTTTAAAGGTATTTTACTCTGCAAGCTTGTCAGAGAGCCGGAACGACAACAATGTGATATTTTGCGATGGTGCCACTACAGGGGTCAACATTACATCCCTTACACCAAACACAATGTACAATATAAGGGTTGAAGCCGCAACAACAGAGGGAACTCTCATCAATGTTGGGAACATACAAGTCACTACTACTTCTGTAATGGGTAAATTTGGTAGCGTAGCGTCTGTCTTTAATTTAATAATTTTATAAAATTATCCATTGCATAAGATCATGTTTTAATAGATATTCGTAGTATAGAAAAGCACTCCTTTGTGCACATCTTGCAAAAAGATCTTTTAACATAAGTCTCAAAACCATAATGGATTATTCGTATTGACCAATTGCTGCCGTTGATGGCGTAAATATAGGGTTATTCATAGCGCGTCTAGGAACTCTGAAGCCATGACATGGGAGCACCACACCCAATAACTTTCCCATATTGAAATACGTGTAAATAGACTATATTTTTAGACACCTTTTTTATTTTACCCTCCGGTTACACTTATGGCATACTTGTCACTTATGACAATTTTCAGTAAAGTCTAATTTTTAATTTAAGCCTTGTTTCATTAGGGGTTATCAATCTAGATTTTCGCTACGAACCCGCACACAATGCCCTCACCTTTTCACATTTTTTAACATGCCCGTTCATCATTTAGGCACTGGTCACTATTTCGGTCGATAATTAAAAATATCGTATTTTATCATTGTAGTTGCAACGGATAGGTCCCATTCATTCATTTAAATACAAAAATACCATCCCGGAATAGAATTGCCCGAAAACCTCACATTTACAAGCCTAGAATCTTCGTACTTTTCCGGAACTACTACAGGTTTACATTGCGCATTGATTTGATGTGGTGCTCCCACATGTCTTGTTCTTCTGTGGTGATAAGCCGTTAAATAAACATGTTTATACAATCATTGGTACGGCCAGCGATAAAAAATGTTCGTACATCATTTTAACCAAATTTATTTATTCCGTTTTAATACGAAATAAAGCGAAATTCACTGAATAAAATGATTTTTTTACATTTTTTAACAAATGAACTGATTTTGGTTAAAATGATGTACGAAAAAAATAATCGCGTACGGCCAAATACAATAACATGCTGGTTTTATTCTTGTTAATACAGAAATGGACGGTTTTCCATTTGCGATTGTTGTAAGCATAACTGCTGCCGTAATTGTTGCCGTGATTGTAGGAGTTGTTGTGGTTTGCTGCATGAGATCGAGGTATGAATGAATATCACTGTCAGTGTTCAGTTTTGCTATAAGCATGATAAACATATGTATCATATCCAGTTTCGACCTACAATTTCTTATTATAATAACATTAAAATGTAAAAGGAACTTGAATCCCGGGACTTGAGTCTGGTAGTAATATGAATAGTTATCATTTAGTAGCCATGAATCGAATGAGTAATGCATCACTACTGCCCTAGTGGCAGATTTTCTAAAGTGTTTTGTGTGAGTGCTGCAGCCACTAGTTGTCTGAAATACAGAATGGAAATTATCGAACCCATTGCCTTATATTAAAGCTTATAGGTATATTATGTGATCTTTTCAGGAAACGCCCTTAACATCGAAAAAAAAAATTGAAAGCAGATTTTCTTGCAGATTTACATTTCTGATCATAAATCGTACATACATTCCAAGTTACAGGGCGATACGATTCTTTATTACTTCAAAATCATGGTTTTAGAGTGAAAATAAACTGTCAGGATAACACGACAGTTTATATTTTTACTCTAAATTTACTCTTAAACCATGATTTTGAGGTAGTTAGGAATCGTATCACTCGGAATGTATGTACGATGTAAATCTGCAAGAAAATCTACTTTCTAAAAAAAATCATGAATAGAGGGCGCTCTCTGGAAAAGATCATACAATATGCCTTTAAAGTTTTGCTTGTCTATATGGTAAGATCATTTGCTCAGAATATCAAGAAGGCCTAAGAAACTCATAGCTAAGCTAAGCAGTTATTAAGGTTCAAACATGATCCAAGGCCTTTGGGTAAGCTTTCTTTGTCTGCACACTTACCAAGTCCGTCTTTAGGCAGACATTCTGCTTTAGTTTTGATTTGATTTTAGCTCGGATGTTATACTAAAATAGTAAAATACCCGAACAAAATGAAACTGGTGGTTCACCTCAAAGCATTTCATAGATACCCTAAATCTAGGGAGGCACTTCAATGGTCAAGCTAGTCTAAAATCAGTTTAAATTTAAAATTAGGCATAGGTCTAAAGCTTACAATTTGAAGGTCCAAATAGGAATATCTAAGTACTCTATCAACATTCATAAATTGTTCTTTAAATTAGTAAATTAGATCATACAGTGATATTATTGGTGCTCTATGAGCTCTCTTTGGTTTGTGTGTGCAAAACAACAGCATAGGGTTGCAGTAGACCTACATTCAGTGCAATAAACTGGAACTGCAGTACAGGCAGAGCATTATTATGATGCAAGCGATAAACGTGTTTTGACGTTTGAGGAAGGGGCCTAAAATAAACATTTAAAAAATGAAATAATGAAAAACAAAATAAAAGCAACAAATCATGTTGAAAGAATTTAAAAAACATTGAAAAAAAGATGCACATCCCTCGTAAGAAAAGATGCACATCCCTTGTAATTACAATATATTGAAAAGAAAAAAGAAGTTTGAAAAGGAACTAGGCCTATGACTTAATTATTCCTCATTTACTTTTTTTAAATTGCATTCATGTCTACTAAATGATAAATTCGTTACCCCCTGCTTGTTTTCACGCAATACGGGAACATATCTATGGGTTGTTTCCAATAGGCCTATCACATGAGGCGATATTTGTCCGTATTGCGTGAACAAACAGGGGATATATAATAAACTGCTCACAAAAAGTTAGGAAACATTTTCTAATCAAGTATATTTTTATTATTTATTACCCTCTTGTATATTATGTTGCATATCAATGGAAAGCTGAAGTGTTTTTCTTTAAAATGATACCAAATGTGCAATGATGACATGTTGCTGGACTTGACCACATTAATGAGAATGAGACAAAGTCACAAATCAAATGTGCCAAAATTAGCAATTTTGTGTTACTGTGTGAACCAATGGCACGGGCTCTCTCCAATTCTGTTAAACGCGGCATATTGAAACTGCAAAACGTTTACCGTGTCTCAGAAAAATGTACAAGTTATAGGCCTAAACCTTTCATCACTTACCTTCCCCTGGAGTCATTGTTAACCTAGTCTGGCAAATACCCAAACAATGGTTTTCTAAAGAGATGAGGGTTAACTTGTGTGTATTGTGCTCACTGGTGCAAATCTTTGTGTAAACCATTCATGGTTCTCAAGCATGACCGGTTTGATTATTGATCATTACCTGTTTAGCACAGATAACGGTAATTTTGGCACATTTGATTTGTGACTTTGCCTCATTCTCATTCATGTGGCCAAGTTCGGCAACATGTAATCATTGCAAATGTGGTATAATTTTAAAGAAGAACACTTCAGCTTTCCATTGATATATAACATAAACAAAGAGGGTAATAAATAATTAAAATATACTTTATTAAAAAAAGTTTCCTAACTTTTTGTGAGCAGTTTAGTCTAAACACTCTCAGCAGTATACACGGTATATATAAACTGCTCACAAAAAGTATCGAAACACTTAGATATGATCCAATAGATAACGGCTCGAAAGGGAATGCATTAATCGAAGCAAATAATCAAATGCATAATTTTGTTCTGCGTATTTTGACACCTCGATCGATGAGATACGATGTTGCGGTGCGGAGTTATTGTCATTTCAATGATCGTGGGTCCAGTTTCAAAAGTGACACTCATCCCTATTGAAAAGCACGAATCTGATCATTCTAAACAGTAATGCAAACCTCTTTCTATAGGATGATTGTCACTTTTGAAACTGGACCCACGACCATTGAAATGACAATAACTCCGCACCGCAACATCGTATCTCATCGATCGAGGTGTCAAAATACGCAGAACAAAAGTATGCACTTGGATATATGCTTCGATTAATGCGTGACCCTTTCGAGCCGTTATATATTGGATCATTTCTAAGTGTTTCGATACTTTTTGTGAGCAGTTTAGTTAAAAGTATCGCGGACCCTTATATCGGTAACACATGCCTGACTGCTTATCTGATGGTCCTAAGGCAATGTAAGGAAATCTAGGAACAGCATGTCGGTTCATCTATGCGCTGACTGATAGTTTGTGCTGCTGCCCTCTCGAGATACCTATAGATGGTGTGACCGGTGACGTAGTGCCCGGCGGTTTGCGTGCGCACCTACAGGGAACGGTGCTTTAATACACACTTGATTGATCATTACTTACCATGCTTACGGTGTAATCGTGCAGTAGTCATGGTATGCATCCCTATTAAAGCACAATGAGAGACCAGGTACTAAATCTGGTTGCCCGGCGGTTTGCGTGCGCACCATAAGGGCATGTGCTTTTAAAATTGGCGCTCAGTGATGTGTGTTTTGCTTTCATATAGTAATGTATGCAGTAGTCATGGACTAGTACCTCTAGCATGTCTTTAGACCAGGCGCTAATCAATTTGTAAACACTACTGATGTAAACAACGGTCACCTCATCTATAGAGCAGACAGATACACTGTAGTAATTCGTATTTGATATCCATTTGCCGGGGTGTCTCTGTCTGTTTCCAACCTATGATTGACGCAAATACACACGACAATAGTCCAGGAGCTAAATCTTATACCTATATAGTTAAGGCGAATCGTTCAACCGTTGTCACATCTCAAGTCTGCCGTAAGGGTTATATACCCCCTAGATAAGTGCCAGGTATTGAGTCATTTCAAATTAAGGTCTCTTGTTTTGGGTTTACAATAAACAGGTCGTTTTATATAGTGACTATAAATGTGATGATCAAATTGGAACGTTTCAGGGTAGGGAAACATAAAATCATCACATATGTGACATGTTCTACCAAAACCAGACGGAATTGGGCAGAGCTCCAAACTGAGAAATAGCCCAAAACATAATTGGTGGTGATTTTGGGGGGAATTTGAGTTTCTGGTAAATAATTAATCTTCAGAGTGCTTATAACAATAATGTGAAAGATTCAGATTAAAAAATCATCCTAAATGTATGTTTCAGTGATTTAAAATAGCCTAGTTCTAGTAAAAAAAGCCTAGTTCTAGTAACTTTAAAGCACGATATCTCAGTTTGTAGTTTTCATAAAGACCGTAAAAGACGAACTTTTTTTTTTTCATTCATTTTATTTTTCTTTCATCTATATTCTATACATAGTTAAATAATATAATAATATATCAAACATACTGGTATCAATAATTTACAAATATGAAAAAAACATGACTCTACCAGCGAACAGCATGTACCAACAATTACCATTTGCATGAAGATAGATGGCTAATGATCATCAATGGCACATGACCTTCGCAGTTCAGTTGACAAACAAAGCAATATATAATATGGGCTGTTATGTACATGTGTTTTACAAGAAGAATATCAGAACCTACTATTTACTCCGTGCTATGTAAGCTTTTGCCAATCTTATGCCACACATTTTCACCGTGTCTCAAGATACTAATTCTCCATTTTAATTCATATAGAAACCATTTAAATGCATCAACGTTTTTATTATCAGTGATCTTGATATGTCTGGATCTATATAGAGTGAACGATGCCAGACTAAAAGACTAACTTGAAAATGATGTAACTCCGCTTTGGGAAGTCCGATTAAAAAAAGAAAGGTACCACTGTAAAGCTGAAGATCTCTACTTGAATAATCAACTACTAACTCAATTTTGATACCTTGCCCAATTGTGTCTGGTTTCGGTAGAACACGTCACATATTTGATTATACTGAACTAAATCACATCAGTTTGGCATAAAAAATATGGTAAATCATCCCATCTTTCATATTAATTGCTCGGTATGCCATTTAGATGATTAAAACTGCTAAAATAAAATAAGAATTTGGGGGCTAATAATTTAATCACAGCATCCTATATTCAACTAGGTAGTAATAGTAAAGGAAATTAATGAAGATTATTTTAAAACTCGATCTATCAATTACTTCAGTTCATCATTTCTCTTCCGTCATACGTGTCCAGATGTTCACCAAAAGCATCCCCAGCTAATGCAATCACCAATGAGCCTGTGTATGATGTAGCTGATGATAAAGAGGTTTATGAAGACCTGCAGCCAGCAACACAACAGGAAAAACATGTTTATCAACGTCGAGTTGAACCCACAGATGTGAGCGGCGGCGAACTCCGTATTGAATATGAAGTCCCTGTGTCGGGAAAGGAGTACGAGATACCCAAACCAGGCCCAGAGTATTTGGAACTTTGCAACACTGCCGGCCCAACGACAGAAAATCCAGGATTAATGAAAACATCAGAGTATATGTCTCTTGATAAGAACACTATGGATAAGGACAACGTCAATAGGGAATGCGAGAGTCTTGAAGTACAGTCAGAATCATAACTTTATAACACAGTCCCTTCGGTGGATGTACTATGTATACACTAAAAAACTAACCTATCAGAGTTAGCAACAAATCATATTATTGGCAACGTGTCTACAATATAATTTAACCCAGTTTAATTGTAACACTATTAACCAACGGTGGTTGGGTGGGTTGCGTTGACGTCATCGTTCACACTGCACCCTCGTTTCATATGAAAACGTTTGGTACCTTTCAAATATTCATACTTCACGCTCAGTTTTTATTGTTCAATCAATCAATTGCTATTATAAACGCACCAAAACCATCTCAAAACACCGACCATTTAAACGTAAATTGTCATAAATAAAAGAAATATAGCTCAAAAAACCTAATAATCGATATCAGTGTGGAAGCTATTAATAATATCCTCTCTTGGAATATATTTGGTCCCAATTTTAAAAATAAACACACATGCCATTCCGTATGTGAAACATCGCGGAATGCTGTTTTTGAGCATTTCAAATTCAGACACCGTGCTCTTCTGCTTGCTCAATAACGAATGAGGGCAGTCTACCACCCTAATAATCGGGGGGGGGGGGGGGGGGGGGGTTATCGCATATGTATGTTGGTGTTTTGTGATCCCCGGTTCAAGAACATTTTCATGCCGCCATTTTATCACAGCTTTAGAGTGATGCGTTCACCCTATCTTTGGCAATCATGGCCTAACACCTAGCAAGTCATCTCTGTACAGTGTCATGTAAATAGCCAAACTCAACTTCTTATCTAACCATTTTAATGATTGGCTGTGTTTGTGGTATAAAACCATGATTAGTCAAGCCGAAAAGGATGCATTCTCATAAGAAAGAATACAATAAGTGTAAACAATTGAAAAAGATCACATAATAATACTTTAATAAAAAAATATTTGAATAATGAATGAAGTTTATGAAATTAATTATTACATAAATAAATAGATAAACACGGAAGTTAGCATTCACCAGTGATACGACCCATGGAGGGATGGGGTTGGGATACATAATACCACACACGACTTATTGTCCGAAAAGGAGTGTCGGAAAGGTGCTATTCACTACGTGGCTGTAGGGATGCCCTTATACGAAGAAAATTGGGGATCCTACAGATGTATATCACTTTACAAAAAGGCCCTTTATCAATAGTTCTTCTCACTTTACAAAGGGGGTACTTTAACAATGGTTTATCTCACTTTAAAAGGGGTACTTTAACAATTAAAAAACACGATTTCGTCACCAAAATTTGTTTGCAGCCGTCGTTTAACAGAACATGTACAATATTTGCTTGCATCTTTGCCACGATTCGTAAGTTTCTACTTGACAAATAAATGTGAAATATTAAAAGAATAACAAGAAATCCGTTTTAGGTGAATTTCATTAAAAAAAACTCATTTCGGGTATTACCCCTTTAATTTGACCATTTTCCCCTTCACATATTATGTTTCACAAACTTATCAGATCTAAAAATCAGCACAACATTTTCGTTCAGAAAATTATTTTTTTAATTTTGTGGTAGGCCTATATCATTCCATCAAAGAATAGAGTATTATTGCGGACCATAAAATCGGGTAATGCCGCTTTAATGTGAGCCGAAATTGATTTATATCAGTTATTAACATTACAGAGCATTATATATGTATTATAATAACAAAGAAATGTGAAATATTAAAAGAATCACAAGAAAATGTTTTATAGGTGAATTTCATTTAAAAAGCATAATGCGGGTAGTATCACTCTAATTTGACCATTTACCCCTCACATAATGGTTTACAAACTTGTCTGATCTGGAATCAGCACAAAATGTCAGTTCAGAATTTTTTTTTTTGACATTCCTTGATTTTTGACCAAATTTCAGGATTGCGGACCATAAAATCGGGTAATACCCCTTTAATGTGAGCCGAAATTGCATTATATCAGTTCTCAACATTACAGAGCATCATATCTAGACGAATAATGACAAATAAATGTGAAATATTAAAAGAATCACAAGAAATCCTTTATAATTGAATTTCATTAAAAAACTCAATTCGGGTAGAATCCCTTTAATTTGACCATTTAACCCTCACATATGGTTTTAATTTTGTGGTATATCATTCCATCAAAGAATAGAGTATTATTGCGGACCATAAAATCGGGTAATGCCGCTTTAATGTGAGCCGAAATTGATTTATATCAGTTATTAACATTACAGAGCATTATATTTATATTATAATAACAAAGAAATGTGAAATATTAAAAGAATCACAAAAAAAATGTTTTATAGGTGAATTTCATTTAAAAAGCAAAATTTCAGGATTGCGGACCATAAAATCGGGTAATACCCCTTTAATGTGAGCCGAAAGTGCATTATATCAGTTCTCATATCTAGACGAATAATGAAAAATAAATGTGAAATATTAAAAGAATTACAAGAAATCCTTTATAATTGAATTTCATTAAAAAAAAACTCAATTCGGGTAGTATCACTTTAATTTGACCATTTACCCCTCACATGGTTTACAAACTTGTCTGATCTGGAATCAGCACAAAATTTCAGTTCAGAAAAATGTTTTTGACATTCCTAGATTTTTAACCAAATTTCAGGATTGCGGACCATAAAATAGGGTAATACCCCTTTAATGTGAGCCGAAATTGCATTATATCAGTTCTCATATCTAGACGAATAATGAAAAATAAATGTGAAATATTAAAAGAATCACAAGAAATCCTTTATAATTGAATTTCATTAAAAAAAAACTCAATTCGGGTAGTATCCCTTTAATTTGACCATTTACCCCTCACATATGGTTTACAAACTGATCTGATCTGTAATCAGCACAAAATTTCAGTTCAGAAAAATGTTTTTGATTTTGTGGTATATCATTCCATCAAAGAATAGAGTAATTATTAAAGGCATATTCATAGATTTTTGACCCAAATTCAGTATTGTGGACCATAAAATCGGATAATACTCCTTTAATGTGAGCCGAAATGACTTTATATCAGTTCTCCACATTATAGAGCATCATATTTAGGACAAGTAATGAGAAAGAAATGTGAAATATTAAAAGAATCACAAGAAAATGCTTTATAGGTGAATTTCATTAAAAAAAACATAATTCGGGTAGTATCCCTTTAATTTGACAACTTTCCTCACAGGTTCAGATTTTACACTCACCAGATTTGAAACCAGCACGAAATTTCAGTCTAGAAACACTGTTCAAGTTTTGTGGTGTATTTCATGCAATGTTCATCTTTTTCTAGAGCCTTTTCAAGCGAGTGGATCCCAGACTAGCCGGGGTTCCAAGATTTTTATTTTGAACCATGATTCATTTTACTTGACAAAAGGTACTTTAACAATAGTTCATCTCACTTTACAAAAGGGTACTTTAACAATGGTTCATCCCACTTGACAAAGGGGTACTTTAACAATGGTTCATCTCACTTTACAAAGGGGTACTTTAACAATAGTTCATCTCACTTTACAAAAGGGTACTTTAACAATGGTTCATCTCACTCTACAAAGGGTTACTTTAACAATGGTTCATCTCACTTTACAAAAGGGTACTTTAACAATGGTTTATCTCACTTTGCAAAGGGGTACTTTAACAATGGTTCATATCACTTTACAAAGGGTTACTTTAACAATGGTTCATCTCACTTTACAAAGGGGTACTTTAACAATGGTTTATCTCACTTTACAAAGGGGTACTTTAACAATGGTTCATCTCACTCTACAAAGGGTTACTTTAACAATGGTTCATCTCACTTTACAAAGGGGTACTTTAACAATGGTTCATTTCACTTTACAAAAGGGTACTTTTAACAATGGTTCATCTTACTTTACAAAGGGGTACTTTAACAATAGTTCATCTCACTTTACAAAAGGGTACTTTAACAATGGTTCATCCCACTTGACAAAGGGGTACTTTAATAATTGTTCATCTCAATTTACAAAGGGGTACTGTAACAATGGTTTGTATCACTTGACAAAGGAACAATGGTTCATCTGACTTTGCAAAGGGGTACTTTAACAATGGTTTATCTCACTTTGCAAAGGGGTACTTTAACAATGGTTCATCTCATTTTACAAAGGGGTACTTTAACAATGGTTTATCTCACTTTACAAAGGGGTACTTTAACAATGGTTCATCGTTCATATCTTACTTAGCATTGCTCCATTCATGGTAGAGTCATTATCTTAGATTCCGTGACCATTTTCTTCCTACCTTAGTTTCTTAGTGAATTTGTCAACTAGAACCATTTTAAAAGAAAATGAGCTCCCATGCATTTTTCAAAAGCTACGGGAACGTTCTTTTATAGAGGAAATTCCAAAATGGCCGCCATACAGGGGCCCAAAAAATCAAATGGCTTTAATTAAGCTAAAAAGCACACCAAATTGTCCGGCTGAGCACAAGGATTCCGAAAAAGTATAGTTTGCTATACTTCCGATGTTTGGTTAACTAGTTATCGAGTAGAACATAAAAAGGTAGTTGACCTTTACATATGGGGTCAAAATTTAAACTTGCTCCGATTTTGAAAAACAATATCTCATATTGTTCGTATGATCACAAGGATTCCAGAAATAGTTTTTTTTACCACCGGGAATATTTTGTGTAGGTCAAAAGGTCAAGGTATACTGACCTATATAGAATCTGACCTTTTGACCCCTTTATAAGGTACAACAGATACTCTAGGGGGTAAAAACTATCATTTCTCGAATCCTTGCAATCAGACGAACAATTTGAGATATCATTTTTCAAAATCTGAGCAAGTTTAAATTTTGACCCCATATGTAAAGGTCAACGAGCTTTTTACGTTTTACCCGCTAACTCGTTAACCAAACATTGGAAGTATAGTAAACTATACTTTTTCGGAATCCTTGTGCTCAGCCGAACAATTTGGTGTGCTTTTTAGCTTAATTAAAGCCATTTGAATTTTTGCCATTCGGAATGTACGCTATAAAAGAACGTTCCCGTCACTTTTGAAAAATGCATGGGAGCTTATTTTCTTTTAAAATGGTTCTAACTGACAAATTCACTAAGAAACTAAGGTAGGAAGAAAATGGTCACGGAATCCAAGATAATGACTCTACTATCAAGTTTATAATGCGCTACGTCTTTATGATTGATTGAGCTGTGGAAGAGCGTAGGACCTGTCCCACATTCTTGACTTATCAACGCAAACATAACTGCAGCGCTCATGACTTTGTTGACGGCCACAACTGCAGCGCTAAGAAATTTGAGGCAACAACTGCAGAGCTGAGATGTTTACTTTCGTCGGTCATCTTGTTATCTGCTTAGTTTGGAGTAAAAAGTACGATTTTCTGCATCGATAACTCAATAAAGGCTGCATCTGATGGAGTAAGTCTAACGCAACGAGCGATATCGTCGCCAGGTTCCTTCCTGGTTTTGTTTTGGTTTTTTGTTTGGCCTATTTCCGATTTTCGGATCATTTTGTGGACATTCACGTATGCGACCCGGGTTCGATACCAGCGCGGCCTTACAACCTATTTTGACCCGTTTTCTCTCCTGATTATAGTTTTATTCCCAAAACCACGCTGCTGAGGCGAGCGTTAATATAAGTAGCAAATTAATAGAGAAAATGCAGAAGAAGAAAAACACCGCTAGAGCAAATCAGCATTATGTAATTTCTACCCACTAATAAGCTTTTAATGTATGAAGGACTGTAGTTAAAAGTTGGGATCTTGTATACATGGTATATAGCTAGCTAGCTGGGAGCCTGGGATAAGCGAGGTTTAATTAATAACCTTTTTTGAGTGTCAATGTCATGTCAATCGGAACCAGTAGACACTACATACAGGAAACAATAACGACATGACGGAAGAAGCAAGCCTGGTGGTATTGCCATTACTACAATGTGGTGTTCAAACAAACGTTCGTTCCACTGGAATCATTTTTTTTTAATAAAGATTGTTCGAAATTGAGACCGTCCCCGCGTCTTTGTCCGTTGGCCCGTATTTTGACAAATTCGCTTTTTAATGAATTAAAAAGTCAAATTTAATAATATCCAGTGTTATAATTAGCCTACTTAAAAACATATTTTCAAAATACAAAGCTAACATCAAGCGATTAGTGAACCCAGTTTTACGGCCTAAACGCCTGGATTTCAAGACTATTTTTCTCTTGTACACGTTAAGGGGGGACTTAAGGAAGTTTTTTGTTGAAGTTTGTTGGTGCTGTAATTATTGAACCATGACTCAAATGTATATAAAAGTATACCTTTTTGGAAAGGAAATGGATCAGAGAATCCAAATTTGGCATTAATTTTGACCAAAAAAGTTGATTTTTTGAGAAAATCACAAAAGATCACTTTTTTGACCCAATTTTTTTGAACAAAGCTAACAAACATAATTTTGAGTTAAAAATGCCCAAATCACTTGATGATGATGTTAAGATACTACTGGAGGGACTAATTTTTTTTTTTTAAATCTAATCCAATATTTTTTGAAATTTTGACAAAAAAGTGTAAAAAAAAATTAAAAATCCATTTTTTCACGTTTTTTGGCACTTTTTGGTCAAAATTTTCAAAAATATTAGATTAGGTTTAAAAAAAAAAAAATCGTCCCTTCATTAGTGTCTAAACATCATTATAAAGTGATTTGGCCATTTTTTACTCAACATTATTTTTTGTTAGCTTTGTTCAAAAACATTTGGGTCAAAAAAGTGAATTTTGTGATTTTCTCAAAAAATCTACATTTTTGGTCAAAATTGACGCCAAATTTGGATTCTCTGATCCATTTCCTTTCCAAAAATGTATACTTTTATATACATTTGATTAATAGTTCAATAATTACAGCACTCACAAAATTCAAAAAATCAAATCAAAAACTTCCTTAAGTCCCCCCTTAAGGGCGCACACAACCACTTAAATTAATGCTGGACTTCTGGAAAAATTCATGACGAAGCAAGTCCTTATTTCACAAGTTATTTGAGCTAACTCTGGTCCTTTTTCGCTCAGTAATCTGGGCATATAGTTTGGCTTTCTGATGGGTAGGGGGTCGATTACCGGTTAACTCTGGTGATAATCATGAATTAAGTGGCAAAAATGGCAAAAACATGCCTCTGTTACATAAGAATAATGGCCGAACGAGGAAAAACGATGGGGTATTTCCAGAGTTATCAGAAAGAAAATGTTACTTTTTACCAAATTCTCTCACCAACGATCTATGCTTTGACTGAGTTATCTATAAATAGCTTCACTTAAAACAGTTTTGTATGAACATTTAGAAATCAGCAGGGAGTGTGAGTGTCACCTCCACACACCATCAATACATCGAGGATCTATGTTAAAACCATGGAATACGTAATAGTGGGTTGGTGACATGACCTCAATACATACTAGTAGTGTATGCAGCCATAAACTGATGCAGCCCTCTGATATTATTGGATGAATAAAGATTCCCTTTAAAGGGAACGTCAAAACTAAGATATTTCTGTCAGAAGAATGAATAATGCCCACAATATGCCCCCAAATACGTAAAAGATTTTTTTTCAGACTCACAATTTCATGTCTGTCAATTTTGAGACCTATATATATCCTTTTGACGTGAGAAGCTTTTACGAGAACAATATTTGAAATATGAATTTTCAACTTGCATTTCGCCGTTTTCCAACCACGGGCAGTCTAAATTTCTGTTTTAACGAACATATACCAAAAACGAATCGCGGCGCGGTTCAATTGTTGTATTATTGGTATGATGCTATGTTTAGCTCATAAAAAACGCCTCTCAAATCGTAAAGTGTTACTTAGTTAAAATACGGATGATTAGCATAACTATCATGACCAGCTTCACAAAAATTGGGTTAAGGATCCTTTCTTTTACCAACGTTATAGGAACTGTTATGACCCTAACAAGCAATAATAATAACCCGAAATTTCTTATGAAATTTACTTTCATGGAGTGTATTTCCGTTCAAAGAAGAGCTTTAAATTATCTTATTCTTTGAATGGAAATGTGTAGCGCAAACCGATATGCACCGCTCTCAAAACTTTCGGGTGCCACCTTTGTATGTAAAACTTCACTAAACAACATGAACAAGGGTGATGTCTTCTCCTTTCTCAAATATTTGTTATCACATTTTTTCTTTCTTCACCCAACAAACTTTGGATTGACATACGGTATTGCAATTATAGATGACAGTTAATGCAAAGTTTGAAAGGGTAAATTTAAAAGGTTTCGTGATTACACGAATAAGGGGGTATATTTCATTGGCTGTGTGATCTCTAGGATTAAGGGTATATTCGCTGTAAGAACTTGGAAGGGGTCAGCATTTTCAATTACTTGACATGGGATGCACTGGTACTCGAAACGTGTTGGGAGTAAAGGGGTGTATGGCCATACAACAAAATATTCTATGAATGTAACAAGTTTCACTTTCAAGTGAAATGAAATAAAAATTTCCCAAATTAAAGGGAAATATATCTGAGTCTGTGTTATCCTTTACGTTGTGATTGAATAAAGTTGTTAACTCTTTGAATGATTTAAAATCGCATGATATTGATAGCTTTCTGAAATTATGACTCTATCACTCTATATTTGAAAGAATGATAATGATTGTTTAAAAAACAATCACAGCTTAAGAATGTTAAGGATTCCAAGAGTCCTCCCAGTCCCTAAGATTCTTTCAAACAGATTTGCATGACATCAATGTTGATTCTTCGTCAAAGTCCGATGGTTCTATAATCTGACAATACAATAAGTTCCATAATTCAAATTTGTAAAAGTGTTAAAGAAGTTTACTAATCCGTAACTGATAAGGCTCTTAGAGCTATAGATAGTATGAATAATTAGAGGATCTTAAATCCGAATATTGTACATTTTTATAGTCTGAAAGCTGAAAAGGGTTTCCATCAAACACACAAACATGGTTCTATAATCCATTGTGAGATGAAAGGCCCTACAGTTTTTAAATAAGTTCTGCAGATCGACTAAAAAGAACCCATAGTAAGATTTAGACTTAAGAACACATTTCTATGATTCGGAATAAAGTCAAACAACCCTATTTCAAATTTGTACTACAGAACCTGCTTTCATGTTCGGATTGCAGACCCTTTCTTCATAATCAGATTATAATACATGATCATGATATTGGGACTATTTTCAGATTATTGAACCTTATATACGTTCAGACTATAGAACCTTTGTACTATAGAACCTTTTTTCGTATTATAGAACCATTCGGACTACGAACTGTGAGTCTATAAACATGAAACCGCGAATGCGAAATGGTCTTCACCTCATTGCAAGGGATTTTACCTGATACTGGGTTTTCCCTTTTAAAGGGAATTTTTATTGGTCAATCTTTTGGTCGAATTTTTGTGTTTTTGAATTACGACGGGTATACATAATATACCGTAGGTTAAGAGTTTAACGGGTTCGCCGTAGTACAAGTTTAAAACTGTCAAGCTTTCGTAAGGATTTGCTCTGAATTCTTCAGGACCAAATTATTAGGGGTCTTGGTTAAGAATTAACAACTATTGACACATCTAGTCGTTGAGTCGGACATGAGATTTTATTTAAGTTAGGACCATCAGAGAGCTCAATAACTTGCCAATTTTCATAACTTTCATAAAGAGGTTTTCAGAAATATAGCCAATTTTGCAACGCTATCCCATAGAAACACACTATGGTGCGTAATGACCCTAATGATATAGGAAGATAGGCTTGAAATTGCACGATATTTGGCAGTATGATTAAGATAAACACCGCACAAAAAGAAAGTATCATTTTTTTTCAAAGCGCCCTGTGTTTAATTCTTAGGACCCTTAATACATTTAACTAGTGGAATAGAACAGGCATTTCCTCCCGCGAATTTTGACACCTCATTCGTCACAATAGCACCAATATTGATGAAGCAGTGACCATTTGAAATTTAAAAATGATGCAGTTTCTATTGTTGCACTTAACCCTCCCATGAAACGAGTGTAAACAAAACAGTAAATCAAAAGTGTACCTTTTCTTTCTCTCTCTCCAGGAAAAGACAATTATAATCCGAACATCTCACATCGTCAATTCTTTCCAACACCTCACTGTATCTACTGATGTGAGGCTCAACCTTTACACAATGACTAGGATCATTCATAATGTTTGTGAGCCAACACCTGTTTCTCCGTTTCCGTGCAACCTTCGAAAATATCGCGGTCAGTTCGCTACGGACAAAACTCGGAAGCTTTGCAGTTGTATATAAATTTGATACAACCGGGCTTCATATAATTCAGTCCTGTAAGGTGGTCAAATCTATCAGGTCACAAGTGGCTAAATCGTTCAGTGTCAAATTTGCAAGTTCTGCCGCATTGATATAGTAAGTGACGAATACCATTATCTTTTAGTATGTGATTTCTTTAACTCTCACAGAAATGAATAACTGCAACCTAACTTTTGCAGGCAGTCAATTGATACCAAACTATTTGAACTTCTCAACGCAAACTCTAGTGTCCACACACATGTCATTAGGAGAGTCCAGTTTACATACAATGTACAAGATCATCTTCACACAATGTATGTCAAACTCAGCTTTTTGCCGGTAGAATTATGATTAGAAGTAAATTGTTAACATTATCAGAAAACGTCACGTTTCCTATCGCTGTTTTTGTATTTCCCCTGCCCCTCCTCCTCCAATAATCAAAATTAAAAGTCAAGCATCATTCAATTAAATGTGAGAATTTGGTTTCCCACGATTCCCGAGTCCTGATCCTGACTACTTACAAATACAAAAAACAAACCTCTTTCATGCATAAAATATCATCAAAACATTAAACTCATGGCTGACATGTTAGCAAAAACTGCATCTCCAACTTTTGTTAATCCATTTTCACAACCATGACAACGGCAAGAAGAGAAGAAGAATTCATTGGTAGATTACCAGTGTAGTCATTTTCGGAGCCGTAATTTCACCCTTATTAAGATGAGCACTCCTGATGTAGTTCTCTTTGAAAATGACTATTCAGAAAAAATCACCGTGCTTTTCTTCATCATCTTCATCTGTGTAGTACATTTTTATATGCTCTGAGGTCTCTGCGCTTTGGACCAAATTGCAATTATTATTTTCAAGTAAATATAGTTCCACTCAACTCTTTGATCTTTACTCCGTTGACGTATTATGATTTTGTTCATTCACGTATACATCTGTATTTGAAATAAAATTCTCCTACAATGATTTCATTTCCATCAACATTTCTTTCAAACTCTCACTATATTTCAATAAACTACAACCGTTCCCTATCACCCTTCAACTACAGACTTCTCGACTATTACTACTACGTCAAAATGTTAACTAGATATTTTATAATTTCCATTTGAACGCCCCCTTTCCTTTTTAAAGGAATTTGTATTACTTGATGGTAGGCTCGAGATCATCTGTTACTTTCATAGTTAAGCTCGAGGAAGGTACGTAACGTGAAAATAACTATAACATCGAGTAAACTATATTATTTGTTGGTCATTCATGATAGATTTGACACAATGAACGTGGTTCCAAATCACTCACCACGCGTTTAGGGAACCAGGCTGTTACGCATGCTTGATATCGTTAACATATTAACCAGATTCATGTAAGTATTTTATTAAGGTGGCACATCTACACATACCTATCGACTGTACTTGCTGTACGTATATAACAATAGACTTAAGTCATGTGAAGCTGATTTCGGGTGTTTGTTCTTATAGTCGATATCCTCCAAGTAAGTAAGTTATAGTGCAGTTTAAATATTGTGTAAGCTGGTGGGCTATACACGGTGTTGTCTTGTCCTTTCTTAGTTGTTATAAAATAACTTATTTTTGATAATGCACAGTACTCAAATATTGAGAGGAACTCATGGTTTGGAATATATATAAATATATTTGCTAATTTTTTATATAATTATATACAAATATATTTGCTACGCTTTGATTGACGATCACTCTGTCGTGACGATCATAGAACGTTCCTATGTGAGCACTGTTGATATGCGTGTTGACGATCACTCTAGCGTGACGATCATAGTGCGTTCCTATGTGAGCACTGTTGATATGCAGGGTCTATCGTGACGATCATAGTTCGTTCCTATGTGAGCACTGTTGATATGCAGGGTCTAGCGTGACGATCATAGTTCGCTCCTATGTGAGCACTGTTGATATGCAGGGTCTAGCGTGACGATCATAGTCCGTTCCTATGTGAGCACTGTTGATATGATTGCAGGGTATAGCGTGACGATCATAGTCCGTTCCTATGTGAGCACTGTTGATATGCGGGGAGCGTGACGATCATAGTCCGTTCCTATGTGAGCACTGTTGATATGCGGGGAGCGTGACGATCATAGTCCGTTCCTATGTGAGCACTGTTGATATGCGGGGAGCGTGACGATCATAGTCTGTTCCTATGTGAGCACTGTTGATATGCAGGGTCTAGCGTGACGATCATAGTCCGTTCCTATGTGAGCACTGTTGATATGCAGGGTCTAGCGTGACGATCATAGTCCGTTCCTATGTGAGCACTGTTGATATGCAGGGTCTAGCGTGCCGATCATAGTCCGTTCCTATGTGAGCACTGTTGATACGCAGGGTCTATCGTGACGATCATAGTCCGTTCCTATGTGAGCACTGTTGATATGCAGGGTCTAGCGTGACGATCATAGTCCGTTCCCATGTGAGCACTGTTGATATGCAGGGTCTAGCGTGACGATCATAGTCCGTTCCTATGTGAGCACTGTTGATATGCAGGGTCTAGCGTGACGATCATAGTCCGTTCCTATGTGATCGTGAGCACTGTTGATATGCAGGGTCTAGCGTGACGATCATAGTCCTTTCCTATGTGAGCACTGTTGATATGCAGGGTCTAGCGTGACGATCATAGTCCGTTCCTATGTGAGCACTGTTGATATGCAGGGAATAAAAATATGTGCACGGATTGAAACGACCCCTTTGACCTTGATGTGTGCATTGAACCATGAAATTGTTGTTGTTAAGTTGCATATATCTGATCCCGCCCGCAACTTGTGTCCCAGGACCATAATGTGTCCCTTGACCACAAGGCCCAGGACCACAAATGGCATAGTTATGTTTAAAAACACTTCTGAAACGATATTCATGAATAACTATATGTTAAAACACTCTAGGGGTTGGTGGTCGGGGAGGTTAAAACAAGGATGGTTCAATCTTAAACAATAAATATCGGATCTAACCCTAACCCCTAACCCTAACCCTTACCCTAAATTTACATGTTGCGGACGGGATCAGTTTATGCTTGTTAAGTTTCATCTGGTGTTTCGCTGGTCTTAGCAACATTTACTTGACGGCCTTCTTCTTCTCTCTCAATCTGTTTGATCTTTACAACACCTGCAATCAGATGTTCATCTGCTATCTCACTAATGCAAGGTCGGTCTTCTCATTCCTGATGTTATCCTCTGCCAGGCCAGTGTCAATACATAGGCTAGTTCCGTCACACTGGTTTGAAGAAAATAGCAGTCTTTGAAGAAGGTCAATAATTCCGCATTTCAAAACGTAGTGAAGCGTTCCCCTGCTAAGTTTGTTTCCCCAAAATTATCAAGTTTAGAAAGCGTCTCGTCTTGCCATTATGTTGTTCCATCAAAGACATGGAATTCCGGCATCAGTTCGAAATGTCTTCAGTCCAAAGCGTCGTCAGTCCGAAAACAAAATGCCCTATTTTTGTCAGTCCGAAACGGGTTAGAGTGCTTTTCCAATTCGGACTGACGACGTGCTTTTCAGATTCGGACTGACGAGCCTTCTGATAAAATAAATTCGGACTGATGTCGGACAAGCGATTTCTCGGAGCTTATTTCGGACTAGCGAACCGTAAATTACTTTCGGACTGACGAGCCCCGGATATAGGAAATTTGCATTCCGGATTGACAACGTATCGGACTGACGACGTTCGGAATGACACCATGTGATTGTACCCGATACACCACGTAAAGAGTTTTAGTATCGGTTTAATATTTGGACACATTCTGGGTGCACCAGTAAAACAGTGCACACCGCCAAATAATATCTTGCATTCTGGCAATACCCGGCAGTGTTTGAAATTTAGATAAACCCCACCATAAGTCTAAATTTAACATCATAGAAAATGTAAAAAGTACTGTACATGTACCTGAATGTTTCATAATTAAGCATTTGTCGGTTATTTCCTCCACATGAGGCCCAAAATTTCAAGTTTTTTCTTGAGTGGTATCATTTTACACGATTTCACTGTTTCCACCAATTTAAGGCTAAAATCCCTAATCTTAGGATATGTGTGGTGGCATGGGAAAACCCTTCACATGGTCATTTTCTAGCAACTTAATTTTTTTCTATGGCGGAAAGCTTCATAATCTACTGAGTATAGGACTGTTTAAATTTTTCGGAAATTCCATCTAGAACTACAGTAATAGTATTTTAAAGTCAGCAAGTTTAAACGCAACACTAAAATTGAAACTGACAATTCAAAGGTACACAAAATCTTATAAATGCTCTAATAATAAAACTACATTGTTATGTAACACAGAATAGTTTGTCATATGAAAAGGACTTTTGATATGAACCTAGTTTTTCTTGCGATTTTATTAACAATTTTAAGTCCTTCACTTTCAAGATCTTTACAATGCATTGTCGGAATTCACAAGTGGTTACCATGGTACAATGTCATTTTACGTAGCATTTGACACATAGCATTTTACACATAAAATTTGATAAACAAGGTTCAGGAAAGTACTAAAATAAACTTTACATCTGGAATTTTGCATAAAAAACTCCTGGAGACTAAAGTTCAAGGTATAATCTCTATCTTGAGACCAAAGTTGGAAAATTGACTTGGAACTCATTTGTTAGAAATATTTCGGTATGATACAGATATCTCAATATTAACACTAGCGACTTCCGACGGTTTTCCCATACCACCACACATATAGGCAGTCTGTCGTAACTAAGATAGATATCATTGGCCTGTAGCGGGGGAAAATGCTGGTAACCCTCCCCCACAAAAGTGATTGTTTTTAAGCAGAAGACATCTTGATCTTCAATAACAAATGATTTGAATTAACCAGTTTGCTCTAAAGGTTAAACAAAAAATTAACACGAACCTTTCCGATAACCATGTCGAACTCATGCCGTGTTCCAGTATAGACCAATACTGGGATATTTTATACGTTCCACTATCGTTCTATAGTGGAACAGCTTTATTCCATTTCGCCGGACGTTAGATTTCACTGATATGTTCTAATATTATCTCTTATTTCATTTTAATAGGTTAACCGACTTTATACATCTGTCATAAACCTTTCAAATGTTGCAGATTCAACCAAAATGGTGTGTGATTGTAGACTTTCGATTTTGATTTTGATTTTTGTTTCTTTAACAGGAGGTAAGTTTTATCAGATGTATTTGTGTATCAACATCCTTGGAATATAATTTAGTCACGAAAGGTTTGGTTACAAATTGAATTGAAAATTGAGAAGAACACGAACAATAATGTATAAAATAGAGTGAACTAATGACACATGTGCCACAGGCTATTGAACTAATTGATATTAAAGTTCAATAAAATTGTGGCACATGTATTTGTTTAACAGATAGTTCACTCTTTGAAGTCAGCCTATCTCAGAAAGTGATGAGGTCGTCGCCGTATTTTGCAGTCAAATCGAGGACGCTACAGATTGGGAGGGGAAACACTGTACCAGATCGATGGTTACGAATGCTGATTAAACTATATACTTAAAGATGAACACTTTATAGCACGTGAACGTTCGTGTTTTGCATAATTTAGTATATAATTTTAGGCTCTGTCAAATGTAGACCTATAAGGCACTATTATTTATTATGTCCACGCGCATGCTACAGCATTCGATTGTTAGATGACGTCATCATCCCACCTGAAATCCCGAAGGCTACTCTGCGAATTTCTGGGTCAAACAAATTATACTTTGTCCCCCTCCCCCGGTTTCCACACACACAAAATATAGCCTGGCTGGTTAGGATTAATACATGTCATTCTATGTGACTTTTGTTCCAGTATGTGTCCATGGAGAAATAACAGTGAGTGTATCATCAAGCAACAACCCAGCTATGGTGTCAGCACAGAACATCTTTACCTGTAGTTTTACCAATCCCAATAATGATATTTTAACCCAACTTGTATGGAATAAGAACGCAGCATCCGTGATAGCTTCATATTCTAGAAATGATCCAGACGTGTCTTACAACACTAGCTATGGCAAACCGGGAGATTACATTATGTCCAAACCAAATCTTCTTGCAGCCCAAGGTTCCAGTGATCTCACTGTCACGTCTGTTTCTTTAGATGATGCAGGAGTATTTAATTGTGAAGTGAGGGCGTTGGTAATGACGTATAAAGATGGTATTACGCTGGATGTCTATGGTATGTACATGTATAATCATATTTTGCTCTACATGCGGCGTTTAAGGACCTGTTACACTGTTGCGTTACTTGCGTATAGTGCTAAAAGTGTGCCCAACGTTTTGGAAATGTTGGTGTACGTTCGTGTAAGTTGTCATTCGTTCATGACATATTTGGCATACGTTGTATTCGTTAGCGTTTCGCTAGCGAAAATGCACATTTAGGAACGGCACGGATTTTCTTCAAATGAGGCCAATCATGGCTTATCATTGCTGTTTTGTGGCAAGTTTGGTACCAAATTGTGCCTAAAAGATTCATCCAAATATCTATTCAACCTGTGTGGTCAAGTAGTCATTCTATAGGACATAAACAAGGTGTAAGCCGATGCAGTGGCGTAACTAGGTTTTTCATGTTGGGGGGGGGGGGGGGGGGGGGGTAAATAGCCAAGCTGCAATACATGACATTTAAAAATCAAAGTGCACATCAAAAGCAATCTGCGGCGTGAATTTAATGATTCAAATCACATACACTGACAAAGGAAACGCAATGCGTTTCCAACAAGTCAATTCTTCTATTTGAACTTGTTGATTGCACTTTGAGCTTGAAATAGATAACCTTCTCGATGCAATATTGCCTGTGTGTGCTTATTAAAGGGATACACAGTGGTGTTGAAGAATTCATTTTTATAACATTAATAATGGTCATTTTGATGTTACCACTCTCACGAAATCACGAAAGCATCTTTATGCCCAGCATACTTATGTACATGTATATTGTGACCGTTTATAGCTGGGAATCACATGCTTTAAAATATTAAAGACCCTAGTTACGCTACTGCAATAAAGCAATCTCGATTACTATTGCACAAGTAAACTGTGGAGATAGTAAGAATTCCAATGTGTCAACATGATTGGAATAGTATGTGGTGTAAGAGTGGAACTAAAGCCCATCTAAAATAGGTTGCATGTTTTATAAGACTCGCTGTATCTTGGTATTTAGCTGGTAAAGTTCAATTTCCGTATCCCTTACAAAAGCAATTGTGGATATAACTGTTGCAATACAAATCCGACGTAGCAGCCACTTGATAATTTGTTAAGTCTTAATTTTCTTCTTTACAACACTTTCCTGTAAAGTACCTGCAGAAAGATTTGTAACTGTTGTTGAAATTACTATGCAATTGACAAACATGACTAAAACAATTGACTTTCATGACCAAACATTTGGCTGACAGTGACATGACTAAAAAATAGACCAACATGAGACTGGTATGACTAAATAATTGACTGTGCAAATCCGTCGTCTCCGGCAAAAGATTCCATTGTGTCTATAAGATGTGTTGTATCCATGAAAGCAACGGATTCGTTGTTAACGCTGCGTTGGCAGTATGGCGATTTCCTTAGCGGTGCTTCTCAAATCGCATCATGGGACTACTTTGATGGAATAAGATACGGAGATAGTTACTCAAGTGACACCCACCCTATCAATGTTGATGATATAACCAACGGAATAGCTGTATTTACTATAAACTCAGTTCAGCTGACAGATGATGGAACACACTGGTGCGAGGCTGTCACTACCACTGGTAGTTTATCCAGTTCAGTGGCAATAAACGTAATAGGTACATGTAAGAAAATATCGTATTTTATGTAAGGTTAAAACGCTTCAGCTTACATATTCAAAGAACCCAATTTGTCGAACCGTCAACCGAATTCTTAATGAAAAATGCAACAGAAACATTTAAAATCTCATTCTCATTTCAGAGAAAAGTTGATTTGCAGCCGGATTGACATAAATTATTATATTGAAAAGAGGAAAATGGATTTTATGCATACAAGTCTACTGTGCTTTTGAAACTCCCGGGTGTAAATCTCATTTAAATATTGATGACTCTTTGTGAATACGTACTCTTTTCTCCTCACTAGATTTTACCATAGTATAAAGGCATAACAAGGATCAATTTCAGTGATTATTTTTTCATATGAGCGGGAAAATGTGCTCTTTGAATACGTGCTTTATTGGTTAGATCTTTTTTGGAAACAAATATTCATTCCCGTACAACTTCTGTTTGGCCCACACTGTACAGTGTGAAAATCCACAATAGACATGATAGAGCGGCGTCGCCCTAAAACAAAGGGTTCTTACAAGTGTAGTATCATTGTAAAGGCGGGGGGGGGGGGGATCAACGTTTTTGATAGTATGAGGCATGAAACGCACATGTCCCAAATAGGCTAATTAAGAAGATAGCAACTTTATTGAGGAGTTACTATTATGTGAAGTGTTCTTACGTAGCAAACGATAATGGCCCTTAATAAGACGTGTTTCAAATTTGATCTTCTTTACATATTTCTCCAAAGATTTCCCGCCAAAAACAACTTCTCAGAATCCGTTAACGAGCTGGATGCAATCAACAACATTAGAATATAAGACATCTGATATTATTGGTGAGTATAACTTTAACCATGAAGCTTCTTTTCGTATGATTTAACGTAAACAATTGTGTGTTTTTGGCTATGAATTTTCTTCTTCTTAAAAACCGTTCCAAATTGGCGAGAAATATACTTAATGTAAACTCGCTGACTGTGCATATTGTACGTGTAGAATTACTTTTGTCCCATTACATGGCTTTCTTTCTATATCCTACTGACGTTTTCTACCATGTTACTTTGCTTATTGTCAACTTTATCTATGGTTTTGTACAGCTTATGTTGAAGTTATTCGCGTTGAATCCCACTTGATAGAGATAGGCTGGGAATCCTTTGACATGAGCGTTATTGAGGATGTGGATGAATACAGGGTAAGTTGACTGATGGATGAACAGTTGATATAATCTGTTACATTATAGACTTATTAATTGAATTTTCTTAGGACAATTTCTATGGCACCTTAGTGATCTTCAGGGCGACGCCAATTTCAGATAATATCCAGACAGTGCCGGAATAGTCAAGTTAACATTAAGCGTACGAGGTTACGTTATCAACTTAATACGACGAAATGACGGGGAAAATTCAACAAATGATACTTACATTGGACTTGATTTTCCAACTCCAGCGGTTTTAGGATGAAACTATTTGTTCTAAAGTGTGATGAATTTTCTAAAATCATATAATATAATCAAAATCAAATTTTTACATTAAACCAACGGGATTCGAAATTTACAGCCATTCGTGTCCCCCATCGTCTGGTAACATAATCGAAAAAATACCCCCAATAAACGCTGGCTCAGGATTAATCACAAACAACTGAAATGAGACAACATATTGTTTATTGGAAAAAAAGGGAAAGGAAAAAAGTATATTTTCTACCATTAGAAATTTCTAACGTAAATTCAAGTACATGTAATGGTTTTTAACTCAATTCCTGTTAAAACTATAATAATCCCGAAGGTATAAGACTTATGCACCGTCTTGTCAGTTGTATGGCACCTGTCAGTTGAATGACGCACTATACGACCCCGAGAGAGGTGCGTCATCGGTGCGTCATTTATCACCATATTCTTGACGCAGGGTACGTCTTGGGCAGCCTTTGGTCCGTCACAATATAGACGAATGGGTGCGTCAATGTCAGTCACCTTACTTGCGTGCGTCACATGGTACGTTAGCATTGGTACAATAAAATACAAACATTGCATGTAGGCCCT
Source organism: Ophiura sarsii (assembly GCA_035610835.1). NCBI lineage: Eukaryota > Metazoa > Echinodermata > Ophiuroidea > Amphilepidida > Ophiuridae > Ophiura > Ophiura sarsii. Next base: position 55,061,897 of record CM069449.1, read on the forward strand.
ACTCACCACCAACCAGTCTTTAGATTTCCAACTCCCGAAATGCAAAAATCACTATTCAGAAAACGGAAATCTTCCATTTTACACTTTTAAAAAAATATTTCATATATTTCGATCCATATCAGTATGACGACGGGGTGCGTCATTTAATAATAATAATAATACCAAGCGCTTATATAGCGCCCTTAGCCCTAAGGGGCCTCAAGGCGCTTAACAACATATTATGATAGCATATAACACAATAAACACAAACAATATATATAAAAAGGTCGCTAAAATAGTGGGTCGAGCATCAGGACACATGAGAAAGACGGACACGACCAAATGGTCTCATAAATTTCGACTCGCTATCTCGCAACCTATGCTCAGGTCGTCCATACATGCACATATGCGTGAGAGGGAAAAGACAGGAGGTCGAGCAAACAACAAAGGAAGAGGATAAACACGCAAATGCATGGATGGAGAACTGAACATAGTATGATATTACACAATTTTGATTAAATTACAACATTAAAATCTAAGATACAATAAAACTGTGTGAAATACTAAGAGAGTAAAAAGTATAATATATAGATGTATGCAAAAGCAGTATAATATAATTTGAGACAGTCGTGGTCCCTCAGAATCCATCAATGGTGCGTCACAAGATTTAATAAGGGTACCGTCATTGTACGGCAAAGGTACGGCACAGGGGTGCGGCATGGTACATGAGATAGTGACGCACCTCGGTAAAGTGACGCACCATTCCCGAGGTCGTATAGTGCGTCATAAACTGACCGATGCATTAGTCTTTCGAGGCATGTGGGTATATATAATTGATTCGGACGATTTTTCACCTACTGTTACGACATTTTCTAAGTATTATTTTTATCTTAACTGCGATGCATAGATGAAAACAATTTGTTTCCGTTACGCATACTGATGCTCGTATACATTTTATTATAATGTGAATCTTTCTACCAAATAAGTTATAAAATCTAAAATAAGATTATCACCAAACTAACTAATGGAAATGGAGTTCTTTAAATATCGGTATGGATTCAAGAATTTGATTTTGCTCATAACCTCAAAATAATCAACACCAGCAGTCTGTGAGGCGGCGCTATGAAAAACAGTATACGCTATAATATTGCATGCGCCAGCGTATAAGTCGAGGGTCAGAGTGACTTTTACTCTGGAGCCCGACGGACAGATTTCGCACCGCCGCCTTATTTGAGTACAAATCACTGTAAAATGACCATTTGACTTTGCTTTAATTAAAGGTATTTTACTCTGCAAGCTTGTCAGAGAGCCGGAACGACAACAATGTTATCTTTCTCGATGGTGCCACTACAGGGGTCAACATTACATCCCTTACACCAAACACAATGTACAATATAAGGGTTGAAGCCTCAACAACAGAGGGATCTCTCATCAATGTTGGGAACATACAAGTCACTACTACTACTGTAATGGGTATGTTTTGTAGCGTCAGCACTTAATTCCATCTTTAATTTAATTTTCAATTTAATCAAAAATATTCATTGCATAAGATCATGTTTTGATATAGATATTAGTGGTAAAGAAAAGCACTCCTTTGTGAATATCTTGCCAAAAGATCTTTCAACATAGTACAATGCAATACAGAAAGCATTAATTGCGCCATTTCCAAAAGGCGCAGAGCGCTTACAAGATTAAAAAAACACCTTAAAATTACGACTTAAACTACAAAATGTGAGTGTAACTTGAGCATAGTACAATATAGTAATTACAAAATAGATTAGAAAAAATATATATACAGAAAAACTGTTAAGGGAACAAATGAGTTTTAAGAGCTCTTTTGAACACACTTGTAGATGATGATTGTCTAATACAGATAGGTAGCTTATTCCACTCTTTTGACGCACAAACTGTGAAAGTTCTATCACCAGCTAGAACTCTAGTGATAGGGTATTGAAGACGTAGCTAGTTATTAGAAGATCGGAGTGGTCTCTTTGGAACATATAATGATAAACAATTTGACAAGTAGATTCGTCCTTGGTTATGAAGACATTTATAAACACACAGAAGTAATTCAAAGATGATCCTTTGGCGTATTGGAAGCCAAAGCAGTGATTCTAAAAGTGGTCCAGGTGAATGTTTTCGGTCGACTTGAAAAACAAGACGTGCAGCCCAGTTTTGCAAACGTTGCAGGCTAATGATGTAAGTAGATGGTAGTGAAGAGAGAAGGCCATCACAATAATCGAGACGTGAGAGTATCAATGAACGTGCAGCATGTTGACAATGTTGATTAATATATAATCAACATAAATCTCATGACCACAATATGGAACTTATTCGAATTGACCACTTGCTGCCGTTGATGGCATAATCGCCATGACAGGCGTTGTTCTTCTGTGGTAGGTTATGAGCCGGTAAATAAACATGTTTACAGAGTCAGTAGTACTGCTAGTTACAATAACATGCTGGTTTTATTCTTGTTAATACAGAAACAGGCGGTTTTCCATTTGCGATTGTCGTAAGCATAACTGCTGCAGTAATTGTTGCCGTAATTGTAGGAGTGGTTGTGATGTGCTGCATGAGATCGAGGTATGAATATCACAATGTCAGTGTTATGTTTCGCTATAATATTCAGTTCCGACCTACCATTTCTTATTATAATGTTATCAAATGTAAACAAGTAAAAGGAGCTTGAGCTTGGTAGTAATAATATGAATAGGTGTAAACACTCTCAGCAGCATACACGGTAGATATGGTTTAAAGTGTCCCGAACCCTTATATCGGTAACACATGCCTGGCTGCTTATCTGATGGTCCTAAGGCAATGTAACAAATCTAGGAACAGCATGTCGGTTCCTCTATGCGCTGAATGATAATTTGTGCTGCTGCCCTTTCGTGATACCTATAGAGCAAACCATACCTGTGTCTGTTGCCAACCTATGATTGACATAAATACACACAATAGTCCAGGAGCTAAATCTTATACGAGCCCTAGTTAAGGCGTATTGTTAAACCGGTCTCACATCTCAAGTCTGCCCCAATGATAGTTAGTATTAAAGACCCCCTAGATAAGTGGCAGTGAGTCAATTCAAGTTGTGGTCTCTCATTTTTGTTTACACTTTAAAGTGACTAATTTGATGCAACGTTTCAGAGTAGTGGAAACATAAAATCATCATATTTGCATTAACTGAACCAAATCAGATCAGTTTCAAAATATGGCAAATAATCAAATCATTCATATAATTTGCTCGGCGCTGTCTTGTATGCCAATTAGATAATTAAAAACTGCTAAAATGAAATAGGAATTTGTGGGTAAATTATCTAATTATAGCAAGCATCCAATATCCAACTAGGTAGTAAAGAACATTAATAATGAATTTGAATAAAAATCGAGCTATCAATTACCTCAGTTCATTATTTCTCTTACATACATCATACATTTCCAGACGTTCGCCAAAAGCCCCACCAGTGGATGCAAGCACCAATGAGCCTGTATATGATGTAGCTGATGATAAAGAGGTTTACGAAGACCTAGAGCCAGCGACACAACAAGCAATACATGTTTATCAACGTCGAATAGAACCCACAGATATGAGCAGCGGTGAACGCAGCATTGAATATGAAGTCCCTCCGTCAGGAACGGAGTACGAGGTACCCAAACCAGGCCCAGAGTATTTGGAACTTTATAATACTGCCCCAACGACAGAAAATCCCGGATTAATGAACAAATCAGAGTATATGTCTCTCGATAAGCACACTATGGATAAGGACAACGTCAATAGGAAATACGAGAGTATTGAGGTACAGTCAGAATACATGGAACTTTATAACACAGCCCCTTCGGTGGATGATAATCATGATATTGAGGTGCCTGATCCTGATCTAGGAGAAAACCAACCGTACACTATGGCCTAATACTAGAATCCTCTACAGGGAGACTAAAGCACAATCCCGAGACATCTGTGAAGCCATTTGGATCAAATGAAAACTGAATAATCGATCAATGATTAAATAAATATTTTGTATTTAAATAGAATATATAAATTCTAGATCTTAAGATTAAATGGATATCTAGATTATGCGAACAAAATAATGATGCCCTGTGGAAACGTGTTGTAAAAGAATGATTTGCTCCATTTGGAGGGTTAGGGGAGACGTCAAAACTCGACCGCCCGTTGACCGCCGGTTACGTACGGTTCCGCCCGGTTCTTTCAGGTCAAATGTTTTACTGGTATATGAATATTCACGCATGCAACAAACACTGAACAACTGCCGGTTGACTTAATGCTGTAACCGGACCAATTTACACTATCAATCTGTTACTTTGCGGTCATAATAGCTCTCTCTATAATCGTTCTATAAAAATAACCATTCGGTCACAGGTCACTAATAGGTATATCAAATAAGGTGGGATCGTTTCAAAAAACCCTTAAAATCGTGATACGTGTCTCTATTTTAAATAGAAGTTGTCAAAAAAACATAACATTTTTGGTATCATATTAAAGACAATTTATCCAGCTACCGAATAAAAAAAGAATTAAAGCCACATGTTTAGCAACAGTGAAGTTATCAATCCAAACGTCGAGTGAGTCAAGGGTGGGAGCGGTGGATGAGGAGCCGGTGGATGAGGCGCCCATAGGTTTCTACACAAAATAGTGGAAAACTAGAACTTTTGAAATTGATGCCATTTTAAGTTTTATACATAGGAAAGTTTTCAAACTTCTCATATGTGTTAATAACATGTGCCTGCTACTATGAATAATAATATTGAATTGTTATCTAGACATTCTCTACTAGAATATGATGTTCAATTCAGGGAGTGTTTTAATGTAAAAAACACACAGTTTTATTCATTTTATTGATTAAACAATGGCCAAATCGCAGTCTCTCTATTTCATTTGTGTGACTCTTCGGTCCTTTTCTACCCTGGGTAGTAAAACATTTAACTAAAAAAGCCAGAAGTGTTTCTTCACAGAATTGTTCATAGATTTATGAAAATTTTGCTATTTAGACCTATTTTGGACCACCCTGTATTTAAAATAAAAGGAACTTTAACGATATTCGTGTAGTTCATTTTGATAACTATTTTCTTTTAAATTAAATAGTCCATGCTAACTTAATTTCATAGAATATTATATACAAACCTTCATTTTATGCATTATTTCATCATAATTTTAGACACCCTGTACTTTTCCTGTGAACATTTTGGGCAAGTGATTCTTAGCAAATTTGGTAGCACCTTCTGCGGTTGGTCTGATTTTGGTGACTATCTTCAGCTAAACCCTAATTGTACAAACTATCAAAATATTTTGTGAGGAGCAAAAACGATCAACTTTTTTATGTTCCACCCTATACAAATTGAACACACCCTGTATAATTTGATTCTTTTTTGCAAAAATTAAAAATCTTGAATCATAAGCTTTTCAACGATATATAGTTTGTGGGTCATTAAGTATGTAAAACTTAAGTTTTGTCCCGTTTAATCAGATTTGGTGCATTCCTCAACATTATTAGAAGTGAAACATTTTTTTGGACCAGTTTGTGACTTCTGACCATTCATAGACTTTCGGTATTGATTTAAAAAAGTTAATTGAGCTATAAACAGATTGAAAAAGCCAACCCCAGCGAAAATCAATAGCTGCATTGTACTGGTTGTCAACTGAGACTTTTATTGCTCACGCGTGTGACGAGGCACTTTCAACCGGTCGTGTTCACCAGAGTGTAACTATTTGACCTCATTATGTGTGTATATTATAACAGACGACACGTTTTGTGAGAACCGGGCGGAACCGGCCGTAACCGGCGGTCAACGGGCGGTCGAGTTTTGACGTGATCCCTTACCATTTTTACTAAATTGTAGAAATGAAGATATATGTTATATTACTATAGGGAAATTACCATCTTTTTATCAAAATCTATTAGAATCATGTTATATTTTGCAAAATAATTGTAATACGAATGCTTCAGACAATGTATGTTATAGGGAAATGACAATGTATATAGGAAACGTTGGTCGAGTGTTGTTTTTCCCGAAATGGATACACGCTCATATATATTATTTAAATTACATTGTTGTTGAGAATATATTTAAAACTGATAACATCAATCTCTAGGAGCTGAAACAAAAGTTGCAACCCCGAAACGATTTGCTGGCCTATAACTGGGTTTCTTTTTAAATAAAGAAAAGATATCTGAACAAAATTGGTCACTTCCAGTGTAACCTAATTTATAATGTACTTCAATGCAAGAAAATCTATATAAATGGAAATTACGAAGATCGACGATGGAAGATCGTATATTAGTATTCTGTCTTCCATCTTCGTTTACCGGATCCTTGTATTGGTGTCTGGAAAATGAAGATTGAAGATGGAAGACTTACACACTTTAATCAATTATACATGTACTTTTGGCTGCTAGTGTAGCATCTACGATCTTCCATCTTCGTTTCCAGATCCATGTGTTGGTGTCTGGAAAAAGTATTAACTTTAATTAATTACAAATGTTCCACTTCCAAGAGGGGCACCCCCCTCATACTCCCACCCTGTGCGCTTTTAAACCATTTATACTTAAATCAAGAACATATCAGTATATGCTCAACTTTTTTCTCGATATAAAAACAAAATATAGATTGGAAATGAAGAGATGGCTTTTCGATAAAATATTGATATAGAATTGGATGGATTGAGCGTGATACACAAAGATATTGGTCGAGCTATGAGTTTTAAAAAATATTGTGCGAGACGCAGTCGAGCACAATATTTTTAAAACTCATAGCGAAAAAATCATGCGAAAAAATCCATCCAATTATATCATTATTATGCAGTAAGAATCTGACATGACAAAACAAATCAAAAAATCAAAAAATCATAAACATTTTAATTGTTTTTTACAAATCCCAAAAAATTCTCATTTTTAAAAAAATGCACAAAAAAAGGTCTCTACTGCATTTTGTGACTGCTACATATACAATTGGCATATTAATACACGCTTAAAGTGTATTGATGCAGGTAACCAACTTACCAAGTTGGAAGGATATTGGTCTAACCAATATCGCTGGTATAGGACGGAAGATTCTCACTGCATAATAGTGGTTAAAATTGTACACCAGATCGCACCAAATGAGTTCGAAATTTGAAAAATGCTCCACTTGCGAGGGGCACATCCCTCCTCACACTCCCCCATGTACGCGCTTTTAAACCATCTATACTTAAGTCAAGAAAATATCAGAATAATATGCTCAAATTCTTTCTTGCATTGATGAAAAAACAAAATATTGATTGAAAATGAAGAGATTGCATTTCGATACAACATTGGTCAAAAGAATACCCCAGAGCGAACCAAATGAGTTAGAAAATTGAACAAATTCTACAGGCGACGGGGGCACACCTCCTCTCGCACTCATTCTGTCAGCGCTAGCGCGGAGCGCGGTCCTGCGCACCGCTTTGGTTCATCATCATCCGTCGGCTGCAGAGCAGGCGACTACAAGATTTCTCCATGCACGACGATCAGTAGCAAGTGCGGCAATATGCACCTTCTTTGTCCCCGAGTAATTAAACCTTTTCACACTGGTCCGACGATCGATCTTTATATATGTAAGGTATGAAGTGCGCGGTCGACCTGGTCTCCTTTTGCCATGTGTTGGTAGGTATAAACGGCCCTGATCTGGCAAAAGGGTGTATCTTCAAAAATCGGATTTTGAGAAAAATGACCTTGAAAGTTGAAATACTTGGCGTTTTTATCTAAAAAGGTCATTAGGCTTAAATTTTGTTTTAATGATTCAATTGTGTTTTAAATTTAAACAGCAAGTTTGTTTAATGAGTTGATGGGGTTTGGTTTCCCTGCAAAAAGTACTTTTATCAAGATACACCCTTTTGCCAAAATAATCACATCAACAAGTGTATTGTGTGTTAGGCAAAACGGTTTATGTTAAGTTACATCGCATTATTTCGGATCATATGATTAGGCAAAAGGGTGTATGTTACGGTACCTCTGTCCTAATATAGGTTTAACCCACCTCGAATACTCATGTGATTACAGTACTCTAATGCCACTCCAATATGTATTCCATGATACTGAGCGCCCATCTGCCCGTCAACTCTTTAATAGAAAGGAACTTGACAATGTGTGCCCCATAACCCCTACATATAATACAATCAATACTGTGTACGGTCTAGTCTAGTCTGGCCTAGGCTTATGCATCTGCATATAAAAAGCCTAGGTGTAATATTGATACAGGCCGATACATATAGCCTAGTTGCCATGTTGTACCCGATACTTTTGGTCTAGTACTTGCATAGGGTCAACCTCGCTAGTCATAAGGGTCGCTAGTCATAAGGGTCATTGGTCATAATGGTCGCTAATCATAAGGGTCGCTAATCATAATTCAAATAAAGGTTCATTATTCATAAGGTTCGTTAGTCATAACGGAAAAATTGGTTCGTTAGTCATAATTGAAACAAAGATTCGCTAATTATAATAGAAACAAAGGTTCGCTAATCATAATGCGACAAAAGGACCACTAGTCATAATAAAAATGAAGGTCCGCTAGTCATAATTAAAAATGGACCGCTAGCCATAAATATACAAACAGTTCGCTAGTCATAATATTAAAAATGGTACGCTAGTCATAATGAAAAAAAGGGTTTGTTAATCATAATATGAAAAGAGGACCGCTAGTCATAATACAAATAAAGGTCCGCTAGTCATAATTAAAAGAGCAAGGTCCGGTAGTCATAATGGGATAAAAGGTCCGCTAGTCATAATGAGGAAAAATGTTCGCTAGTCATAATGGAATAAAGGGTCCGCTAGTCATAATAGATTACTACACTTGTTAAATCTATGTTTAAAATGTGTTTAAAACTTCAAACAACAATAGTTGTTTGAATTTAAACAAATAGTTAAAACAAATAGTTAAAACAAATAGTTAAAAACTCTGTTTAAACATTTGAACAGACTTGTTTAAATATTCACACAGTTGTTCTTTTTGTTGTATTGTCTAGCATGGACTATAATTAATTAATCCTGTTATTATAAAGTCGTAATCGCTGATCATAATTTAAAATCAAGGTGATTCTAGAACCGCAAATCTCGCCTTGTGTTGTGTGGGGCGATAGTAAAGGAATTATGTGTGATTACGGGGTGTAAATATCGCCCCTCTTATATAGTCCCACGGTGTTTGTTTTTCGGGTGCTCACTGTTTTAATGTTAAAATGGCCATTGAAGTGGCATGAGACAAACTAAATTGCTTACTTCGAATTATAGCTAACTAATTTGACTTTATTTGAAATGGTCCATTCTGACATTTATTTAATGAAGTTATGATCATCCCGATAAGAAACCGTTTTGTATCCTTCTCCCTGTAGATTTGTATCACTAAAAAGGGGCATATGTTGTCGAAACCCAACCATATGCGTATGTTTAGGCGTATGTTTTGTGGAAATGTTTACCTGAATTTTGGAGTAAGGGTCCTTGACAAGTTGGCGATAAAAGATGTGGTAAACATGCGCGCGTGTTACTTTCATCAGACGTTTTAGACATCGTATTTCGCCTGTTGCCAGATTTGGGCTATTTTTCGACGGGCCACCTGACAAAGAGGGCCATAGTCTCTGCTTCATTCACAGACTATAATGTGCCCATAATATTCCAAGCCTCATTGCGCTCCTCGTGGTTTATGGTTCTATTTCACATAATAGCCCCTCCCCCCACCCACCCCCCCCCCCCCCCCCCCCCCCCCCCCTCCAACAAAAAATACAACTTGTTTATTTTTCCGTATAGATTCCTGAAAATAGGGTCGGTATAATATGTTGGATTTTTTTGCTAGATTTTTTTGCCCAAAAATAACCCACATCATACAACTTATTTTGATTTGTTAACATTTATATTGAAATTCAAGTCACAAAAAATGCCTGTTTCGGTTTGTAGGCCTACGTATGTGATCAGTCATGAACATGATGAAAGATGATTCATGTATGCATAATTGATATAACACATAGGTTTTGAATCCACCACGGGTTTATCAAATCACCACTGAGATGGAGGTTACATGGACATGATATGGGGTCACGTGAGGGGTCACGTGGGGTCAATTAAGGTCATACGTGATTTTGAAATCAAATTGTAAAAAACAAAAACAGTTAGGCCTACACATTCGGGACTGTAGTACACGGTCGGACGTGGACAAACAAACCCTTTTATCTCGAAATAATAAAGGACTTGATTTTAACATTATCCATGTACGCTCGAATTGTATCTGAGGAAAGCGACACAAGTTTCAGATTTATACATGGGAACCATGGGCGTAGCCAGGTTATTTATACCCTGGGGGCATGGAATTGGCGTGGGGTCCAGGGGCGAAGCCCCGGGAGGGGTTGGTGTTGGGGACTTTCATATTTTAAAGAAACTCGTTCATAAGTCCATGATTCCCCTTGTCAAATTAAAGGTAGATTACCCGGTCACATTTTCGTAACACAGAATTATTTCAAACATACGGAGATTTTCATATCATATGAAAGCTCGTATTTTTCTCATCATCATACTGAAATTTGATGGCCTAATTCGGTATAATGACAGAGAAATCGACGAAATAGCGTTGAATTACCGCGAATGGTGGTTACCACCGATATAGTTTGTGTACTACTCAATGGGTACAGTTCACAGCATCTTGTGCGTCTAAAATAAGAACCATACTAGCTATGCATCTCAAATTTTGGGACACGACGTTTTTAAGGATGACCTTTCATGTAGAATAGAAAACTTCAAGTTGAAAATCGGAACATCTACCTTTAAACAATGGTGCCAATCTCAACCCGACACAACCGACACTAACACCCCTTCGGCTACGCCATTGGGTTGTATATTTTTTTGTTTTAGATAGACTTATGAAACGATATTCCTTGACATATATGTGCGCGTAGCGAGTACAAATGTGTTCATACTTGTATACAATTTTATACGAATTAGGTTTCGATTCCTTCGATTGACAACTTGACATTGGATAAAGTATAAAGCAACCATTTAATTCCCCGAATGACATTAGTGCTGGGTTACCTGTTCCTGATAACATGCGCGCGTTGGCGCGAATTTCTTTCTTTCTATATACTCAGTTATGGATATTTTGGTTTCATTTTCATCACCAATCTCTCCGTGTCCCTTTCATATCTTTGGACAAATAAACTTAAGCGTACACATTTCCCCCATTTAGACATGTTATGATAAGGAATGAGCTACTTTTTTTGGTTTAAATCAGCAAATTAATTATCAGGGATTGTAATTTAGTTATTTTTTGTTTAGGCCTTAATCTTAGTTTTTTAATTCATAGCGCGCGGGCTATTTTGTGTAGGCCCAAAAATATAGCGCACTTTTTTTTTTAAATATTAGGACCTTTTGAAAAAATTATAACTAGCGGACCGTGTGAAAATGTATGACTAACGGACCGTTTTTTATTCAAAAGGTTCGCTAGTCATAATTTAAAAATTATGACTAGCGAACCTATAGGTATTTTATGACTAGCGACCCTTATGACTAACGAACTTTTTATATATTATGACCAGCGGACCTTTTGAAAAATTATGACTAGGGGACCGTGTGGAAATTTATGACTAGCGGACCGTTTTTTCTTCAAAAAGGGTCGCTAGTCATAATTAAAACATTATGACTAGCGAACCTTATTTAATTATGACTAGCCAACCTTTAAGTATTTTATGACTAGCGACCCCTATTGTGATTATGACTAATGAACCTTTTGGTATATTATGACTAGCGAACCCTTTTTCATATTATGATTAGCGGACCTATATCATATTTATGACTAGCGGGCCTTATGACTACTGACCTTCATTTTTATGACTAGTGAACCCTCATATACGTTTATGAATAGCGCACTCGTGGTATAGGAAAATACACGTTATGACTAGCGACCCTTATGACTAGCGGGTGGACCCCCTGTGGGGTCAGTGGTTAAATTGGCAAAAGGGCTTATCTTAACATACACAGTGTAAAATCCAAATGATTTTTTAGGCAAAAGGGTGCATCTTAAACATACCCCCTTTTGTCTACAAAATTAAAATCAAGCAGTTGTTATTCATTTATGGCAGAACAATGTATGATCTAGATAGGCTGTTTTACCGTGAAAAACACTGACCACATGCAGCGTATCTTAAGATACACCGTTTTACCAGATGCAACTGAAAGAAAATGTAAAAATTACCTTGAGATAGCACCTGCTATCTTTAAAACGGAGCATTATGGGGTTCTAAGACTTTGATAAATGGAAAGAGCGCCCTCGATTTACCCAAGTAATGATTCAAACTCAAAAAGGGTGTATTTTGAGATACACCCTTTTGCCAGATCTTTTTGCAGGCTCTTCTTCTGGCAGCCGAAGGAAGTGACCAAGGAATCTCAACTGCCGTAGCCTTACCAAATGAACAAGTGGCTCAGTGCTGGTCATGGCGTAAACGCTGGTGTTTGGGATGTGGTCAATCCGCCTAATATTCAGCATAATTCTGTAGCAGGAGGTGGCAAAGGCATTGATTTTATTTTCCATGTCTTGAGAGATCACCCATGACTCGCAGCCATAGTACAGAATAGTAATGCAGGTGGTGTTAAACAACTTCACTTTAGTTGAGATGGGTATTTTGTGACTCTTCCACAGGCGTTCCAGCTTCCAAAAAGCACACCAAGCCAGTAACTTTCTTCTTTTAAGGTCGCTTGAACCAGATGCCATCATAGAGCCAAGATATCTGAAATCTGACACATGTTTGATGGGATCACCATAGACTTAAGGGCAGTGTCAACCCGGCACTTGTTTCAAAAATAGAATTTCATATTTCTCTATTATTTAATACTTTTATATGTATTCTATCATTACCATCATAAGTTACTAATCGGAAGCGATTATTTCCCGTTCTTTTGGGTGATTTTGAATTGTTATTTTGGTAAGTTTGAGTCAGGAAAAGGCGCATGGTTATTCGGCGGGAATTTAAGCGGAGTTCCGCGCTTTTCAAATGCTGCGACAGCTGTTCGATCATTGCGTCGCGCGGTGAAACTTCCCGCGCGTAATACTAGACGCGGCGCTTAATATCCGCGACGTAGACGCGAAAAACAAAAGAGCGCAAAACAATGTCTAAAAATGTAAACAAAGGCCAATGTTACGATCATTTAAATTTCAGTTTTCTTCCAATTTCTTCACATTGTGACAATATAAATTGAATCTGATAGTTTATTATGATTGTTCATAATAGTATACTCGTAAGTCTGCTCTTATGCGCCATAATAAGGAACATACCGATGTTCCCTCATGTTCTGCTTGTGGAAAAGAGTTTTCGTCAAGAAAGGACACTTTGAAAAGACATACAGCAGTTTGCAAGGGTCCTGTAATAGGAATAGGCCTACATGTACAAACAACAGATAAAACTGCGACTCGTAAGACAAGAGGCCGTTGCCGCAACCAACTTCAGTGCTCAATTTGTGATGAAGTATTTAGTAGGAAGGACATCCTTAAACGTCACATGTCTTCACACGAGAAGCGATTTATTTGTGAGCATTGTGGAAACTCATGAACACGAAAAACGAAACTTCTGTCTCACAACTGCCCTGAGGAAGAGCGTAATACCTCGTTTGCTTCACAAACCCCTTCTACATCAACTGCGCGCAGTCGTAAACATCGCTTCAAAGAAAAACTAAAAGCAAAATTTGGTAGAAATCCCAAATCTAGGGCCTGCTCTTTGAAAGCACTTGCAGATTCTCCTAAAACACGCAAACATATGGAGACTGCTGGACTCATTGCAACTAAAACGATGCAAGAGGAATACAAGCTTTTGAATGCTATAGCAGAAGACACCAGGTCATTTAATGCATCCATAAAACACAAAAGAAGCAAAGGAGCCATTCAATTGCGTCAAAAGTCTGCAGCAATGACCATAGGTCCTAAAGTCAGAGAACGTAAACAAGTTGTAAAAGCTGCAAAACTTCTCAATATTGACAAACAAACAGTTTCAAAGTTATCCAAGAAAAATGTCCGAAACCAGATCATGTCTGGAGATGAATCTGCATTGCTTGATATTGTTCCAAAACGCGTGGACAGACGATCCCAGATGAATGGAAGCAGATTATTTGCAACTTTTGGGAAGTCGAGGCAAGTCACCCTACAACTGATTCAACACGTGCAGAAATCAGAAAGAGAATAGCAACCAAGCAGTATCTATGTCACCATCGTCACATTATGACAAAAACGTATCGTGAAGCTTTTGCTGAATTCAGATCAGCACATCCTCAAATCAATATAAGTGAAACAACATTTCGCCGATGTAAGCCATTCTATGTGCGACCTGCTGTGGCAAGAGACTTTCAACAGTGTTGCTGTCAAAAATGTGTTACGGTCAAAAAAGCATTTCGTGCCTTGGAAAACAAGAAATGTCACAAATGTACATATGGTTTCAATGACGTGAATTCCATGATCGAATCGACCCTGTGCCCGAAGGATGATGGAAACAAATTTCATAAATTAGCATGTATCAAACAGGAGTGTGACAATTGTGGAATAAATAAATTGAAGTATTGTGATAAAGAATGCTCATCCTTAACCAGACTTATCACTTGGTACCGTTTTGAAATGAGAGTGAGAACAACAAGAGATGGGAAAGAGTCAAGATATCTTGATTTGGTGAAGAAAGAAACATCTCCATTTGAACTTCAGGAACATCTTAAAACATCACTTGTGGGATTTCCCTATCATCTATTTGTAGCCAGGTGGCAACAGACTCAATGGAATAACCTTTTGCAAAGTCTGCCGAATGATCATCTTGCTTTGGAGATGGACTTCTCTGAAAACCTCACTACCATCGCACAAGAAGAAGCGCAGTCAATGCATTGGAACCCACCACAAATAGCAATCCATTCTTGTGTTTTATGGCGACCAACGGTGGAGAGTGACAGTAGTAAGGATAGTCACGTCAAGGAGCACTGGCTCCTTGTCTCTGATGATCTGGCACACGATTATAATTTTGTCAATCATACTTTAGAAAAGTTCATTGTACCAGAGTTGGCATCAATTGGCTGCAAATATAATTCAATTCATCAAAGAACAGACGGGTGTGCTTCTCAATACAAATCCAAAAATGCATTTGGAGATATAAGTTGCTGCAAGCAAAACATAAATGTCAACATAATAGCCAACTTCAGTACCTCTGGGCATGGCAAAGGCGAAGTTGACAGTGCGGCAGGGTATCTAAAATCCAGCGCTCGCAGAGCAATAATCCGTAACCCTGACAAAGTTGTAATCAGGTGTGCTGAAGACCTGTATAACTTTGCTAATACAGCTCTAAGAGATCCTGATCAACATAGTAATGTTAAGCTGCATAAGAGACGTTTTTTCTTGGTGAAGGATGATGACGTAAACAGACAACGAGAACGGCCAATGTTCTCCACAATGAGGACCCTAGATCTAAAAGGGGGTTAAGTCACAATCTTGTGAAATTGTAGTTAAGTATCAGTTTCTGCTACAAGGAAGATCTCTGCACCCTCTGTTCAAATGTTACAGTTAAGTCATGTGGTAAAGCTATGTAAGAGTCCATGTGAGGTAAAACCCGAGTGGGTCAAGTCCACACATGGACACAATGAAACCCAGTTTTTGCAATTTTTCCCAATGTGACTTAACCCCCTTTTAGATCTAGGGTCCTCAATTGGTGGGACAAGAAAACTCCACTGTATCAAATCAGTGGGTACACCAGGTAGACTTCAAGTTCGAGAGCTTTCATGCTACTGTTATAGCTGTTTAATTGGACAAGGGATTTGTGAACATAAAGAATATGTTGAACAAGATCGTGTTGTTAACTTCTCTGATTGTGTTGAAGAACCTTCTGTTAGTGATACGGAAGGGCCCAATGAGATTGAACATAATGAATACCCGGAGGTGTTCGACATTACCAGTATTGTTGTATGCAAGGATTCGGTTGTGGCCATCAGACCAAGTGCATATTCCTTGTATGATTTCTCTCTGTTCCATGTCATTTCAGAAGGAGTGGTAAATATTGAAGACACAGTTGACGAGTTTCGTCATCATTATCCACATGGAACAAAGGTTATATGTGGTTACTTTTATGAAGCAGAAACTATCTTACAACGAAGTCACACATATAAGGCCAAGCCATGTTCGAAAGCAGTCATACCCAAGGACCGTGTGCTTCATTTTGGTATTGAACTTATAAAATGTCAATCTACTTTTGTTTTATCCAATGAGGATTACGTGGATATTATGTGCGCGATCGCAAATTAAAATTGAGAAGTAATGGTTGTGACTTTAGAAACTGGACAAATTGTCAGTGACATTACAGAGTGACGTATGGTTGGTGGTATTACCAAGTGACGCATGGTAAACTTGGGTCTTTTTTGTAATTTACAACCTATTGTGTTGAAATGTTGATTTTACCAAGTTCCAAAGACAGCAAATGATTTATTTAAAATTGCCAATCAAAATATTGATTTGGTGTACAAAAATATAGTACAAATATCGTTTTAGCATAGTGACGTACACTACACGTCACCGAAATGACATGGTATGCAAATATAAATTGGACAATCGGATGGTATGCATAATGTTTATAAATTAATTTGTGCACATTACACTCTATCAATAGTTACTTTTAAATGCATGACGTAAATGTAGAATCTATGTCCAACATGTATAATGTATGCATGTATCTTTAGTTACAGTTAAAATATACGAGATGAACTACTTGCATTTTAAGGTTTATTTTAATGATTAAGGGTAATACAATTGATTATTGTACCCCAATTTCAAATGTTTCATAATTTCGCTATTTGTTGGCTCTTAAACTTTGCATAATATTTAATAAAACTGGTGAATATCTATCAGCACTTTAGCTCTAAAAATGGAATTACCAAAAAAAATCAGATATTTAATGCCCGAAAATACATTAACGTTTGGAACAATGTATCATAATTAGCATAATAGGTAACATCAAACAGGTAAACATTTTCTGGTGGGAAATTTAATGAGGAATCCAAAAATGAAGATAAAATAATGGACAGAGCAAGTACAAAAAAATATTGAACTTGAACTTAAAATGAAAAAGTTCAAAATTCTTTGACACATTTTCAGACATATCACTTTCATAGTACGTCCTACTATAATTTAAACCACATTTTCGAATTTCTCATGCAATTTCCATTCCAAAAATGTATACTTTTTATATGGTAGGGTAATCAATAAGACATTTATGATATTTTGAAAATGGAAAGGTGCAAATTGACAAAAATCGGGCATGCAACGGTAAGGGTGGCGAACTTAAAACACACGGCCATATAGCAATGAATTTAAAATTAGTCATGTGAAACCGACTGATTTTGTAGTGTCTGTTCTTTTACATGTAGTCGATATACCACACTACTAGCAGATGCAGTTTAATATTGTTTAAGCCGGTGATAGGCTATGCAGTGTGTTTCATTGTCTTGTCCTTTCTTAGTTGTTATCAAATAAATATTGGTCTATTTCACATACCGTATAGGCCTATCTTTATAATCGTTAATATACAAATATCTCTCTCAATATATACCATCTTTACAACACCTGCAATCAGATGTTTAGTTGCTTATTATGCATTCCTGATGTCATCCTCTGCCAGGCCTGTGTCAAGAGCTCTGATGAAGGTTTCCTTCACCATATTTGTTGATACATAGGCTAGTTCCGTCACCGTGGTTTGATGAAAAAGCACTCTTTGACGAAGGTCAGTAATTCCAATCAGAAACTCTGACTATCTTCGCATTTCGAAACGTAGTGAAGCGTCCCTCTGCTATTATTTGTTGTTAACTAAAAGTTTAGAAAGTGTCTCGTCTTGCCATTATGTTATTCCACCAAGAAGGCCTACATTGGATGCCCGCATCAGTTCGAAACATCTTCATTCAGTCCAAGACGTCGTCAGTCCGAAAATAAAATGCCCTATTTTCGTCAATCCGAAACGGGTTAGGGTTAAGGTTAGCGTGTTTTTTCCAATTCGGACGGACGACGTGCTTTTCAGATTCGGACTGACGAATCTGCTGTTAAAAAAACAATTGGGACTGATGTCGGACTAACTAACTTTCGGATTGACGAGCGCCGGATATAGGAATTTTGAATTTTCGGACTGTCAACGTATCGGACGGGAGACGTTTCGGACTGACAACGTTTCGGAATGACACCGTGTACCCAGATACACTACGTAAACATGATAAAGAGTATCGGTCGATATTTGGACACATTTTGGGTGCACTAGTAAAAAGCTTTCGATACTGTAACTATAGAATTGTACCAGTGCAGTCATCGGGCGATACTGGCAACCTTTATGTTCTATTGAAAAATACGGGTATACTACATGTACATGGGACCTTAAATACACTTTTTCGATAACCATATCGAACTCTAAGATGACTGACAAATTGCCGTTCGAGTCATATTTTACTTTTGGAATATGTCAAATCTGTATGTGTCCGTAGATTTATATACGGACGGACGTCTCAGGTTGGGTCTGTCGGTCGGTTTTGTTTTGTTTGTATGTTATTTGTCGGTTTTTCATTAACAATGACACGAAAAGATAACCAAAATTTCTAAAAATGTTGCTGTCTTTTGACAAATTAAAATGTGTCGGTATTTATTTGCAGGGTGAATATTTCCCCGACATTTCTAACAAAATGGGTCGGTCGCAACCCTCATTCCCATAAAAAGTATTCCAATTGATTCTTTTAATGAAAAAAGAGTTAATTTTAACCCAGGTACTGGCACTTTAGTATCAATCGATACTGGAACATAAGATTTGACAGTATCGCTCTATAAATGTTAGTGTTTTAGTATCTCGAGCGATATTAGAAGACTCATGTCGTGTTCCAGTATATACCAATAGTGGGATATTTTATGCGTTCCAGTATCATTCTATAGTGGAACAGCTTTTTTCCATTTCGCCTGACGTTTGATTTCACTGATATTTTCTAATATGATCTCTTATTTTATTTAGGTTAACCGACTTTACACATCTGTAAACCCTTCAAATGTTGCAGTTTCAACTAAAATGATGTGTAATTGTAGACTTGCAATTTTGATGTTTGTTTCTTTTACAGGAGGTAAGTTTTAATTAGGTGTGTGAAGAGCTGTTTTGCAAAAGGGCTTTCATCCACTTCTGCATGTTACTCATTTTGCATTATTGATGGCTATTCATTATGTGGAATGTTGGTGCCTCAATATGAACACAGCCATACAATAATTTGATTAATTCCATGGACTTGTCAATGCAAATTCACTAATGCAAAATGAGTAACATGTGGAGGTGGTCTGTAGGCCCTTTTGCAAAAAAAGTTCTTCATTTGTATATTAACATCCTTGGAATATAATTTAGTCACTAATTGTTTGGTTCAAAATTAAATTGAAAATTGAGAAGAACACGAACAATAATGTGTAATTATATAATAACTACACATTTGCCACAGGCTATTGAGCTAATTTTCCACACAAAAAAAAAGCCTGGCTGTTTAAGATTAATACATGTTATTTTATGTGACTTTTGTTCCAGTATGTGTCCATGGAAAAATAACAGTGAGTGTATTATCAAGAAACAACCCAGCTATGGTGTCAGCACAAAACATCTTTACGTGTAGTTTTACCAATCCCGATAATGATAATATTCTAACACAACTTCTATGGAATAAGAACGCAGCATCCGTGATAGCTTACTATTTAAGGAATGATCCAGATGTGTCTTACAACATTATAGTTATGGCGGACCCGGAGATTACATTATGTCAAAACCAGATCTTCTTGCAGCTCAAGGATCCAGTGATCTCACTGTAACATCTGTTTCTTTAGATGATGCAGGAGTATTTAATTGTGAAGTGAGGCAGTTGGGACCGACGTATAGAGATGGTATTACGCTGGATGTCTATGGTATGTATAATCATATTTTGCTCTACATGCGGCGTTTAAGGCCATGTCACACTGTTGCGTATAGAACTAAACGTGTGCCCAACGTTTTGGAAATTTGGGTGTACGTTCGTGTATTAAAGTTGTCATTCGTTCGTGACATATTTGGCATACGTTGTATTCGTAAGTGGTACACTGAAAACTTAAACTAGTCAGATACAGGCTACAGGCTGGACTAACTTTAAACTAGTCGTTTAGGTTAGTGAAGCCTGCTGGACTAGCTTAAACTAGTCAAGCAGGTTTGTCAAGCCTGCTGGATAGGTTATGGCCGACTTGACTAGCTTAAGTTTAGTCCGGCTCAGCCTGACTAGCTTGATTTGTTCTGCTGGACTAGTCTGTGGCTGGACTAGCTTATGTTAGTCAAGCTGGCTTGACTAGCTTTAGGTTAGTCAAGCTGGCTGGACTAGCTTTAGGTTAGTCAAGGCACTGAGATAAAATATCAATGGCAGCATGCACATAAGACGTACGTCATCGCCGGTCCGGTTTTGCTAGCTAATCCAGACGTAATTTGCCGTAGTTATTTCATTGTGTGGCAATATTGTGTACATCATAGTGTTTGCCAACATCTGTAGACTATTTTATGCTAACATTTTGTTTGGAATGACGACTCGGGGTAGGAAAAAAATAACTGTAAAGAACGACGGTAGCGCGGGCATTTCGAACGCTAACGGGTCAGCCATGGCTGACCAGTCCACTACAGTTAACACTGTAGCCAGCAGCCCCGCCAGAAAAATGGTCAATACGAGTGCAATTGAACAGACAGCAGAGCAATCACCCGTGGCGAAACCAAGTACTGCTACGCAACGTGAACAATTTGAGTCAGGCGGGATCTACTATATGGTTTGAGCTGGACTAACCTTGCGTTAGTCGAGCAAAGCCAGACTAACCTTACGTTAGTCAAGATGGACACCATCTGCACTAACTTAAAGCTAGTCGAGCGACTAGCCTAAACTAGTCGAGCGACTAGCCTTAACTAGTCGAGTGACTAGCCTAAACTAGTCCAGCTTAGGACGGACTAACATCAAGCTAGTCGAGCGAATAACGTAAAGCTAGTCCAGCAATGCTGGACTAGGCTAAAGCTAGTCAAGATGAGCACCATCTGGACTAGCTTTAAGTTAGTCAGGCTGACCAATTTAGGTTTTCAGTGTAAGCGAGCGAAAATGCGAATTTAGAAACGGCACGGACTTTCTTCAAATAGGGCCAATCATGGCTTATAATTGCTGGTTTGTGGCAAGTTTGATACCAAAGTGTGCCTAAAAGAATCATCCAAATCTATCTAACCTGCGTGGTAAAAACATAATTGGTAGTCATTCTATAGGACATAAACAAAGTGTAGACCGATGCAGTGGCGTAGCTAGGTCTTTCATATTGAGGGGATGGCGAAAATGAAAGTGAACCAACAAGGACTTTACCAGAACGTCAACTAGCCGCCGTGTCGGAATACCTGAGAGGGGGGATGGTTGTGACATGGGTTTCCAGCAAACTGACGCGACAAAAACGGCTATTCAATAACAGACAGTACCAATCTCAACCGATAGTTCAATCGCAACCAAAAACAACTAAAGATATCAAGCTCAACCGACTGAGTGGATATCTCAACCGACGGTGCCAACTTCAACCGACAAAACTCTAATACTTTCTTTTGTTGAGCACTTTTGATAAGTAAGTTAAATAGCCTATCTGCAATACATAATAATATTTCTTGTGTTCTTTTTCTGAAAATCAAATTTCACATCGGCGGCGTAAATTTAACATTTTATTATGAAGAACGAAAGGCATTCAAATAGCATAGTACACTGACAAAAGAAACGCAATACATGTACTATTCTTCAGTCTGGACTTGTTGATGGCACTTTGAGCATGAAAAAGATAACCTTCACGATGTAATATTGCCTGCGTGTGCTTATTATTAAAGGGATATACAGTGGTGTTGAAGATTTTTTTATTATAACATTAATAATTGTTTAAAATGAATATTTTGTTGAACAAATCCAATAATTGTACTCACAATTAGACGGTTTGGTCAACCAGTTCGGTTTGACTTCTTCAGTAATGGTTTGATCCACCTCTGTTTCCCGCGAGAATTGATATTCTCGTTCCCAGGATGCAAAGTTGTGATGAGTGGATCGAACACGTGACTCAGAGAATAAATACCCTCGTCACGGTTGAAAATGTTAGGCCCTGTCGTCGTATCCAAATTGGTTCTCGTATTCATCTTTCTGCTTGTCTGTGTCTTTATCGAGCATTTTGCCCCTTTCCAGTTAATGGTGTGATTTTTCTGTGGTGTGATTTTCCTATGGTGTGATTTGAGAATAAAGAATGCGCTGGACTGTGTGGTTATCCTAAGAGGGCTTTTCAAAGAGTGAAAACACAGATGGAGCAAAAACAAAAGAAAAATCCCAAGAAAAAGGACAGCAGCGATGTGAGCAGAATGGTGGTAATACCATATATCCAGGGAGTGTCGGAAAGACTTCAAAGATCTTTCAAAAAATACAACATCCAAACTGCCATGAAGCCGTACAACACTCTCAACAGCTTACTTGTCCATCCCGAAGACAAACGCGATGCGGCGAAGACAACGGATTGTGTTTATCAAATACCATGTCAATCCTGCGACAAGGTCTATGTTGGAGAAACGGGACGTCTTTTTGGCACCAGATTAAATGAAAACAAAAAGGACGCCAACAAAGTCAGTGTTCGATCCACTCATCACAACTTTGCATCCTGGGAACGAAAATATCAATTCTCGCGGGAAACAGAAGTGGATCAAACCATTACTTAAGAAGTCAACCGAACTGGTTGACGAAACCGTCTAATTGTGAGTTCAATTATTGGATTTTTTCAACAAAATATTCATTTTAATTGATATCTACAATCCTGATGAACTTATTCAAAGAATTAATAATGGTAATGTTTGCTGTTACCACTCTCACGAAATCACGAAAGCAGCTTTATGTCCAGCATATGTATATTGTGACCGTTTATATGTGGGGAGCACACATGCTTTAAAATATTAAAGACCCTAGTTACGCTACTGCAATAAAGTAGTCTCTCGAATACTACTACTAGTAAACTGTGGAGATTCTAAGAATTCCAATGTGTCAACATGATTGGAATATTATATGGTGTAAGAGTGGAACTAAAGCCTATCCAATATATTATGTTGCCGGTTTTATGAGACACACTGTATCTTCGTATTTAGCTAATTAAATTCAATTCCCGTATCCCTTACAAAAAGCAATTGTGGATAGAACTGTGGCAATACAAATCCGATGTAGCAGCCACTTGATAAGTTATTAAGTCTGAATTTTCTTCTTTCCAACACTTTCCTGTAGTACCTGCAGAAAGATTTGTAACTGTTGTTGCAAATCCGTCGTATCCAGCTAAAGATTCCAGTGTATCTATAAGATGTGTTGTATCCATGGAAGCAACCGATTCGTTGTTAACAATACATTGGATGTATGGTGATTTACTTAGCAACGCTTCTCAAATCGCATCATGGGATAACATTCATGGAATAAGTTACGGAGATAGTTACTCAAGTGACTCCCACCCTATCAATGCTGATGATATAACCGACGGAATAGCTGTATTTACTATAAACTCCGTTCTGCTGGCAGATGATGGAAGACACTGGTGCGAGGCTGTCATAGCTGCCGCTTGTAGTATATCCAGTTCAGTGGTGATACACGTAATAGGTACATGAATGAAAAGACTGTATTGTAAGTTTAAATCGCTTCAGCTGGCATATATTTAAAGAACCCAATTCGTCGAGCTGCCAACCGAATTCTTAATGACAAAAACACACACAACAGAAACATACACTTAATTCTCCTTTCTGAGAGAAATTGATTCACAAAATACAACCGGATTGACATGATAATATGAACGACATGATAATATGAACACGAAATCTGACAAAAAAGGAAATTGTTTGCTCAATTTTTAGCAACAGGTAATGGATTTTATGCATACAATTGTGTTTGAAACTCCCGGGTTTAAACCTCATTTAAATATTGATGACTCTTTGTGAAGATACTCTTTGGTCCTCACTAATTGATAACTTCAAAGGATTTAGCATTTCGTGACAGCTCCCAAAATGGGTTCTTTTATTATGAGGCATAGCCTAACAAGAATAATTTTCAGTAATTATTTTTTTCATATGAGAGAGAAAATGTACTCTGGGAATACGTGCTTCACTGGTTAGATCTTTTTGGAAACAAATATTCATTCTCGTACAGCTTCTGTTTGACCCACACTGTAAAGTGTTAAATCGTTGTATATCACAATTGAGTGGCGGAGCCCTAAATCATCATTGTAAAGGCGGGAAAAGAAATCAACTTCCTTTTGATAGTATGAGGCATGACACGAACAGGTCTCAGATAGGCTAATCAAGTAGATAGTAACTTTTTGGGGGAGGTACTATTATTATCTGTATTGAGAAGTAGCAAACGATGGCCCTTAATGCGTTTAATTTAATATAAGTCGTGTTAAAAAAATGGTCTTTTTTACATATTTCTCCAAAGATTTCCCGCCAAAAACAACCTCACAGAATCCGTTAACGAGCTGGATGCAATCGACAACATTTGAATATAAGACATCTGATATTATTGGTGAGTTTAACTTCAACCATAGAAGAGTTCTTCTATGATAGAAGAACTCTTTTTCGTATGATAAGGGAGGTGACAAACCTTTTATTATGAAATTTATCAAGCGCTGTAACATTTGAACTATTATGTGATATATATAAAAATACACAAAGTCACAGAATTCATTTTTGGCACTGAAAATGCTGTTTTTAAAATGTTTGACCTAAAAATCACTTTTTTGGCTCATATTTTTTCGGACCACATAACAAAATCAGTTTTTAGTTAAAAAAAAAAGAGCTGAAATTGCACAAAAATCATCTATAGACACTTTTTTAAGATCGGTTTGGGTTTTCTTACATAAAAAAATTTGGTTTTGAGATTATTGACCAAAAAGTGCAAAAAACCCTTTTTACGTCAACAATATTTTCCTAGAGTAGTGTCGTTAGATGAATTTTGTGCAATTTCGGCGTTTTTTACTAATTTTGATGTGATCTACATCGAAATGACCAAGTCGTGAAATTGTACATGATATACGGCGAATTAAGGTTAAGGGTTTCAAATGGTAGTTAGTATTATGCCTAAGTATTTCGTAGGTGGCCAATTCCATGCCAAATGTGAAAAACAGCCAAAATTTCAAATTGGTTTTACAAGTTTTTCTCCTCTATTGTTGGTAAGGGGTATATCTCTATTTATCAAGTCTGATATGATCTCACCTCAATTTGTTCGTTTTGGTCATTACATCATCGTTTGAAAATAGGTGCGCAAAAAGGATAATGCTTTTTTAATTTGGCTTGAAAAAAGCTAGTTAAGAAAGTGTATTATTTTTGTAATATAAAGTATTGCTTTTTAAATGCTATTTGTGATTTAGTTATTCTAAATAAAGCTTCCAATGAAAGGAAAAAGCAAAAAAGTGATATCACTTGCGAAAGGCGCAATGCGAGTTATCATTTTTAAGTTCATTTTTTCCATTGGATCGCGTAACGTCCGTAACATTTTTTATCTTTTTTTTCCTCTGGGAGAAAACTAATTGGCTGATTTTAATAACATCACACATTCACTGTTAGTTTGTGATAATAATAATAATAATAATGGTAATTTATAAAGCGCCGGTATCCGCCGCAAGCGACGCTCATGGCGCTTCTCTGCATAACAACCAAAATAACATAAACACGAATAGGAACAAAGATGAGGAGAGTCACATCAAGCAAATGCTTCAGAGTACAAATATGTCTTCAAGTTTTTCTTAAAAATATGTACAGAGTTTGACAGTTTCACATATTCAGGCAAGCTATTCCATAGTTTCGGTGCTGCGACTTGAAAACTTCGCTGTCCCCACTGATGTTTAGCCAATGTTTCCTGAAGAAGACTTTGTTTTGAAGAGCGTAGCCCGCGATGCCCTGGCACATATGGTTGAACAAGTTCTGTTAAATAAGAAGGAGCTGCATCATGTAAGATTTTGAAAATAATAAGACATATCTTGTATTTCAGTCTCTGTTCAATTGGAAGCCAGTGTAGGTCCGCTAATACAGGAGTTATATGATCTGTTCTCTTAGTATATGTAATAATCCGGGCGGCTATATTCTGCAATCGTTGAAGGCGAGAGAGTTGTGATGTTGTAATTCCATATAGAAGTGAGTTATTGGAGTCAAGTCTGGATGTTACAAATGCATGAATGATGGTTTTAGCTGCATCCCTTGTTAGATGTTGACGGATTCTGCCAATGTTTCGTATTGAGCAGAAAGCAGCCCGTGATACTGCTGTCACATGGCAGTCCATTGTTAGATTGGAATCAAACATGACCCCCAAGTTGCGTACATTTGCAGCTGGCACTACATACGATCCACCCACTCTAACATGTTGAATATTGACCTTTGCGATTTGTTGTTTGGATCCGAGAATCATGAATTCTGTCTTTGAGTCGTTCAACTTCAGAAAATTGGTATTCATCCATGTTTTGATATCATCAATGCAGCGTTCAATTCTGTGAAGCGCAGAGTCAACATCTGCTTGCACAGGTTTTACAGACAAATACATCTGCGTATCATCTGCGTAGCGGTGATAATTCAGTTGATGCCGACGAATGATATCTCCCAATGGCAAAGTATAGATAGAAAATAGTCCGGGTCCGACACACGAACCTTGTGGTACTCCATACTTCATTTGCTTGAAATCTGAAATGTCATTGTTTATGCAGATCGCTTGAGATCTACCTGAGAGGTATGATATAAACCAGTCCAAAGCGACACCGTTAACACCAATTCTATGTTGAAGGCGTTGAAACAACACAGCATGGTCTACAGTATCGAACGCTGCTGACAAATCGAGTAGGACAATTAGTGTGATTTCTCCCTCATCAGTGGCATGCAACACATCATTCTGTACTTTCAGAAGTGCGGTTTCCGTGCTATGGAAAGCACGGTATGCTGATTGGTAATCCTCATTAAGATCATGTTGTTGTAGAAAGGGTTCTAGTCTAGCTAGAATTACACGTTCTAAAGTTTTGCCGAGAAATGTCAGATTTGATACTGGTCTATAGTTCTTGAAAATGTTGCGGTCGAGATTCGCTTTCTTTATAAGTGGTCGAACATGAGCAACTTTCAAACTATCTGGGAAAACACCGGTTTCAAGCGATCTATTCACTATCTTGGTGATAATAGGCACAATTTCTTTGGATGATTTCTTCAGAAGCGATGTCGGGATGGGATCAAGCTCACAAGATTTTGTTGGAGCTTTGCGAATAATTGCCAGAATCTCATCCTCGGTAGCTGGTTCGAAAGATGTCAAATACTGAAATGCTGTTTTTGGTTCATCGTACGACCAATCATCCACAATATCAAAACTGTCACGAATTTTCGTTATTTTTTCAGTAAAGTATTCGCAAAATTGATTAGCAAGACATTTGTCTGATGCAGCGTCTGGAATGGGTTCAATCATTGAGCAAAAATAAATAAATCTATAATTAGAAATACCTTAACGAGCGTTACGGACATTACATAAATTGTTACGGACGTTACATAAATCGTTACGGACGTTACAGCTTTTACTCAAGAGCTTCTAAATGACACACCTTTGGGAGCTGTAACACTGAAAATATTAATTTGTCAAAAATGTGGTCTAATTTGACAAATTAGACCACATTTTCTTCAACAATGGTTTAGACTTGTGCACTGCTACATAGTCAGTGTAGCCCAATTGAGGAAAAAGTACTGTTGACATTTGCAAAGTTGACAAGTCAGGAGTGAAACACTATGTAATTCTTTGATACTGTGTTGTCTTGCCACATATTATGCTATGAACTTGAAACTTCCAGAGTAGTTTCTGATAAGCATTGTTTAAAATATGTTAAACAGTTCTGTGACAGTTACATCTTTTGTGTATGAAAACTTTTGCCCTCTAAAGTTACGAAAAACAAGTGTTTTTCATGAATTTTTTTTTTCTTTCCATTTTCAGTGGTAGAGATATACTTGATAGTGTTAAAGTGGGTAGTGTTAACCCTAATACTTCCCCCCACTTTTTTCAGAATTTTTTCTTCAACGCGGAAAATTGACCAAAATATCCCCCCGATCCCCCCGGGATTTGATCCAGGGACCTCTCGCACCACAGGCGAGGGATTCCACACTTCACCACGGCTGTCAAGCACAGTTCTGGGCAGTGTATTGCCCAGACTGTACATGTATGTATTGGGTCCATTTTTTCATCAAAAAACTTCCACGCCGGGTGGTACCAACGTGCCCAGTCGTGGTATTTTGGGGTATATGGTAGTGTTAGGTTAGTGTTAATAACCTTTAATATAGATACCTAAAACACAAACAAGCTTTGTGTGAATGAAAAAAATTAGCATACTCTGTAGTAAATATGCCATAAAACATAAATAGATGTTTTCAGACTACCCCTTCCATTATTTTACAACTTTAACCAACTAAGGGACCGTTCATTATTTATGGTGGAGGGGGGTGGGGGTTGGGGGTGGGGGGGGGGGACAAATTCGAGACTCGTATGTTAAAATTATCTAACCCCCCCCCCCCCCTACAGCTGAAACTGAAAATTACATGACCCCCCTGCTAACCAGTTGCTTTATACACAACCCCCCCCCCCCCCCTTCCTCGAAAAAAATCAACTTGTCACATACTTAAGGGGCTGTCTTTAACTTTGGAATTTTGTTCATGCATAACCTACGTTGTCAAATTGTGTTTGTGCCCTATCTGAACAGCCAATCATTTTATAATGCCCCTTCTTTTTATTGTGTGAAATTAGTAATGGCGAGCGTAGCGAGTTGGAATTTTTTTTCTCATATTTATACATTTTGGATGGTCTTGTGAGTCTTTATAACCCGAACAAGTTAGAAAATTCTGAGCAGAAACGTATAATCCAGTGAAACGTTCTACTTTTTTGTGAGCATTGGTGCAAAGCAGAAATGAGGTGAAAAGCATGCAACAAATCACATTTTTAAATCATGAAGGGGTCACACCACTAAATAGAGCTCCGTAGGGATATGTACAAAAACACAGATATAAAACTCTGTTTTAGACCACCAAAAAGTGAAAAATATAGGTAGGTTGACCTGCTCGATTTTCAAAAATATGCCCATGGAGTTGACTACCTCTCTGATGAGCTTGGAAATGTCGCCGTAATCGCCAATGTTTCCAGTAAAAAGCACAAATTTGAAAGATCTCTCAACATTTACCTAGATGATATTCACAGTTTATAGTCAGGGTGCATGTAGGTGATGTCCCATTAATCACAATTAATCAAAAATCATAGGCATTTACGCAATTGTATTACTGTCAAGTCTTTTTAAATTGAGGATTTTGTGATGCATACTTTCCGATTCTAGCTTTAAACCCCGGCCTTAAGGGTAGGGGATACCCCCATTTAGTGTAGTGCACCCTGAAATTGGATTTTGTAACATTATACACCCTGTGGCTCTAATATCTCGACCGTTGATGATTATGTAGATGTTTTTTCCACCATATCGTCGATTTGCTGTCCAGAAGTCGTCTGATAGTAAAGTTTTTGAAGTCGATATGTTTTAAGAAAATATGCGCGAAGCCCCCCCCCCCCTGTTCAAGAATTAAAAGTTACATAACCCCCCTATTTTAACATATGAAAGTTACATGACCCCTATAGTTTACCGCCCCCACCATAAATAATGAACGGTCCCTAACATCAAAGTAACACAAGAAAAACACATGGATTTTATGACAAATTAGGGACAAAATGTCCCATTTTGATATTATAAATCTTGTTTAATTATTGATTTTAATACCTGTAACGTCCGTAACGCTTCAAAATGTAACGTCCGTAACACTCAAATCAACAGCGTTGAACGTTACGGGAGTACTAATTTCAAACTTGCTTTTCATGTTAACATAGAATGGAGTCAGGGCTTGCTCAATATAGTTGACAGAAAAAAATAAAACAGGGAACTGAACAGAGATTTAAGGGTATGTACCATAGTCAAAAAGGCACTTCCTTTCAAGGTAACGTCCGTAACGCTCGTTTCTAATTTTTATTGCTAATTAACTAAGAAAGCTAAAACAAAATTGCTTCATTATATTGAACATTAGAGTGTTTACTACTAGCATACTAAGAAATAAAGTGTTATCTTATCAGCAAACAGATGTGCTATTCAATTAAAAGTTGCAAGTTGCATGTATCTGTAACGTCCGTAACGGTGGAATTGGCCAGGTGCAAAAAAACCTGATTTCCAGGAAAATTGAGGGCACCCTGTATCTCAAAGCCTGCTCTCAAAGCTGTGGACTCCCACAATAATCGATTATTTTACAGACCAAAAAGTGCCAAAATTACAGACCAAAAAGTGCCAAAAAACATTTTTTGGCACTTTTTGGTCTATAACTCAAAAAATAATCGATTATTCAAAAAAGAAAAGAAAAAAACGCTCCTGGGGAATGTTATCAGGATTATCATAAAACTTGTATGACAAAATTTAACAAAATACATTTTGAGTTATCTTTTCCAAACCTAAAATGGGTCAAAAAACGTGTTTTTTATAATTTTTTCCAAAATGGTCAATTTCATTATCATGGTTGGATTCATTGAACCCTTTTCTGCAAAAAAAGGTATACGTTTATAAAGATTAAATGAATATTGAAGAAGTTACGGCAGTTTTACGGAGGCTGTACCTGAGAGTCCACCCCCCCCCCCCCCCCCCCCCCCCCCCTTAACGTATGATCCCATGTTCCCATGCTTTATCTTACTATATTCTTCTTCTGGTGTCTTTTACCATGTTTACTATGCTCACCGGCACATGTATTTATTGTTTGCTGCAGCTTATGTTGAAGTTATTCGCGTTGAATCCCACTTGATAGAGATAGGCTGGGAATCCTTTGACATGGATGTCATTGATGTGAATGAATACAGGGTAAGTTGACTTAAGGGGGGGGGGGATCTAGGTTGATTTGACCCAAATTTGGAAACACATTTTCTCAATGTTACCGTGAACCTACCGCTTAGTGTTATATATCTAATTAAGGCTTCGGTCAAGACGTTTCAGAAAATGCGTGTTATTTTGATCTGGTTGCCATGGTTACCATGCAAGGTCTCTGATTGGCTAAACACGGGAACAAACGTAACTCAAAAACGAAAGTTCATATAAACATGGGATTTGGACCAAGTGTTAAGCACACAAGGGGCTATGACACCATGAAGCCCGATTTTTAATATCTGTTTTCAAATTGGAATTACGATACAAAATTACCTGATTGGTCGGTTTACGGTTGCCATGGCAACCGTATAAAAATCCGGCTTCATGGTTTCATGCGCACTATACCGATACATCATCTACCCAAGTATGGTGTATATGCAACATTTCATTTTCTAGTTACGTTTGTTCAGCCAATCAAAGGCCTTGCATGGTAACCATGGCAACCAGATCGAAATAACACGCATTTTTTTTTGTCTTGACCTAAGCTTTAATTTGATATATAACACTAAGCGGTAGGTTTACGGTAACATTGAGAAAATGTGTTTCCAAATTTGGGTCAAATCAAACTAGACCCCCCCCCCCCCCCCCCCCCTTAACATTCTGAAATTAATGATGAATGATCAATTGATAATTATAATCTGTTACATTATTGGCTTATTAATTGAATTTTCTTGAGAACATTTCTATGGCACCTTAGTGATCTTGAGGGCGTCGCCAATTTTAAAAAATATCCAAACAGTGCAAACGAAAATTCAAGTTATGGTTCTTGGAGGCGAAATTGAGTTAAAACTCAATTCCTCCAAGAACTAAAACTCAATTTCTCCAAGACATATAATAATCACGAAGCTGAAAGACTTCGTCTATCGAGGCATGTGGTGTATATTATTGTTTCAGACGATTTTACACCTCCTGTTACGACATTTTCCGCGTATTATTTTTCATCTTAACTGCATGAAAATAATCTGTTTCCGTTACTCATCAATGATTCTCGTAAACATTCTATTATAATGTTCATCTTTCTACCAAATAAGTTTTAAAACCTAAAATTAGATTATCACCGAACTAACTAATGGAAATGGAGTTCTTTAAATATCGGTACGGTATTCAAGAATTTAATTTTACTCATAGCCTCAAAATATTCACAAATAAATACCTCTCTTCAACACCAGCAGTCAGTGAGGCGGAGCTATGAAAAGAGGGCGCTATATTGCACTGTGCCAGCGTACAACTTACAAGTCTAGGGTACGAGTGACTCTTAATCTGGAGCCCAACGCACATATTTCTCATCGACGCCTTATTTGAGTACCAAACATTTTTAAAAAGCCACTGTAAAATGACCATTTCAATTTGCTTTGAAGATATTTTACTCTGCAAGCTTACCAGAGGGCCGGAACGACAACAATGTTATATTTCTCGATGGTGCCATAAGAGGGGTCAACATAACATCCCTTACACCAAACACAATGTACAATATAAGGGTTGAAGCCTCAACAACAGAGGGGTCTCTCATCAATGTTGGGAACATACAAGTCACTACTACTACTATTATAATGGGTAAGTTTTGTAGCATCAGCTCTTAATTCTATCTTTAATTTAATTTTCAATGTTATCATATTATTCATTGCATAAGACCGTGTCGTTTCATGTCGTGTTATGTTATAGCGTGTCGTATCGTGTCATGTCATGTCATGTCATGCCATGCCGTGCCGTGCCGTGCCGTGCCGTGTCGTGCCGTGCCGTGCCGTGCCGTGCCGTGTCTTGACCATGACCATACCACGGAACTAAGAAACAAGACTTGTCATGGTAGGTGATGAGCCGTTAAATAAACATGTTTACACAATCATTGGTACGGCCAGTTACAATAACATTCTGGTTTTATTCTTGTTAATACAGAAACAGGCGGTTTTCCATTTGCAATTGTTGTAAGCATGACTGCTGCAATAATTGTTGCCGTAATTGTAGGAGTGGTTGTGATGTGCTGCATGAGATCGAGGTATGAATGAATATCACTGTCAGTGTTCAGTTTTGCTATAAACTTGATAAACAAGTGTATCTTATCCTGTTTCGACCTACCATTTCTTATTATTATATCATTAAAATGTAAAAGGAATTTGAGCCTGCAATATGTATAGGTCTAAACACTCTCAGCATCATACACAGTAGATATGGTTTAAAGTGTCCCGGACCCTTATATCGGTATCACATGCCTGACTGCTCCTATTCGGATGGATTTAAGGCAATGTAACAAATCTAAGAACAACATGTCGGTTCCTCGACTGATAGTTTGTACTGCTGCCCTCTCTTAATACCTATAGAGCAAACCATACGGTTGGTTTCCATAATTACCGGGGTACTGTGTCTGTTGCCAATCCATGAATGACGCAAATACACACAAGAATGGGAGGCACTCAACTTATATTGGGTAGGGGTGTGCCGCCCAGGGTCTATAAAAGGGGTGCTTCGGAACTGAACTGAGAGAATTTCATGACGAAAAATAGGGTCTTAAGAACCGATTTTCTCAATTATAGTCCCAGAGCTAAATCTTATACCTAGTTAAGGCGAATCGTTCAACCGGTGTCACATCTCAAGTCTGCCCCAAGGGGTAGTAAGTATTATAGACCCCATAGATAAGTGCCAGGTAGTGAGTCATTTCAAATTGTGGTCTCTTATTTTGGGGTTTACACTAAACAGGTCGTTTTATATAGTGACTAATGTGATGATCAAACTGCAACGTTTCCGGGTAGGGAAACATAAATGCATCATATAATAGCTTATACTGAACCAAATCGGATCAGTCTGGCATCAAAATATGGCAAATCATCCCACCTTTCATATTATTTGCTCGGCTCTGTATGCCATTTAGATAATTAAACTGCTCAAATGAAATAGGAATTTGGGGGTAAATAATTTAATTACAGGATCCTATATTCAACTAGGCAGTAAAAGATTATTTTAAAAATCGATCTATCAATTACTTCAGTTCATCATTTCTCTTCCGTCATACGTTTCCAGACGTTCGCCAAAAGCACCTTCAGCGGGTGCAATCACCAATGAGCCTGTATATGATGTAGCTGATGATAAAGAGGTTTATGAAGACCTAGAGCTAGCGACACAACAGAAAAAACATGTTTATCAACGTCGAGTTGAACCCACAGATGAGAACGGCGGCGAACACCGTATTGAATATGAAGTCCCTGCGACGGGAACGGAGTACGAGATACCCAAACCAGGCACAGAGTATTTGGAACTTTACAACACTGCCGGCCCAACAACAGAAAATCCAGAATTAATGAAAACATCAGAGTATATGTCTCTGAATAAACACACTATGGATAAGGTCAACGTCAATAGGGAATACGAGAGTCTTGAAGTACAGTCAGAATCATAACTTTATAGCGCAGTCCCTTCGGTGGATGATTATTACGATATTGAGGTGCCTGATCCTCATCGAGAAAAAAACAACCGTAAACTATGTATACAATAAAAAAAACTAACCTATCAGAGGGGTCAAGCCGTTTGGTGACCCCACTTTTCTGAACCCACTTTTCTGACCCCACCTGAACCCACTTTTTTTTATTTGAGTTATGGTATGGGGCAACAAGAACAACTAAAATGCCTGAATATTTCGGCGAAATAACAAGTAAAACCCTATTTTTAATGCATTTTATGCCCAGCCTCGTTCGTGCATTGTGTGAAATAATGTCAGTGTAGCTCAGGAAATGCTACAGTACGTAATCACGCAAGTAAAGGGCCTCCCATACGCAACACACTTACATGTAATCGGACACGAGCAACGATACTATATGAACCACGTGCAATTGAACGCATTAATTTGTGGGTGATTTTACAGAAGGTGATTTATATAGGATGAAGACACACTCATTATAAATGGATAAATAAATGAATGAATACATAAATACCTAAATTATTCAGTAAATGAATAGTTAAATATACTTATAAATAAATATACTTATAAATAAAAGAAATAACTTTATTAACAAGAATGAAACATAGTGAATTGAATTGTTAATTAAACCAAACAAATGATAGCTGGGGCTGTGCATGGCTGTGTGATCAGCTATTAAAACAACCCCGGTGAGATTTTAATACAAAGTGTTTTATATGCATGCACAGTGTAGCCCCACCCCGTGTGTATCAGATATTGGGACGTTGCGAAAGAGAGTGAAGATCAGAATCCTTGACCATATTGACAAGTAGAAACAGGTGGCTTGTTAAACTTCGGTATAGAGATAAATTTGGTGGTTGAGTCAAGGCTGTTTTCTATACAACGACCGAATTAGAGACTATACGCACGTGGCTCGATATCATGTTTTTAATTTGTTAAGAAAAACTGTTTTTCTCCTACATAAATGATACAGATTTAAACCATAATTCAAAGTATGTTCTTTATTATTATTTACTACATATTCAACAAATAAAAAAGTGGGTTCAGGTGGGTTCAGAAAAGTGGGTTCAGAAAAGTGGGGTCACCAAACGGCCTGACCCCTATCAGAGTTAGCAACAAATTATATTACTGGCAACGTGTCTACAATATAATTTAACCCGGTTTAATTGTATCACTATTAACCAACGGGGTTGGGTGGGTTGCGTTGACGTCATCGTCCAAACAGCGCCCTCATTTCATATGAAAACGTTTAGTGCCTTTTCAAATATTCATACTTCACGCTCAGTTTTTATTGTTCAAATGCTATTGTAAACGCACCACCATTTCCTGTGTGAAACTTAGCGGAATGCTGGTTTTGAGCAGACACCGTGCTCTTCTGCTGGCTCAATAACGAATGAGGGCAGTCTACCACCTTAATAATCGGGTTTTTCTTATCGCATATGAATATTGGTGTTTTTTGACCCCCCGGTTCAAGAACACTTTCATGCCGCCATTTTATCACAGCTTTAGAGTGATGCGTTCAAGCTCACCCTATCTATGGCAATCATGGCCTCACACCTAGCAAGTCATCTCTGTACTGTGTCATGTAAATAGCCAAACTAAACTTCTTATCTAACCATTTTAATGATTGGCTGTGTGTGTGTGTGGCATAAAAGCATGATTAGTCACGGTAAGATGCATACTCATTAGAAACAATAAAATAAGTGTAAACAATTGAAAAAGATCACATGATATTACTGTAATAAATTATGTATTTAGAATAATGAATGAAGTTATTATTATAAATTAATTATTACATAAATAAATAGATAAACACAGAAGTTAGCATTTACCAGCGATATGACCCATGTAGAGGTCGGGTTGGGATACATACCACATACCACTTGATTGTCCGAAAAAGAGTGTCGGAAAAGTACTTTTCACTACGTGGCTGGATGGATGTTTTTTTATGAAGAAATTGGTGATCCTACAGATGCATCTCACTTTACAAAAAGGCACTTTATCAATGGTTTATCTCACTTTAAAAGGGGTACTTAAACAATGGTTCATTTTACTTGACAAAGGGGTACTTTAACAATGGTTCATCTCACTTTACAAAGGGATACTTAAGTTAACAATAGTTCATCTCACTTGACCAAGGGGTACTTTATCAATGGTTCATCTCACTTGACCAAGGGCTACTCTCCTCCCTCCTACCAGACTGGAGTGTCATGACAGATCACTTCGTAATAGTGGCAACTTGACCCAATTTCATTGTAGGACTCAGCGTTTCCAAAATTGTCCTGTTCCTTATTTTGTCAATATTTTGAACTTTTGAAAAAGATAATGAGCATGATGAGAGCGAAGTTGTGACTGTATGGAATGGATTTTTTCAATTTTAAAACAGTACTTAAACTCAGGGAAAACGACTGTCTCCAGTGATTTATTGAACTATGCTTCTTCACATTTGAATTTTACATTGTGAAGTCCCATATCAGCTTCAGTTTATTGCTTCACAGAGCCCGTCTCATGCTAAATAAAAAACACACACCAAAAAACCGCATTTCGCATAGCATTTGTTCAGGTTTCTTCTGAGACAATTCTGGTTTACCTCGGCTTTAGACAACTAAACATATCGGACTCCATACAGGCGTTGGATTGGAACTCCTCACAAATGTATAGTGATTTCAGATCCGATTGACCATGCTAATTAAAGCTGTGATGTTACTTGATACTGAGCAGCATGACTTAAAGGGATACGCAGCGGTATTGAATAATTTTTTAAAAATATATTTTACTTTAGAATTTAAGAAGAACATTAATAATGGTCATTTTTGCTGTTACCACTCACGAAATCACAAAATTGTGTGACTGTTTATGCCGGGGAGCACACATGAAACACATTGAAACAAATGTGACCTACCCAAAATCAAGGTCAAAGGTCAATAAACCACCCACGTTGGCGAGGATTTCCACTTAGGTTGTAATTCTACCTACTTCAAAGAACATTTTGGTACATAACTCCTGTGTCACCTATAGACTGGGACCGAAATGACCTGCTCCCCCAACTATTACTGTGAAATTCTTGTCTGTAGCCATAGACCAGAATATTTGTATCGACGTTTTGTTGTACAAAGAGGGCTGATTCTTCTGAATCCTTACAAGTGTAAGTTCATTTATGTAATACAATTGTTAAAAAAAAATGTACACATCCTAGTTTTTATCAAAATTGAGAGGCGCATCCTCCAACACATTACTGCGTGTCCCTTTAACAACGTTAACCCTTTCACGCCACTAAAATTATTGGTCTCATATTAGTGCTGTAGCGCGTGCTTTCCCAGTCAATTGTGGCGCGTTTACCATGATTACAGTCAGGCTCTTATATTGCGAAAGACAATCTGAAGATTTTCGAAACTGACTCTGTGGCTTGCTCATGTAGGCGTGGGACCTCCACGTATGCGACCCGGTTTGATTTCAGAGCGGCCTTACCACCTATCTTGACCCGTTTTCTCCCCTGATTATAGTTTATTTCCCAAAACCACGCCGATGGGGTTAGCGTTAGTTGGGATCTGGTATAAAGCGAGGTTTAATTAAGAGCCTTTGAGTGTCAATGTCATGTCAATCGGAACCAGACACTACATGCAGGAAACAATAACGACGTGGCGGAAGAAGCAAGCCTGGTGGTATTGCCATTATTACAATGTGGTTTTCAAACAAACTCTCGTTCCAATGGAATCTTTTTAAGATGGTCCGAAATTGCGACTGTCATGACTATCCTCGCGTCTTTGCCCATTGGCCCGTATTTTGACAAATTATCTTTTTAATGAATTAAAAAGTCAAATTTAATAAAAAGTCAGTGTTATAATTAGCCTAAATAAAAATATATTTTCAAAATACAAAACTAACATCAGGGGCAAAGCGAACCCAGTTTTACAGCTCGGACGCCTGGATTTCAAGACTATTATTCTATTGTGTACGTTAAGGGTGCACACAACCATTTAAGATCAATGCTGGACTAGCACTGGTATCGGGCTCGCTATTTTTCTCATTTACTGATTTTCTAGTTAAAAATGGAGCTCACTTGCGATAAAGTCAGGGATATACCGCTATTTAGAACAGATTTGGTTCAGCCATTTGAGCTGGGTTTTGTGCTTGGTTGATAATACTACGTGTTGGTCCGGAAGGGGACAGGCGAGGGCGCATAGTACGTCTATGCTGGACTTCCGGAAAAGTTCGTGACGAAAGAAAGCCCTTTTTCACAAGTTAATTGAGCTAACTCTGGTCCGTTTTGGGTCAATTCTTTGATCGAATTTTTGTGTTTTTGAATGTATTAGAATGTATTTATGACA
Organism: Ophiura sarsii; assembly: GCA_035610835.1. Taxonomy (NCBI): domain Eukaryota; kingdom Metazoa; phylum Echinodermata; class Ophiuroidea; order Amphilepidida; family Ophiuridae; genus Ophiura; species Ophiura sarsii. The sequence continues at coordinate 55,100,600 of CM069449.1, forward strand.
ATTTGAGAAGAAAACTCGGTTATTTTATATCATTTGTGGTTTTACCGGCAGATAAATACACACAGGGCCCGATAGCTAGAAGAGGTAAGTCTTGGTCAATAATTAGCACCTATTGAAGTCGTTGAGTCGGACCTGAGATTTTGATTTAAGTTAGGACCATCAGAGAGGTTTTTTTACAGCCAAATACAGCCATTTTTGCAACGCTATTTTCCTATTGAAACACACTATGGTGCGTAATGACCCTTATGTTATAGCAGGATAGACTTGAAATCACACGATATTTTGCAGTATGATTAAGATTTGTCAAGATTATGATCAACAAAATACTTCTATCTTGGAAAGCGTAAGATAGGCACACGGATACACACTCAACTGATTCCCCAAATTGTAACGTAAGCCGTATCCATTTTAATAATGAAAGATATTGGCGGAGGTGAATTGCCACAAATACTAACTAACTTCTGTTGTTACTTCAATGGTTAGGCTCGAGATCATATATGTTACTGACATATTTAGAAGCTCGTGGAAAGTACATAACATGAACAAAATTACATTCGAGTAAACTATAATGTGTCATAGTGACCGCGGTTCCATATCACTCACCACACGTTTAAGAAACCTGGTTGTTACGCATGCTTGATATCGTCAACATATTAACCATATTCATGTAAGTATGTTATTAAGGTGGCTAATGATCTACACATACCTATCGACTGTACATGCTTTAGGCCTATGTATATATAACAATAGATTTGCAATTAGTAATGTGAGCTGATTTCGGGGTGTCTGTTCTTATAGTCGATCCCACACTAGCAGATATGCAGTTTAATATTATCTAATCTAATTATTATCTACACTTTGATTTTCGTACGTGCCTCTAGCATTACGATCATAGTCCGTTCAGGCTACATGTAAACACTGTTGATATGCGGTGAATACAAAATTGTGCACGGATTGAAACGACCCATTTGACCTTGATGTGTGCATTGAACCATGAAATTGTTGTTGTTTAAGTTTCATCTGGTATTTCGCTGGTCTTAACCAAATTAACCTTGACGGCCTTCTTCACAGATCCTTGCTTCTTCATTCTATCTTTCTCAATCTTTACGATCTTTACAACATTTGCTATCAGATAGATGTTCATCTGCTCTCTCACTTATGCAAGGTCGGCCTTAACTCATTCCTTTTTCTTTCCTTTTTGATACAGAGTCCCGTCACCCTGGTCACCCATCCCCCTGCCAGAAGGCGTTCCCCTGATGCCCCCGTGAAATGTCAAAGAATAGTCGGCTGAATGCCCCCCTCCCCCTCCTCCTCTGATCACAGGTCTGTCCTCCTCATGCCCCCCCCCCCCCCCCCTAAAAAGAACCCCACCCTTGTTACATCATTGGTTTGAAGAAAATAGCCCTCTTTGACGAATGTCAAATAATCGAATTAGAAAATCTGACTACTAATACCATATGTTATTCCATCAAATACATGGAATGCCCGCATCAGTTCGAAACGTCTCAATCCAAAACGTCATCAGCTGAAAATAAAATGCCCTTTTTCGTAAGTCCGAAACGGGTTAGGGTTAGGGGTTAGGGTGTTTTTCAAATTCTTTTTCAGCTGATAAACCAATTCGGACTTATGTCGGACAAGCGGCGTGTTCTGTATTTTCGAACTAGAGGAGCTTTATTGGACTAGCGAACCGAAATTACCTTTCGTACTGACGAGCCCCGGATATAAAATCGTATTTCAGGCTGTCAACATTTCGGACTGACAGAGTGATTTGCCACTATCGCTCTGTATAATGACAACATTTTATGATTTAAGTATCTCGAGCGATATTAGAAGACTCACGTCGCGTTCCAGTATAGACTAATACTGGTATATATTATGCGTTCCACTATCGTTCAATAGTGGAACAGTTTTGTTCCATTGCGCCTGATACTAGGACACATACAGATTTGACATGTTCCAAAAGTGTTTACTAAAGGTGTTATTATTATTTTCTGATGCTTATTTTTACTGATAATTTCTACTATGTTCTCTTATTTTATTTAGGTTAACCGACTTTATACATCTGTCATAAACCCTTCAAATGTTGCAGTTTCAACCAAAATGGTGTGCGATTGTAGACTTGCGATTTTGATGTTTGTTTCTTTTACAGGAGGTAAGTTTTAATCAGGTGTAATTTGTATATTAACATCCATGAAATATAATCTAGTCACGAATTGTTTAGTTCAAAATTGAATTTAAATTGAGAAGAACACGAACAATAATGTATAAATAGAGTGAACTAATGACACATGTGCCACAGGCTATTGAACTATTTTGTATTAAAGTTCAATAAAGTTGTGGCACATGTATTTGTTTAACAGGTAGTTCACTCTATATTGAACTATGAACGCCATGAATTACGAGCATATGAATCCGAGAACCGCTCCACAAATACGATCACCTCCAACATACGACATCCACGACAGATATCAGTTTTACTCCAATAAAGCCTAGTTTCAAAATGGACTAAATCAAGTCCAGAAATAATTTTGAACCTATTTATTTTGGCACACAGTCCCCATTAGTGTTTGTGTTATTATTTAAATGATCAACAAACGCATTACGTTTTATCATTAACTTGGCAGATGCCAGGTAAAATCACCCTTAACTTCCAATTATTCGCACCCTTCCCCAAGTGGAAAAATGTTTTTCCTCAATTACTATTTAATTCAAACGCCCACATTTAATTCAAACGCCTGGCATCCGACTGATGACTGCGCAATAACCGTCCGCTGAAATTCCGTTATGAAATCTTAGATTGTCGTTTCATAATGTATGTAATGTAAATATTTCTATGTAATATTTAATTCATAAATGCAATTTATAATTTTTGATTTATTTAAACCCATAATTTATTCCTAGTAAAAAATACGTCATAAAACCATGCGCATCTCAGAAAGTGATGAGGTCGTCGCTGTATTTTGTAGTCAAATCAAGGACCAGATCGACGGTTACGAAAGCTGATAAGTACTTAAAACATGAACACGTCATGTGACGTCATCATCCCACCTGAAATCCCGGGGTCTACTCTGCGAATTTTCGGGTAAAACAATTCATACTTTGTCCCCCTCGCCTGGTTTCCACCAAAAAAATATAGCCTTGCTGTTTAGGATTAATACATGTCATTTTATGTGACTTTTGTTACAGTATGTGTCCATGGAGAATTAACAGTGAGTGTATCTTCAAGCAACAACCCAGCTATGGTGTCAGCACAAAACATCTTTAGGTGTAATTTTACCAATCCCGAGAACGAGTTTCTAACACAACTAGTATGGAATAAGGACTCATTATCAAGGATAGCTGGATATTCAAGGAGCGATGGACTTGTGTCTTACAACGATAGCTATGGCAAACCGGGAGATTACATTATGTCAAAACCAGATCTTCTTGCAGCTCAAGGATCCAGTGATCTCACTGTCACATCTGTTTCTTTAGATGATGCAGGAGTATTTAATTGTGAAGTGAGGACGTTGGGACCGACGTATAGAGATGGTATTACGCTGGATGTCTATGGTATGTATAATCATATTTTGCTCTACATGCGGCGTTTAAGGCCATGTCACGCTGTTGCGTATAGAACTAAACGTGTGCCCAACGTTTTGGAAATTTGGGTGTACGTTCGTGTATTAAATTGTCATTCGTTCGTGACATATTTGGCATACGTTGTATTCGTTCGTAAGTGGTAAGCGAGCGAAAATGCGAATTTAGAAACGGCACGGACTTTCTTCAAATAGGGCCAATCATGGCTTATCATTGCTGGTTTGTGGCAAGTTTGGTACCAAAGTGTGCCTAAAAGAATCATCCAAATCTATCTAACCTGCGTGATCAAAACATAATTGTTAGTCATTATATAGGACATAAACAAAGTATAGACCGATGCAGTGGCGTAGCTAGGTCTTTCATATTGGGGGGGGGGGAGGCGAAAATGAAAGTGAATCGACAAGGACTTTACCAGAACGTCAACTAGCCGCCGAGTCGATATCTCAACCGACGGTGCCAATGTCAACCGACAAAACTCTAATACTTTCTTTTGTTGAGTACTTTTGATAAGTAAGTTAAATAGCCTATCTGCAATACATAATAATATTTCTTGTGCTCTTTTTCTGAAAATCAAAGTGCACATCAAAAGTAATCGGCGGCGTAAATTTAACGTTTTAGTATGAAGAACTAAAGGCTTATGATCCCATTATTCAAATAGCATAGTACACTGACAAAGGAAACGCAATACTATTCTTCTGTTTGAACTTGTTGATGGCACTTTGAGCTTGAAATAGATAACCTTCACGATGCAAAGTTGCATGCGTGTGCTTATTATTAAAGGGATATACAGCGGTGTTGAAGGTGGTTTTTTTGTAACATAAATAATGGTTTAAAATGAATATTTTTTTGAACAAATCCAATAATTGTACTCACAATTAGACGGTTTCGTCAACCAGTTCGGTTTGACTTCTTCAGTAATGGTTTGATCCACTTCTGTTTCCCGCGAGAATTGATATTCTCGTTTTCAGGATGCAAAGTTGTGATGAGTGGATCGAACACGTGACTCAGAGAATAAATGCCTTCGTCGCGGTTGAAAATGTTAGGCCCTGTCGTCGTATCCAAATTGCTTCTCGTATCCATCTTTTCTACTTGTCTGTGTCTTTATCGAGGATTTTTGCCCCTGTCCAGTTAATGGTGTGATTTTCCTGTGGTGTGATTTTCTTATTGTGTGATTTTGAGAATAAAGAAATCGCTAGGACTGTGTGGTTATCCTAAAAGTGAAAACACAGATGGAGCAAAAACAAAAGAAAAAGCCCAAGAAAAAGGACAGCAGCGATGTGAGCAGAATGGTGGTAATACCATATATCCAGGGAGTGTCGGAAAGACTTCAAAGATCTTTCAAAAAATACAACATCCAAACTGCCATGAAGCCGTACAACACTCTCAGAAGCTTACTTGTCCATCCCAAAGACAAACGCGATGCGGCGAAGACAACGGATTGTGTTTATCAAATACCATGTCAATCCTGCGACAAGGTCTATGTTGGAGAAACAGGACGTCTTTTTGGCACCAGATTAAACGAACACAAAAAGGACGCCAACAAAGTCAGTGACAGAAAATTCACACGATCCAACAGAAAAGAGTCAACAACTGAACAACATAAATCAGCAGTGACAGACCACATCACACTTATAACCACACAGTCCTAGCGATTTCTTTATTCTCAAAATCACACCATAGGAAAATCACACCACAGGAAAATCACACCATTAACTGAAAAGATGGATACGAGAAGCAATTTGGATACGACGACAGGGGCCTAACATTCTCAACCGCAACGATGGCATTTATTCTCTGAGTCACGTGTTCGATCCACTCATCACAACTTTGCATCATGGAAACGAGAATATCAATTCTCGCGGGAAACAGAAGTGGATCAAACCATTACTGAAGAAGTCAACCGAACTGGTTGACGAAACCGTATAATTGTGAGTACAATTATTGGATTTGTTCAACAAAATATTCATTTTAAACCATTATTAATGTTATAAAAAAAATTTGATATCTACAATCCTGATGAACTTATTCAAAGAATTAATAATGATAATATTTGCTGTTACCACTCTCACGATACCACGAAAGCAGCTTTATGCCCAGCATATGTATATTGTGACCATTTATAGCTGGGGAGCACACATGCTTTAAAATATTAAAGACCCTAGTTTCGCTACTGCAATAAAGCAATCTCGATTATTATTGCACAAGTAAACTGTGGAGATTCTTAGAATTCCAATGTGTCAACATGATTGGAATATTATATGGTGTAAGAGTGGAACTAAAGCCTATCCAATATATTATGTTGCCGGTTTTATGAGACACGCTGTATCTTCGTATTTAGCTAATTAAATAAAATTCCGGTATCCCTTACAAAAAGCAATTGTGGATAGAACTGTGGCAATACAAATCCGATGTAACAGCCACTTGATAAGTTGTTAAGTCTAAATTTTCTTCTTTACAACACTTTCATGTAGTACCTGCAGAAAGATTTGTAACTGTTGTTGCAAATCCGTCGTATCCAGCAAAAGATTCCAGTGTATATATAAGATGTGTTGTATCCATGGAAGCAACCGATTCGTTGTTAACAATACATTGGATGTATGGTGATTTACTTAGCAACGCTTCTCGAATCGCATCATGGGATAACATTCATGGAATAAGTTACGGAGATAGTTACTCAAGTGACTCCCACCCTATCAATGTTGATGATATAACCAACGGAATAGCTGTATTTACTATAAACTCCGTTCAGCTGGCAGATGATGGAAGACACTGGTGCGAGGCTGTCATAGCTGCCGCTTGTAGTATATCCAGTTCAGTGGCAATAAACGTAATAGGTACATGAAAGAAAAGACTGTATTGTAAGGTTAAAACGCTTCAGCTGGCATATATTTAAAGAACCCAATTCGTCGATCTGCCAACCGAATTCTTAATGAAAAAAACAACAGAAACATACACTTAATTCTCCTTTCTGAGAGAAATTGATTCACAAAATACAACCGGATTGACATAGCCACAGGTAATGGATTTTATGGATACAATTCTAATTGTGTTTGAAACTCCCGGGTTTAAATCTTATTTAAATATTGATGACTTTTTGTGAAGATACTCTTTGGTCCTCATTAAGGTTGATTTAAAGGATATAGCATTTCGTGACAGATCCCCAACTGGCTTCTTTCATTATGAGGCATAACAAGGATCAATTTCAGTGATTATTTTTCATATGAGAGGGAAAATGTGCTCTGGGAATACGAGCTGCACTGGTTAGATCTTTTTGGAAACAAATATTCATTCTCGTACAGCTTCTGTTTGACCCACACTGTAAAGTGTGAAATCGAAGTATATCACAATAGAGTGGCGGAGCCCTAAATCATCATTGTAAAGGCGGGAAAAGAAATCAACTTTCTTTTGATAGTATGAGGCATGACACGAACAGGTCACAGATAGGCTAATCAAGTAGATAGCAACTTTCTTGGGGAGTTTAATATTATTATCTGTATTGAGAAGTATTCTTACGTAGCAAACGATGGCCCTTAATGCGTTTCATTTAATATAAGTCGTGTTAAAAGATTTGTCTTTTTTACATATTTCTCCAAAGATTTCCCGCCAAAAACAACCTCACAGAATCCGTTAACGAGCTGGATGCAATCGACAACATTTGAATATCAGACATCTGATATTATTGGTGAGTTTAATCAGAAATGTCTATAATCTAGTCAACTGGACTTACTTTTATTGTTTGGAGACAGTTTTACATCCTATCCCGGATGTATTGTCAGGCCGACTCAGTGATGTTCTAGTGGCTTTGTTTGACCCCCGTGACGGGGTCAAGGAGTCCAAACGTCGAGGGATCTTGTTGACCGCTGGAGTGTAGGCCCCCGCTAGGTTGTGACGTAGGCCCCCTCCTCTGTTGAGAGTTGGCTCCTCTCGCTTCACATGAACCGCTTCCTTAACCCCACTTTCGAACCACCGCGATTCTCGGTCCAAGATCAGAACCTCCTTATTGTCAAATGTGTGATGGGTGCTGTTGAGATGAGTGCACACGGCCGAGTCTCCGCAGCCAGAGCTTGGTCGTCTGTGCTGGTACATGCGTTTAGCCAGAGTTTGTTTTGTTTTATTTTCACTAACTGGATGACTGACAACAATCATAAATATATTGGTGAGTTTAACTGTAACCATCAACTTCAACCATAAATGAACTCTTTTTCGTATGATAAAGGAGTTGACAACCCTTAATTATTATGCAACTTTTGAACTATTAATGTAATATATATATATATATATAAAAGTATACATTTTTGGAAATGAAATGAGTCACAGAATTCATTTTTGGTACTGAAAATGCTGTTTTTAAAATGTTTGACCTAAAAATCACTTTTTTGGCTCATATTTATAGCACCACTCGTCACATAAATAAGTAAAAAACGCCGAAATTGCACACAAATCATCTAAAGACACTTCTCTATGATCGGTTTGGTTTGTTTTACATTCCAAAAAAATGAATTTTGAGATCATTGACCAAAAAGTGCAAACAATGTGGGTTTTATCACTTTTTACTTCAACAATATTTTCCTATAGTGTCTTTAGATAAATTATGTGCAATTTCGGCGGTTTTTTTTACTAATTTATGTGACGAGTGGTGCTAATAATTTTGATGCGATCTACATCGAAATGACCAAGTTGTGAAATTGTACATGATATACGGCGAGTTAAGGTTATAAGCGTTTCAAATAGTAGTTATATTATGCCTAAGTATATCGTAGGTGCAAAAAAACCTGATTTCCAGGAAAATTGAGGGCGCCCTCCCATATGTATCTCTCAAAGCCTGCTCTCAAAGCCCATTTAACGTATGTTCCCGATGTTTCCATGCTTTATCATTCTATATTCTCCTACTGGTGTATTTTACCATGTTTACTATGCTCACCGGCACATTTATCTATTGTTTGGTACAGCTTATGTTGAAGTTATTCGCGTTGAATCCCACTTGATAGAGATAGGCTGGGAATCCTTTGACATGGATGTCATTGATGTGAATGAATACAGGGTAAGTTGACTTAAAATTCTAAAATAAATTATTAAAGAACAATTGGTAATTACAATTTCTATGGTACCTTTAGTGATCTTGAGGGTGTCGCCAATTTTAGATAATATCCAGACAGCGCAAACGAAAATTCAAGTTATGGTTTTTGGAGGCGGAACTGAGTTAAAACTCAATTCCTCCAAGAACTAAAACTCAATTCCTCCAAGAATTATAATAATCACGAAGCTGAAAGACCTCGTCTATCAAGGCATGTGGTATATATTATTGTTTCTGACGATTTTACACCTCAAGTTACGATATTTTCCGCGTATTAATTTTTATCGTAACTGCGATGCAGTTAAGATGAAAATAATCTGTTTCCGTTACTCATCACTGATTCTCGTATACATTCTATTAAAATGCGCATCTTTCTACCAAATAGGTTATAGGCCCTACAATCTAAAATTAGATTATCCCCAAACAAAAACTAATGGAAATGGAGTTCTTTAAATATCGAAATATCGGTACGGTATTCAAGAATTTGAACCTCTAAATGTTCACAAATTAATACCTCCTCAACAGCAGTCAGTGAGGCGGCGCGGCGCTTAGTCTTTGTCAAAGACACCTCGCAAAATGACCTGTCGAACGTCGGAGGCCGACCTGTCGATCGCCAAGCGCAGCGAGTCGGGAGGCCGAGCGGAGGGCGCTCTCACACACCCAGCACAACCAACAATGCCTCGATGAAAGGCTAGTCGGCGCTATGAAAACAGTATACGATATACTTCATGCAGCGCCAGTCGAGGAGCAGAGTGGCTTTTACTCTGGAACCCGAAGCACAGATTTCTCATCGCCGCCTTTAATTTGAGTACAAATCATTTTTGAAAAGCCACTCTAAAATGACCATTTCACTTTGCTTTAAAGGTATTTTACTCTGCAAACTTGTCAGAGAGCCGGAACGACAACAATGTGATATTTTGCGATGGTGCCATAACAGGGGTCAACATTACATCCCTTACAAAAGACACAATGTACAATATAAGGGTTGAAGCCTCAACAACAGAGGGATCTCTCATCAATGTTGGGAACATACAAGTCACTACTACTACTACTATAATGGGTAAATTTGCTAGCGTAGCGTCTTTCTTTAATTTTATAATTTTATAAAATTATCCATTGCATATGATCATGTTTTAATAGATATTCGTAGTATAGAAAAGCACTCCTTTGTGCACATCTTGCAAAAAGATCTTTTAACATAAGTCTCATGACCATAATGGATTATTCGTATTGACCAATTGCTGCCGTTGATGGCGTTAATATAGGGTTATTTATAGCGCGTCTAGGAACTATGAAGCCATGACATGGGAGCACCACACCCAATAACTTTCCCATATTGAAATACGTGTAAAAAGACTATATTTTAAGACACCTTTTCTACCCTCCAGTTACACTTATGGCATACTTGTCACTTATGACAATTTTCAGTAAAGTCTAATTTTTAGTATTTTATCATTGTAGTTGCAACGGATAGGTCCCATTCATTCATTTAAATTCAAAATACCATCCCGGAATAGAATTGCCCGAAAACTCACATTTACAAGCCTAGAATCTTCGTTCTTTTCCGGAACTACTACAGGTTTACACATATTGCGCATTGATTTGGTGTGGTGCTCCCACATGTCTTGTTCTTCTGTGGTGATAAGCCGTTACGTTATATAAACATGTTTACACAATCATTGGTACGGCCAATTACAATAACATGCTGGTTTTATTCTTGTTAATACAGAAACAGGTGGTTTTCCATTTTCGATTATCGTAAGCATAATTGTTGCAGTAATTGTTGCCGTAATTGTAGGAGTGGTTGTGGTGTGCTCCATGAGATCGAGGTATGAATGAATATCACTGTCAGTGTTCGGTTTTGCTATAAGCATGATAAACAAGTGTATCTTATCCAGTTTCGACCTACAATTTCTTATTGTAATATCATTAAAATGTAAAAGAAACTTGAATCCCGGGACTTGAGTCTGGTAGTAATATGAATAGTTATAATTTAGTAGCCATGAATCGAATGATTAATGCATCACTACATGTAGTGACAGATTTTCTAAACTGTTCTGTGTGAGTGCTGCAGCCACTAGTTGTCTGAAATACAGAATGGAAATTAACGAACCCATTGCCTTATATTATAAGCTTAATGTTTTGCTTGTCTAAATGGTAAGATCATTTGCTCAGAACATCAAGAAGGCCCACGAATCTCATAGCTAAGCTAAGCAGTTATTTAGGTTCAAACATGATCCAAGGCCTTTAGGTACGCTTTCTTTGTTTGCACACTTACCAAGTCCGTCTTTAGGCAGACATTCTGCTTTAGTTTTGATTTGATTTTGGCGCGGATGTTATACTAAAATAGTAAAATACCCGAACAAGTCGAAACTGGTGGTTCACCTCAAAGCATTTCATGGATACACTAAATCTAGGGAGGCACTTTAATGTTCAAGCTAGTCTAAAATAAGTTTAAACTTAAAATAAGGCCTAGGCCTAAAGCTTACAATTTGAAGGTCCAAATGTGAATATCTAAGTACTCTATCAACATTCATAAATTGTTCTTTAAATTAGTAAATCAGATCATACAGTGATATTATTGGTGCTCTATGAGCTCTATTTGGTTTGTGTGTGCAAAACAAGAGCATAGGGTTGCAATAGGCCTACATGCAGTGCATTAACCTGGGACTGCAGTACATGCAGAGCATTATTATGATGCATGCGATAAACATGTTTTGATGTTTGAGGAAGGGGCCTAAAATAAACATTAAAAAAATGAAATTATGAAAAACAAAATAAAGCAACAAATCATGTTTAAAGAATTAAAAAAAACATTGAAAAAAGTTGCACATCCCTTGTCAGAAAAGTTGCACATCCCTCGTAAGAAAAGTTGCACATCCCTTGCAAGTACAATATATTTAAAAGAAAAAAGAAGTTTGAAAAGGAACTAGGTCTATGACTTAATTATTCCTCATTTACTTTTTGAAAATTGCATTCATGTCTACTAAATGATAAATTCGTTACCCCCTGCTTGTTTTCACGCAATACGGGAACATATCTATGGGTTGTTTCCAATAGGCCTATCACATGAGGCGATATTTGTCCGTATTGCGTGAACAAACAGGGGAAATATAACAGTCTAAACACTCTCAGCCGTATACACGGTAGATTGGGTTTAAAGTATCGCGGACCCTCATATCGGTAACACATGCCTGACTGCTTATCTGATGGTCCTAGGGCAATGTAATGTAAAAACGAATCTTGGAACAGCATGTCGGTTCATCTATGCGCTGACTGATAGTTTGTGCTGCTGTCCCCTCGAGCTACCTATAGAGCAGACAGATACACTATAGTAATTAGTATATAGTATTAATTTTGGTATCCATAATTGCCGGGTGTCTCTGTGTCCGTTGCCAACCTATGATTGACGTAAATACACACGACAATAGTCCAGGAGCTAAATTTTAAAACTAGTTATGGCGAATCGTTCAACAGGTGTCACATCTCAAGTCTGCCCCAATGGGTAGTAAGTATTAGAGACCCCTAGAAAAGTGCCAGGGAGTGAGTCATTTCAAATTGTGGTCTCTTATTTTTGGGTTTACACTAAACAGGTCGTTTTATGAAGTAACTAATGTAATGATCAAATTGCAACGTTCAGGGTAGGGAAACATAAAATCATCATATTTGCTTATACTTAACCAAATCAAAATATGGCAAATCATCACACTTTTCATATTATTTGCTCGGCTCTGTATGCCATTTAGATAATTGGTAGAAACTCTTTATAATGATATAAGTAGCTGTATGACCCATAATGGACATGTTTCTGAATTTTCCCCCATAAACAAAGGGGTAAGGCAAGGATGTCCTTTATCTGCATTATTATTTGTATTATGTATAGAGGTGTTAGCATGCAAAGTAAGGCAAGACGAGAATATTGAAGGTATTAAACTCCCTTTCATAAATTACCAAAAAAGGGATGCAAAAATATCACTGTATGCGGATGATATAACAATGTTCTTAAGAAATGAAGATCAAATTAACAAGGTCATAGCAGTCTTAGACAAGTTCAAGTCTATATCAGGTCTCTCTCTCAATAAAAGTAAAACAGAGGCAATATGGATTGGATCAAACAGCTTAAGAAGAGATACGTTTGGTAATTTAAAATGGAATGTATATCCAAATAATAATGTTAAAACCTTAGGTATTACATTCGGTAGTACTACAAGTGCTAGCAATTTAAATGAAAATTGGGGAAAAAAGGGAATTCTATCAAATTAATTATAGAAGCATGGAAATATAGACAATTGTCAATGGTTAGCAAATTATTAATAGTTAAATGCTTAATGGCATCCCAATTAACATATGTAAGTTTAAGTAAACAATGCATCGATATTTTAAACAAACTGCCGTCGTTTTATAAAATGTTGATACAAATATGGTTCAAATGCAATACGGTTAAACAAATAAAGCGTATAGAAAATCATAACAACCAAGTAATTTGGAACAATGATCACATTAGATACAATGGAAAGACGATTCACTTTAAGCTCTGGATAAAATCAGGAATCATTAAGATTAATCAATTATTTGGTCAAGACGGGAAAATGTTAGATGTAGTAAATTTAAGAAATAAAATGCCACACAATGGTAGCCTATTAATGGAATATTTAGCTCTTATCAATGCAATTCCTAAAGATTGGAAATGTGTCAAACATCCTCATACAGAAGATAAGTGTATTTATTTAAGATGTACTGATAGAGATGTTAACATTGATAAGACAACAGTAAAAACCTTTTAAAAAGAACTGATGAAAAAAGTCTCTGTGATTCCAATATGCCAACATTTCTGGCAGAGAAAATATCCAAACTTTTAATTGGAATAAAATATGTAATAATATTAGAGAGGGCAGACTGATATCACTTAATTGGAAAATCACTAGTAATATCTACCCCACCAAAATCCTTCTGCATAAAATGAAAATAGAAAATAATGATGTATGTGATATATGTGATGAAAAGGAGAACACTTCTTCTTTTTCTGTAAGAAGATACAACCAATATGGTTAGAAGCAAATGACATTATATCTTTAAAAGTATCAAAACGTGTAGTTGTAACACAATTTGATGTACTCTTTGGGTTTCAGCAATGTACAGAAAAAAGCACAGAGAGATTTCATAACTAGTATAATTATGATAGCAAAATTGTCAATTAGTAAATATAGATATGGGAATCATCCCAATCTTTTACTTCTTTTCAAATCAGAATTGAGATTCAGAAAATTAATTGACACTTAAGTAGCATATCTACATTGATCAATTGAGATACAATGAGATATGTAACTTGAAATTATATCATATTTAGAATAGTAAGAATATGTAATAGGTTTGTAATTTGAACTGAACATGTTTTTTGATATGTATGCGATTATGATAGAAAATAGTGTAATCAAGAAGTAATTCATCATAATCGTGATCAATTGAGATACAATGAGATATGTAACTTGAAATTATATGTTTTTTGATATGTATGCGATTATGATAGAAAATAGTGTAATCAAGAAATAATTAATCATATAAGCATGATCAATTGAGATACAATGAGATATGTAACTTGAAACTATATCATATTTAGAAGCTGCACATCATAGAAGATACAAGGAATAGTAAGAATATGTAATAGGTTTGTAATTTAAACTGAACATGTCTTGATATGTATGTGATTATGATAAAAAAGTGAAGATTTTTGTAATCATGAAGAATTTGTAACTGAATGAAGGAATGGTGATTAATAAACTTAAAAGAAGAAAAAAATTAGATAATTAAAAACTGCTAAAATGAAAAAGGAATTTGGGGGTAAATAATTGAATTACAGCATCCTATATTCAACTAGGTAGCAAAGAAAATTAATAAAGATTATTTTAAAAATCGATTTATCAATTACTTCAGTTCATTATTTCTCTTCCGTCATACGTTTCCAGACGTTCGCCAAAAGCACCCCCAGCTGATGCAATCACCAATGGGCCTGTATATGATGTAGCTGATGATAAAGAGGTTTATGAAGACCTGCAGCCCGCAACACAACAGGAAAAACATGTTTATCAACGCCGAGTTGAACCCACAGATGTGAGCGGCGGCGAACACCGTATTGAATATGAAGTCCCTACGTCAGGAAAGGAGTACGAGGTACCCAAACCAGGCCGAGAGTATTTGGAACTTTACAACACCGCCGGCCCAACGACAGAAAATCCAGGATTAATGAACAAATCCGAGTATATGTCTCTTGATAAGAACACTATGGATAAGGACAACCTCAATAGGGAATACGAAAGTCTTGAAGTACAGTCAGAATCATAACTTTATAGCACAGTCCCTTCGGTGGATGATAATCATGATATTGAGATGCCTGATCCTGATCTAGGAGAAAAACCCACCGTAAACTATGAACTAAAAACCTAACCTATCAGAGTTGGCAACAAATGATATTACTGGCAACGTGTCTAGAATATAATTTAACCCGATCTTATTGTAACACTATTAACCAACGGGGGTTGGGTGGGTTGCGTTGACGTCACCATCCAAACAGCGCCCTCATTTCATATGAAAACGTGTGGTACCTTTTCAAATATACATACTTCACGCTCAGTTTTTATTGTTCAATTGCTACTGTAAACGCACCAAAATCATCTCAAAACACCGACCGTTTACACATAAATTCCCATAAATAAATGAAATACAGCTCAAAATACCTACTAATATACACCTAGCACATAAAGTCCCTAACCAGGTGCTTTGAGGTTGGCTAATTCAAAATACATAATCGGTACCAAACATCTGAGATATACATTACATGAGTAAATTTCTTCTCTGCAGTTTGATACCTCATTCAACAAAATCGAATGGATACTTTTAAAGTTATGGCGATTTCAATGACCGCGCATAACAACAACAAAGTTGGCATCCTCCAACGTTATACCACCATTTGTCTGTATGGATCCCTTCTGATTCTGGTTATATAACACAAAAAAATTATTTCCAGCATTCATTTTCAGACCGACCTTTGCTACTCAACTCTTTGCAGCAGATCTTGAGAATTTTCAGCATGTTGCTACGGTTGATTAATGATAGTGTCAAATGCCTTTCTAAAATCAATGTAGGTGATTACTGATGTTAGGTTGTTTGCCTTAACTCCTTCTATAAGCCTCCTCAGTGCCAGTATGTGGCCGACTGTCGTCCTTCCGACCCTGAAGACGTTTAATTGGTTCTCAAATGCTGATCCAGCTCTGGTCTGATTCTGTCCAGGATCATTCTGTTGTACGTTTTGGCAACAATATAACTGCTACCTCGGTAATTGCCTCCTAGGCTAAGATTGCCTGATTTTGGTATTGGAACTATGTTGAGCACAGACCACTGGCTCGTTTCCCCCAGTCAGTAATGCTTCATTGCAGAAGTTCAACACAATGTCATCAAGGTCGCATATTTACGGAACTTCAGGTGGGATGTTGTCTTCATCGCTGCTTTTTCCTTCTACCAATAACATTTTAGGTTGTCATATTCCTCTTGGTCGAAAGGATCTGTTCTAGTTTCCAGATCTTTTAAGAATTGATGTGATTTCCTCCTCCCTCGAACCTTTGGTGGATGCTTTCCCACCAGAGATTTCATTGATAAGTCTCCAGCTTAGAGCATGCTTGGAATTGAAATGGGCCGCTTCTACTTCCTTGATCTTGCTGATCTTCTTATATATGACTAGACTATTATATTGTAGGCTTCATCAGTTCTCTATGGGGTTCTGGGCCATCATGACATATAATGGTTACACACTAGTTAGTTAAAATCCATGTGTAATACAAAATATTGACAATGTTATATTAAAAGTAAACAATATTCGTTATGCTAAAATCATTTAGTTGGAAAGACTGAGTAAATCATTACACATTACAGTCGTCAGACAACTCAGTTATGTTGGCCCAGAAACCCTAAAATGATTTCAAATAAAATAAATACAAGCCACATATTATTATATTTTATGAACTGACTGCTAAAAAAATACTTCACAAATATTGGTTAAGCTCTATAATACTAATAGTATATAAAAATGAAATGCTTTATTGCCATGTCATTGGCTGGAAAGACCATAATCGAAGCTAGTCGAGGAGAACTATTTCGGACCAAGAGGAGAGAGGTTCATACCGTATCCATGGGTACCAAGATAACCTTTTTTAGTTGATTACTCGCAATGATGTGACAATTAATATTTCCTCTCACCTAAAACGATAAAATTCAACTGTTTATGGGACACTTTGTAAAAACAGCATGTAAACATGTGAAGTTATTATCTGTCCATTACATCTCCAATATGACAACAACATGTTTGACTGCCAATACGACAACATTTAATGATAAATAACTTATTAGAATTAATTCTAAATAAACTTTGCTGAATGTTGAAAATAGTATGCAATAAACATGTTAATATTTTGTCAAATGATATGTTATTATTAGTATTTCGAATTTATTTGTGTAATACACAGCTTCATGGAAATATTAACGTGAGAGAGGTAACCATTTGGCATATTTTAATGCAAAAATGACGCAATTCGGTTGGAAATAAATATATATATGATGATTTATGTTTCCCCTACCCTGAAATCGTGCTATTTTACTATCGAATAAGATTTGACATGGAGATCACTGATATACAATCTGCCTAAAGGGATTCTTAAATTTGCCATCAATGCTTTAATTGATTCTCTACCGTCTTTCACCAACTTGAAACGATGGGGCAAACGACTTACGGACAGCTGTCCTCTCTGTCAGAGCAAAGGTACCCTGTTTCACATCCTCAATAATTGTCCACGAATGCTCAATAGATACTTATGGAGGCACAACAATGTCCTTCATATATTACTCGCTGCCTTCAAAGACAGTGAAACATACAGGAACGGCGATCTAAGTATCTTTGCTGACATTGAGAACTGCACTATAGGTGGTGGAACCGTGCCTCCGTATGTCATTGCCACATCGCAAAAGCCGGACATCGTTCTGGTTTGGTCTACTGAGAAAAAAGTCATCCTCTTCGAATTGACCGTGCCATTCGAACCCAACATTAATAATGCCCATCAAACAAAGATCGACCGATACTCATCTCTGGTCTCTAACATAGCTGACACAGGCTTTGATTGCTCATTAATCGCCATTGAGATCGGCTCAAGGGGTTTGATTGACACGGACAATAAGAAGAGGATGACTAGTATCCTCAGGCAACTGAAAAGCTCCACAAAATATTCTGAACTCAAAAACAAAATTTCAAAATCCGTTCTTACCTATTCATATTCCATCTAAAAACAAAATTTCAAAATCCGTTCTTACCTATTCATATTCCATCTACAATGCCAGACATGAGCCGGAGTGGAACATCCAAGAGCTCATTTAGATTTTTTGTGCCGCCACGATAGTTTTTCATTTTGTTGTTTTTGTTTATAAATTCCGTTATGTTCTTGTGTTATGTAACTCCCATGCCTGGGGTCAGCATAGGCCCTAGATGTTCTTGGGTTTGCGTGTTTGCTTCTTTATATTATTATAATAAAGATGATGAAATATAATACCTTTTAAAAAGGCCTGTATAAAAAAAGTGACACCACAATTTGGATTGACTCACTACCTGGCACTTATCTAGAGGGTCTATACTAACTACCTATGTGATCAGATTTGAGAAGGTACACCGGTTGAACGATCACTTTTTTTAGGGGTCCCAGCCTCTAGACTACATATCTTATCTACTAGTACACCACTTACGAGGACCTTCATCATTTTACTTTTTCCAACACCAAAGCATGCAGCTACTGTATCGCATCTTGTCAGCCAAAATCCCATGGATGAGAATGAAAACACCTTGACAGAGACAGAGGATATAATGCGCAGGTGGGTGGATATAGCACCATGCTGTATAACACAAAGTATCTGACCAATCTTTGGTCTAACCGGACCACGCCGAATGTCTTTAAAACCAAAATATGATTTTTGCTCCTCCAACATCTACGCTTGACTGTACTTGACTGTGACTCTACGCTGCGCTGACTGGATATTATGATGAAGCGCCTGTTTTAAAGACGAAACACACCAGTTTGCAAATGTTCCAGTTGTTCGAATTAAAGAAGATTTTCTGTTAAATATTTTAAACATAAGGATTGATCAAAATGTTGGGGTGCAAACGGGGGGGGGGGCGCAAGAAAAAATACGGAAGCAAGGAAACAATTGGGGGACAATACGCGAAGCGCGCCAAAATGTAGTATTGTTTGACATAAAAAGTCAAAATGTTCGATTGTTGCGTGTGGGGGGGGGGGGGGGAGGGGCAAAATTGGATGGGGCTTGAGCTGACTGGGGGAGGGGGTAATGATGGTCACCACAACCGCCACCACCAACAACCATTTGAAAACAAATTCTCACAATAATCGTCTCGATGGGGTCGGCAGACGACAATGAAGAAAAACAATGCATTTATTAGTGAAATTATTCCTAAAGATATTGCGCGTGCATATAGCGTTAGTCGGCATTACACAGGATTTCGTTAAACCGAAATTCTTGGCGGTTTATAGATAATTAAAAATCTCTCTAAAATAAGTAAACTGGTAACTGGAAAAATAAGGTCAAATTTGAAAAACAAATAACTTGAAGTGATTTACATGATGTCATCGCACTTTGTTTATAGCATTCAACAACTACCACTCTGGTTTGGTGGTAGGCCTAGTTAATATCAAATCCTTTTTATGGCGGACTGTTATCCCCTTTCGTGTATGTTCAGTGACTTAATCTTTTGAAAGATTTGCGAAATTTAATTATTTTATAACTACTCTACTCATCATGTTTCATCTGATATGCTTAATAAAGTTGGTTATGCAAGAACTTGAACTACACCTAACACAAAAGGTTCCTGACACCAGGTGATTATTTATATTAGATTAATTTAAAATCGATAATCGGTACCAACATTTGAGATATACATCAACTGCGCAAATTCCTTACACATCTTTCATAAAAATGACTGGATAGTTTTAAAGTTATGATGCCTTAAGTGACCAAACCCGACGAAAAAAAAGTTGTAGCAAATTTAATTGTCTTAATATGATTGCTTATGTGCATACTACGCGCGTACTACGCAGTATCAATGTATGAATCACAGCTAATCATTCGTCCATGACTGCTTTTGTCCCATACATAAACACAACACAAAAAGAAAGTAACCACTTTTTACGAGACACCTGTGTTTAATTCCTTGGGCCTTAAATAAATTCAAAATATGGGAAAGAACAGACATTTTCTCTCGCACATTTTGATATCTAATTTGTCACAATAGCACAAATATTGATGAAGCTGTGTCCATATGAATACGAAATGATGCAGTTTCCATTGTTACACTTAGCCCTATACCCATGAAAAGATCGTAAACAAACAGTAAATCTAAAGTGTACCACTTCCTTTTCTCCATGAAAAGAAAATCATAATACGAACATCTCACTTCGTCAATTGTTGGAGGAGGACACACACGATGGATTTGTGGTTAATTTTGACAATACTTTTTAATTTCATTATTTGTTTTGATTAAACAAAGCCCATGAGCAAAACAAACCTTGCTTATCATCCTTATCATTTGCGTATGTGAACTCATTCTGTATTTCATGGGTATAGGGTTAAGTGCAACAATGGAATCTGCATCATTTTGTATTCAAATGGATACTGCTTCATCAATATTGGTGCTATTGTGACAAATGAGGTGTCAAAATGCGCAGGAGAAAATTCCAATTCTTGCTCGTATTTATGAACGCGCTATTAAACCATGATTGTGTGCATGTCTATGAGAACTGAGACAAACTGGAGACCAGAATTGGGTCTTTTTCCAAAAAGGCAATGCATTGCGGTGGTGTCTTTAAAATCTTCTTTGAAATCGTTCATGAAATAGTAATAATCATGTTCAGCAATCCTTCATGTGTCATAAGAAATTTTTTCTATCCATTTTGCAACTTTCAATTATGGCAAATCTACTCAGGCATGTCACATCCCGCTTTGGCCACTTTTATGTGCCGAGAAGAGAAATCTTTTATTAGAATCGTCGTTTAGTGTTCAATTGAACATAGGCCTACATGTCATCAATACAATCAATAATAATATACCTACTGCATGCCGATAGTTAGTTCAATATTTTCATCCATATTATTCATGAAAATCCACAGAATATTTCAATATTACATTTATTTAACTCACTCAAAATACTAGTCTCCATTTGGTGCTGTAGCGCGTGCTTTCCCAGTCATGTGGCGCGATTACCTAGGCTCTCATATTGCGAAAGACAATCTAAAGACTGACTCCGTGGCTTGCTCAAGTAGGCGTGGGACCTGCCCGTATGCGACCCGGGTTCGATTCCAGCGTGGCCTTACCACCTATTTTGACCCGTTTTCTCTCCTGATTATAGTTTTATTCCCAAAACCACGCTGCTGGGGTTAGCGTTAATATAAGTAGCAAATTAATAGAGAACTTGCAGAAGAAGAAAAAACACCGCTAGAGCAAATCAGCATTATGTAATTTCTACCCACTTATAAGCTTTTAATATTTGAAGGCCTGCAATTAAGTTCGAATGCTTTTAGCTATCTGGGATAAGCGAGGTTTAATTAACAATTTCTACGCGGCTAGTTTTAGTTTTACCATTTTAAAACAGATTTTTCAGAAACCTTTCCCAATTTTAAAAGCCTATCTCAAGAATGACTGAACCGATACAAGGAATGTTTGTACTTATTCTAATACATTTCTCATGGTGATTCCAAATATGGTAATGACATTTAATTAATTTGACATATTTGAAACATTTTGTGGAATTTTGGAATATCGTCTGCAGACGCCTGTCGTGTGGAAAGTGTTAAGACCCTTCGAGTGTAAATGTCATGTCAATCGGAACCAGTAGACACTATACGCAGGAAACAATAATGACGTGACGGAAGAAGCAAGCCTTGTGGTTATTGTCATTTTAATCATTATTACAGTGTGGGTTTCAAACAAACTCTCATTCCTCTGGAATCTTTTTAAGATGGTCCGAAATAGCGACCGTCCCCGCATCTTTGCCCGATGGCCCGTATTTTGACAAATTCGCTCTTTAATGAATTAAAAAATCAAATAATATTCAGTGTTATAATTAGCCTAAAATAGCCTTAAAAGTTCATGACGAAAGAACACCCTATTACACAATTTTTTCTCGAATGTTTGTGTTTTTAAATGTATAAGAATGTATTCATGACAATTTGAGAAGAAAACTCGGTGAATTTATTTGATGTCATTGGTGGTTTTACCGGCGGATAAATACACACTGTGCATATGCGTTAAGTGACAGGGCCCGATAGCTCTAGAAGCGGTCATTATTTTAATAATGGAATTGGGAATACTCTGTTATTGGCGGAAGTAAATTCCCGAGTGAATTGCCACACAGCAATAACTTCTGTTGTTACTTCAATCATGGAGGTGTGAGGCTCGATATTACATCTGTTACTTTCATAGTTAGAACTTGCTCCAGGAAGGTACATAGCATGAACATAACTATTTCATTCGAGTTGGTAATTTATACTATATACATTTGTCATAATGACCGCGGTTCCAAATCACTCACTACACGTTTAAGGAACCTGGCTGTTACGCATGCTTGATATCGTCAACATATTACCCAGATTCATGTAAGTATTTTATTAAGGTGGCTATATCTACACATACCTATCGACAGTACATGTTGTATATAACATTAGTCATGTGAAGCTGATTTCAGGGTGTCTGTTCTTATCAGGGTTCTTATAGTCGATCCCACACTGTCCTTGCTTAGTTGTTATCAATATTAAAGCTATTGATCTATATAACCCTATACCCATGAAAAGAGCGTAAACAAAACAATAAATCTAAAGTGTACCACTTCTTTCTCTCCATGAAATGTTTCTGGAGTTTCTGTAAATGAAGATGCTCGACGATTTTGAGTTACAAGGAAGGTTGCACGGAAATGGAGAGACGAGTGTGTTGGCTTATAAACATCATGAATGACACTGGTCATTGTAAAGGATGATGAAACAATTGACGATGTGAGATATTCTGATTATGATTGTCCTTTCATGGAGAGAAAGAAGAGGTACACTTTAGAGTTACTGTTTTGTTAGCGCTCTTTTCATAGGTTTAGGGTTAAGTGCAACAATATATACTGCATCATTTGTTATTCAAATGGCCACTGCTTTATCAATATTGGTGCTATTGTGACAAACGATGTCAAAATACGCGGGTAGATATGCCTGTTCTTTCATACTTGTGGACATTCTTTAAGGTCCTAAGAATTACACACAGGGCGCCTCGAAAAAAGTGACACTAGGACACAGACAGATTTGACATGTTCCAAAAAGTTTTTACCAAGGTGTTTTTATTATTTTGTGATGCTCATTTTCTACTATGTTCTCTTATTCTATTTAGGTTAATCGACTTTATACATCTGTCATTTAATCCTTCAAATGTTGCCGTTTCAACCAAAATGATGTGTGATTGTAGACTTGCGATTTTTATTTTTGTTTCTTTTACTCCAGGTAAGTTTTAATCAGGTGTATTTGTATACATGTATTAACATCCGTAGAATATAATTTAGTCACGAATTTCTTGGTTCAAAATTGAATTTAAATTGAGAAGAACACGAACAATAATGTATAAAATAGAGTGAACTAATGACACACGTGCCACAGGCTATTGAACTAATTTATATTAAAGTTCAATTAAGTGGTGGCACATGTGTCATTTTATTTACAGGTAATTCACTCTATATTGAAATCAGCCTACGAACGCCATGAATTCCGAGCATAGATATGAATCCGAGAACCGCTCCGCAAATTCTATTACCTGCAAGAAAGCCTAGTTTCAAAATGGACTAAATGAAGGCCAGCAATCATTTTGAAACACCTTTATTTTTACCTGCAATCCTTATTAGTTTTTGTGTCATTGTTTAAATTTTCAACACATGCATCGCGTTTTATTATTACCTTGCCAGATGCCAAAGAGAAATAGGTAGAATCTCCTCTTACCCCCACTTATTAGCACCCCTCCCCTCCCAAAGTGGAATAACGTTGTCCCCAAATTACTATCTAATTCAAACGCCTGCGTCCTGAATATTTAATCCGACATCCGACTGATGACTGCGCAATAACCATCGGTTACCATGATTACAGGTAGGCTCTTGCGAAAGACAATCTAAACATGCTAAAGGCTGACTCCGTGGCTTGTTTAAGTAGGTGTGGTATGCGACCCAAGTTCGATACCGGCGCGGCCTTACAACCTATTTTGACCCGTTTTCTCTCCTCATTATAGTTTTATTCCCAAAACCACGCTGCTGGGGCTAGCGTTAATAAGTAGCAAATTAATAGAGAAAATGTAGAAGAAGAAAAAAACACCACTAGAGCAAATCAGCATTATGTAATTTCTACCCACTAATGAGCTTTTAATATTTGTTGGACTGCGTGTAGCTATCTGGGATAAGCAAGTCCGTTAAATCATAGATTGTTGGTTCAAAATGTGAATATTTCGATCTAATATTTAATGCATAAATGCAGGTCATATGTTTTGATTTATTTAAAAGAGCCTTAAAAGGGATAAAACCCATAAGTGTTTGTCATGGATCAATCAAAATTTAAAAAAATACGTCATAAAACCGTGCACATCTCAGAAGTGATAAGGTTGTCGTCGTATTTTGTAGTCAAACTAAGGACGCTACAAATTGGGACGGGAAACACTGTAAATACCAGATCGACGGTTTCGAAGGCTGATAAGTTCTTAAAACAAGAACATTGTATTGCACGTGAGCGTTCGTGTTTGTATATTTGAAGAAAAAAATATTGTAGGCATTGTACCTTTTTCTAGATAGTTTTCATTAATTTAGTGATTATAGGCTACTCTTTTCTGTCAAATGCGTAGGCACTATTATTTAGGTTTTGAGGCGTACGAAAATATAAATGGACTTTATTGCGTCCATTCCGAAAATATTCACTGTTATAAGGACAGTATCCTAAAAACGAACTTTGGCACTTAAAAACCACCATGCTCCCTAAAAGTATGTAAACATGTTAAACAGCTTTAAAACATACAGGGGGAAAAGTGACTTAACTTTCGAAACAAAAGTGCAAGAAAGAAAGTCTCTTTACCTAACATAAAGTTGAAAACAAACCTTGAAAAGAATGCAATCAGTCAAACGTTAATCTGTTAACCAAACCAGAAGTACCCCTTATTTGTCCTTCATTACATTAAAAAATACAGCATTTGTAATCCTATGAATGTGCTTCACCTCCTCATGACTGTTCACAATTGGTAAAACCACAATTCGTGTGTTTGTTGATTTCAATTGATATATGAATTGCGATTTTCTAATAACCTAAATGAAGTAGGCATGTTAAGCACACCGTGGTTGGGAAGTTACGTATAAATGGTGGTCCCGTGCATCGGTAGAGCAATACCTGATCACGTTAAAACAAAATGGACACAGACTCATTACTAACGAGAAGGGGATCATCCCGGGTCTGTCCACACTTATTCCTAGGTTACAGGGATCTTGGTGCGATAACAATTCTGAAATTGTTCTACCAAAGACGGTTCTTCCAAGTAATTATTATGAGATGACTACAAGTAGTCTTGAATATTGTTTTCGTCGGCATGATTTTGGCAGGTCCATTTTTGTTGGGTTTTGTCCGTATGTGTTGTGCAATGACTAATCAGTTACTGCTTTATAACGTGGTTTCATTGTGCGTCGCATATTTGGAAAACTAAAGGTGTTGGTTAGGCGAAAGTGGGATATGTTGTGTATTAGATTCAGACCTACTGCATGGGCATATTTCTTTGGTCAAAAACATTGTTAAAAGTAGGCGTTGCTAAGCAATTTTGATGCTCGTAACCATGGCACGTTTCTGATCCACATTAAATCTCACGCTAAGCCATGGCGGTATAGAAATGTAGGCCCTATGTTACGTTCCTAGGGCTATATTATAATATGCCGTTTGATATTGCGTAATGTGTTCCACGAGCATAATTAGAGGCCAGATTGTCGTGCTTACGACACGTTTCTGATTCGCATTAGGTCTCACGCGACGAATCTCGAAGCCACCAATACTGCGTACTCGTTCACATAAGTGCCGCCATTGCCATGCTGAAGTGAACGACCTCTACAATTTATTTGAATTGAGCATGGTGGACATATTTAAATTAGCATCCAAATTTTGTCCGTTTTCATTATCCCGAAGTGCTTTGCGACAATGGAGCAAATATGCCGCAACTGTGAACTACTGCGCAATCGCGTAAAATAGCTGCAGACAATAATTCACAATGGCGATTTTCTTGTATACAATAGCCACCGTTCGGACTGAAATTGTAGCTTTACGAATAAGCCTCGACATATGGTCTTCAGCCAAAATATTTTCCTTAGAGATATACCTACATTTCTATATACGTGACTATTTTCTATCTTTCAAGGTAAAATTGTTACAATATGATCATTTTTTCGTAAACAATAATCTCTTACACAGCCGCTAGAGTAACACTATTACGTGTTTACGAATGTGCATCGTGAACTCCAGTATAAGCATGTGTCAGAGATTGCCTTAAGGTGACGCATGCTGGGATTTTATTTTCAGACCCGGTTGGCTCGAATAATGGCAAATCGCATAGGGGAACCAGTTTGGTGTCGCTGGCGTCTCCTATCCCGCGGTTTCCGATTTTACGTCCGATATTTTATTAATTTATTCGGATATACACTTTCAGAACAGTGGCATCCGCAAATTTACAATACCATATGAAAAACAGCCGTAAAATTATATACTAACAATTTTAACAGAAGTATAAATGGCGTCAGCATCATAGAGAGCTAATAATAGCTGTACGTGCAGCCCATGCAAGTTTCAATGATGGATTACAAAACAGTGTTTTGAAAACACATCAGATATTGGCAGTAATAAGGGAAAGTAATCATTTACAGAGAGAGTTTCATCAGAAAAACCTAGCATAAAACACATTTCATTAGTCAAATTGCTAGAAATACATAAATATACTCCAGAAAGGTTCAAGATCATGAGATAAAAGTTTAATCTCTCGTAACTCATCGACTCTAATGTCATTTAGAGCAGAACATAGAAATAAGAAATGTTTTAGATCCTCGACCTCGGTCTCTTTATATAACTATAAATTTGCATTAAATAATCGTGATTTAGCCGACAAGGTATTTTTTTAAGTAAGCTTTATTTTGATGAATGAAATGATGGATAATTTCAGAATCAAATGTTAAGAGACATTTCGGGAATCCCGGGACCCGTTTTGTTTTTCGGGGGAGACCCGGGATTCCCGAAATGTCTCTTAACATTTGATTCTGAAATTATCCATCATTTCATTCATCAAAATAAAGCTTACTTAAAAAAATTACGAATTTCCGAAAATCCCAGCCCAAATGTGTCCCGATTTGATTATTTGGATACATTTAACATCTGGAGCTACGTATAAGGTCTGTGTAACGAATCGGTCAAACCGCAACAAATTTGACGAAACAAATGTAGTTCGCATTGAAATCGTAAGAAAAAAGAATTGCTGCCGATTTAGCCGAAAAAAATGACGGATACCTTAAAATATGTCTCGATTTGATGTTTTGGATATGATTTCACATTTTGAGCTACGTATAAAGTCTGTGTAACAAACTGGTCAAACCGCAACACATTTGACTGAGCAAATGACGTTCACATTGAAATCGCAAGAAGAACTAATTCCGGCAATTTAGCCTAAAACGTGACAGACACCATAACATGTGGCCCGATTGGATTTTTTTGGATATGATTTCACGTTTTGAGCTACTTATAAAGTATGTGAAGCTAACCCGTCAAACCGCAACACATTTGACGGAACAAATGATGTTCTCATTGAAATCACAAGGAGAAAAAAAATGCTGCGGATTTAGGCTAAAAAATGATGGATACCCTAAAATGTGTCCTGATTTGATTTTTGGATACGATTTCACATTTTGAGCTACGTATAAGGTCGGTGTAACGAATCTGTCAAACCGCAACAAATTTGACGGAACAAATAACGTTCGCATTGAAATCGCAGGAAAGAAAAAAATTGCCGGCGATTTAGCCTAAAAAATTGACGGATACCCTAATATGTGTCCCGATTTGTTTTTTGGATATCATTTGACTTTTTGAGCTACGTATAAAGTCTGTGTAACGAACTGGTCAAACCGCAACACATTTCACGGAACAAATGTCGTTCGCATTTCAAATGAATCTCCACTATAAATTTAATCGTGATTTAGCCGACAAGCTGTATTTTTTTTATTATTTTGATGAATGAAATGATGGATAATTTTCAGAATCAATTTTTTTAGAGACATTTCGGAATCCCGGGTCAATTGCCGAAAATCCCAGCCTAAATGACGTACGCATTAAAATAGCAAGGATTTCTTTCGCTGCTGATTTAAATTTAGATTTAGGCCCAAAAAGGACGGATACACTAAAATGGGCCCGAGTTTGAACTTTTGGATATGATTTGACATTTTGAGATACGTATAAGGTCGGTGTTACTAACCGGTAAAACCGTAACACATTTGATGAAACAAATGACGTTTGCATTGAAATCACAAGGACTTTTTTCGCTGCTAATTTAGGCTAAAAGATGATGGATACCTTAAAATGTGACCCGATTTGATTTGTTGGATATGATTTCACATTTTGAATCGACACCATATTCGCTGCCTGCTGCACTGTTATAATTTGTCACCACAACAATGTAACAACTCTTTGTAGTAAACACGTATAGAAAAAGAAGAAGAAAAAAAATTAAAAAAATTAAATAAATATTACCATCGTACTATCCATGATAAAAGACACGTATCGCTAAAATTGGGATACATTACAATAGCAAATAAGCAAATACACGACACACATCACCAATAATGCGGCAGTAATCGAATCTGGCTCAGCTGGGATCCTAATGTACCAACCTCAAACCACGTCTACCAAAACCGCACAACCAAAAACCAACTGCCAAATCCGATAATCGCGAAACCCGCGAACCGCTCTAGTATAGATATAGATCTAGAATAACGTGCTTGCTATTATTTAATGTTATTTCGTGTGACTTTTGTTCCAGTATGTGTCCATGGAGAAATAACAGTGAGTGTATCATCAAGCAACAACCCAGCTATGGTGTCAGCACGAAACATCTTTACGTGTAATTTTACCAATACCGACAATGATATCATAACACAACTTGTATGGAATAAGAACGCAGCATTCGTGATAGCTCACTATTTAAGGAATGATCCAGACGTGTCTTACAACACTAGTTATGGCGAACCGGGAGATTACATTATGTCAAAACCAGATCTTCTTTCAGCTCAAGGATCCAGTGATCTCATTGTCACATCTGTTTCTTTAGATGATGCAGGAGTATTTAATTGTAAAGTGAGGACGTTGGGACCGACGATTAAAGATGGTGTTACGCTGGATGTCCGTGGTATGTACACGTATAATCCGATATTTTGCTCTACATGCGGCGTTTAGGGACCTGTCACACTGTTGCGTAATTAACATGTGCCCAACGTTTTGGAAACTTGGGTGAACATTCGTGTACGTTGTCATTCGTTCGTGACATATATGGCATACGTTGTTAGCGGTTTGCTAGCGAAAATGCGAATTTGAAAACAAGTGGCAAGTTTGTTAACAAATTGTGCCTAAAAGATTCATCCAAAATCTATCTAACCTGTGTGGTCAAAACATAATTGGTAGTCATTCTATAGGACATAAACAAAGTGTAGGCCGATGCAGAGGTGAAGCTAGGTTTTTCATAGGGGGGCGCGAAAAATTAAATGGAACCGACATAGACTTTACCAGATCGTCAACTTACCACCGAGTCGGAAAACTTGAGAGCGGGTTTGTGACATGGTTTCCAGACTGGCGCGAACAAAAACTATAGCTATTCAATAACCGACAGTACCAATCTCAACAGACAGAGTGGATATCTCAACCGACGGTGCCAATTTCAACCGACAAAACTCTAATATTGGGGAGGGTGAGTTATGAAAGCGATCATAGTATGGGATGCATGAGTGATTCTATTGAGGGATAGAGTGTGATCAATACAAAGTATGAACCTTTGTCTTTCAAACAATACAGTTTTGGATTTCTAAGTGTGAACTATGACGTCATAGCATTGTCTCAAAGTAAGTACACTTGGGACACTGCTAAATCAGTTATTTGGCGTGAAATTTGAATTGTTTGCATGAAACATGTGGCATAATATAACACCAGAAGTAGGTAAATCCCAACTTTTTTTCGCGTAAGTATGATTAAAAAGACAATAACTTTAATCCCTGTGTAATTTGATATGTAGCATAAGAGAAAGAATTAAGGAGAGGCAATTGAATAAAAAGTATACAAATATCAGTATTTCAAATAGCCAATTTCATTGAAAAATGCCCAATCAGTGAATCACTAATATTGCGGAAAATCAATCAATTTAGAAAAAGTCCAAGCAATTAACCAGTTTGGGAGATTCCATATGATAGCTTACTAATTATCTAAACTTATTCGCATGAAACCTGCAGAAAATATGCGCATGCACAGACGGCAGATCATTTTGAACAGGGCCAAAATTGGCTAAAATCTAATGAAATTTACCAGATAAAAGCTTACTGTGCCTTCAAATTCTAATCAGAAATAATGAAAAATGCTTAAATCAATGTGTGTGTATAAATATTGTGAAAATTAAGATATACATGAATGTATCAATCAAAGATGGCTGCCACAACCTTTCTTGTTATCTTTAGAGCTACTAGATATGTATTGTTAAAGTAATCGTCACATAATTTCAATGGTTTGAGGAAATTTTTATGAACAGCTCCTCTTGAAATCTCCACTATTATTGCTTTACATCCCACAACAATTTACTAAATTGTAATCCATCCATTGTTTTTTATCCTTTGTTGTTTTCTAAGGAATATTATTGCGGATTTTGCTAAATAAAAGCGTATTTGACATGGTCCCTTCTTGTTTGTATTAAAGAATCTAGATCTAAAAAAGAGTGTCAAACAGAGAAAAGTGTGTGTTCTAACTACGTGCCAAGTGTTATCTGTTTTTATGCTTGCATTGCCGAGATATACGCAAATATATCAATCAACCCATATTCAACATATTACATATCCAGCCAAATAATTGACAGATTTCAGTCAGTGTCTGAAACCTATTGTGTTTTGTTAATGACGTTACATAACCAAAGGTATCTAACAATCCCAAAGTGTATTGTTTGAAAGACAAAGGTTCATACTTTGTATTGATCACATTATACCTCAATAGAATCACTCTCGCATCCCATACCATGATCACTGTCATTATTTATTGAACGACCCTCGTAGGTACATGTAGGAAAAGACTGTATTGTAAGGTTAAAACGCTTCAGATGGCATATATTAAAGAACCCAATTCAACGAGCTGTCAACGGAATTCTTAATGAAAAAAAGCAACAGACATATTTAAAACTTCATTCTCATTTGAGAGAGAAATTGATTTACAACCGAATTGACATAAATTATTATATTCCTCATTAAATACAAAACACGAATTCTGACGACAAAAACGAAAATGCATTTTATGCATACAAGTATACTGTGCTTTTGAAACTCCCGGGTTCAAATCTCATTTAAATATTGATGACTCTTTGTGAATACGTACTCTTTTCTCCTCACTAGATTTTACCATAGTATTATAAAATAGTATAAGGCATAACAAGGATCAATTTCAGTAATTATTTTTTTTCATATGAAAATGTGCTCTTTGAATATGTGCTTTATTGGTTAGATCTTTTTGAGAAAAAAAACATTCCCGTACAACTTCTGTTTGACCCACACTGTACAGTGTGAAATCCACATACTGAACAGTATATGTATATCACAATAGACATGATAGAGCGAGCGGCGGAGCCCTAAAACAAATGGTTGCTACAAGTGTAGTATCATTGTAAAGGCGGGGGAAATCAACTTTTTTTTATAGTATGAGGCATGAAACGCACAGGTCACAAATAGGCTAATTAAAAAGATACCAACTTTCTTGAGGAGTTACTATTATTAAATGTATTGAGAAGTGTTCTTACGTAGTAAACGATAATGGCCCTCAATAAGACGTGTTTTAAATTTGATCTTCTTTACATATTTCCCCAAAGATGTCCCGCCAAAAACAACTTCGCAGAATCCGTTAACGAGCTGGATGCATTCGACAACATTAGAATATAAGACATCTGATATTATTGGTGGGTATAACTTCAACCATGAAACTTCTTTTCGTATGATTTAACGTAAACAATTGTGTGTGTGTTTTGGTTATGAATTGTCTTCTTCTTATAATCCGTTCTAAATTGGCGAGAAATATACTTAATGTTACATCGCTGACTGTGCATGTTGTACGTGGGGGTGGTTGAATTAATACCAAAATGATGTACGGTACGTTTGGATTACTTTTGACCCATTACATGGCTCTCTCTCTATATCCTACTGACGTCTTTTACCGTGTTTACTTTGTTTATTGGCAACGTTATCTATTGTTTGGTACAGCCTATGTTGAGGTTATTCGCGTTGAATCTCACTTGATAGAGATAGGGTGGGAATCCTTTGATATGGGCGTTACGAAGGATGTGGATGAATACAAGGTAAGTTGACTTACAACTCTGAAATTACTGATGGAAGAACAGTTGATATAATCTGTTACATTATCGGTTCATTAATTTAATTTTCTTGTGACAATTTCTATGGCACCTTCGTGATCTTGAGGGCGTCGCCAATTTTAGATAATATCCAGACAGTGCCGGACATGGGCTCGTTCCAAATAGTCAAGTTAATATTATGCGTACGAGGTTACGTTATCAACTTGATACGACGAAATGACGGGTAAATTCAAAAAATGATACTTACTTTGGAGTTGATTTTCCAACTCCAGCAGTTTTAGGATGAAACTATTTGTTCCAAAGTGTGATGAATTCACTGGAATCATTTATAATAAAAATCCATTTTTACATTGAAACCAACGGGATTCGAAATTGACGGCCATTCGTGTCCCCCATCGTCTAATAACATAAGCGAAAAAATACCCCCAATAAACACTGGCTCAGGATTAATCACAAACAACTGAGTGAGACAACATATTGTTCATTGGAAAAAAGGGAAAGGAAAGAAGAATATTTTCTACCATATTAGATTTTTCTAACGTAAATTCAAGTGGGCTACATGTAATGTAACTCAATTCCCGCTAAAACTATAATAATACCGAGGGTGAAAGACTTATATGCACCTGTCAGTTGGAAGACGCACTATACGACCCCGGGAGAGGTACGTCATGGGTGCGTCATTTATCACCACATTCTTGACGCAGGGTACGTCTTGGGAAGCCTTTGGCCCGTCACAATATAGACGAATGGGTGCGTCAATGTCAGTCACCTTCCCTGGGTGCGTCACATGGTACGTAAGCATGGGTACAATAAAATACGAACATTACATGTAGGCCCTACTCACCATCAACCGGTCTTTATTTTTTTAGATATGCAACTCCCGAAGTGCAAAAATCACTATTCCGATACTCTCACCGCTTGTTCAGTGCAAAAATTGCGTGCGTAAAATCACCCAATCGTCATTATGACCTTTTAAATACCCATACCAGAAATACCCGGGGATGGTACTCACGTATAGAACTGGTATACCCGCTCTAACGGGTCTTTTTTGGCACAAAAAAATCAAAACATTGATTGATCAAAAGTCGGAAATGGTAAAGCAATTGAAAAATAATTACTAAAATGAACTCAAACGAGTGGACTTCGATGTTTAATATGGTCGGACAACTTCTCTTTATCATTGTTTGTTGGGTTTTTTCTACAGAGATCTGCAAACTTCCATTTTACACTTTTTTAATTATTTTCATATAATTATTTCAATCCATATCGGTATGACGGTGGGGTGCGTTATTTGAGACAATCATGTTCCGTCAGAATTCATCAATGGTGCGTCACATTTTGGACACAGGGGTGCGGTATGGTACATGAGATATTAACGCACCTCAGAACAGTGATGCACCATTCCCGGGGTCGTAGTGCGTCATAAACTGACCGATGCATTAGTCTATCGAGGCATGTGGATATATATAATTGTTTCGGACGATTTAACACCTACTGTTACGACATTTTCCAAGTATTATTTTAATCTTAACTGCGATGCATAGATGAAAACAATTTGTTTCCGTTACGCATACTGATGCTCGTATACATTTTATTATAATGTAAATCTTTTAACCAAATAAGTTAAAAATTAGATTATCACAAAACTAACTATTATGGAAATGGAGTTCTTTAAATATCGGTACGGTATTGCTTCTATCCCAAAAAAATGATTTAGCTCATAACCTCAAAATATTCCTACATAAATACCTCCCTTCAACACCAGCAGCCAGCGAGGCGGCGCTATGAAAACAGTATACGCAATAATATTGCATGCGCCAGCGTATAAGTCGAGGGTCAGAGTGACTTTTAATATGGAGCCCGTCGGACAGATTTCTCATCGCCGCCTTATTTGAGTACAAATCATTTTTGAAAAGCCACTGTAAAATGACCATTTCACCTTGCTTTAAAGGTATTTTACTCTACAAGCTTGTCAGAGAGCCGGAATGACAACAATGCTATCTTTCTCGATGGTGCCACAACAGGGGTCAACATTACATCCCTGACACCAAACACACTGTACAATATAAGGGTTGAAGCCTCAACAACAGAGGGATCTCGCATCAATGTTGGGAACATACAAGTCTCTACTACTACTATAATAGGTCAATTTGGTAGCGTCAGCTCTTAATTCTATCTTTAATTTAATTTTCAATTTTATCAAATTATTCATTGCATAAGATCATGTTTTAATAGACATTCGTTATCTAGAAAAACACTCCTTTTTAAAATAACATCTTTTAACATAACTTTACGTAAGTCTCATGACCATAATGTATTTATTCGAATTGACCACTTGCTGCCATTGATGACGTAAATATAGAGTTATTTATCGCGCGTCACCTATCACGGAACTAAGAAACCATGACATGTCTTGTTCTTCTGAGGTAGTTGATGAGCCGTTAAATAAAAATGTTTACACAATCATTGGTACGACCAATCACAATAACATGATGGTTTTATTCTTGTTAATACAGAAACAGGCGGTTTTCCATTAGCGATTGTCGTAAGCATAATTGCTGCAGTAATTGTTGCCGTGATTGTAGGAGTGGTTGTAGTGTGCTGTATGAGATCGAGGTATGAATATCTCTGTCAGTGTTCAGTTTTGCTACAAACAAGAGTGTTCTTATCCAGTTTCGACCTACCATTTCTTATTATATTATCATTAAAATGTAAAAGGAATTTGAGCCTGCAATATGAATAGGTCTAAACAATCTCAGTGCTCGGTAGATATGGTTTAAAGTGTCCCGGACCCTTATATCGGTAACACATACCTGACTGCTTCTCTGATGGTCCTAAGACAATGTTACAAATCTAGGAACAGCATGTCAGTTCCTCTATGCGCTGACTGATAGTTTGTGCTGCTGCCCTCTCGTGGTACCTATAGAGCAAACCATAGTAATTGTTGGTTTCCATAAGGCAAAAAAAAAAGAAGTTTGTCTCAAAGCTTGCGAAGGCTTTAAAATCTGGCGACGCGCGCGGTTTTTTGTCTTCCATTTTTTTTTTTTTTACAATTTATTTTATCAATTTTTACTCTTACTATTTGCAACCGTTGACACTTTCTGATACTGTTTTTTTCTATTTGAAATGAATATTGTGATGTAGTTGTGTAAAGAACAATTGTGCAGCGTTTTTTAAAGAACTGAGTCTTGTAAAAGTTTGAGAAAAGGAAAATCTGCCGATATTTTTGATAAAAACTTGAAATAAAAATTTGTAGGGAAAATAAAAATTGATTTTACAAATTCCTGCATTTCAGATGCGGTATTTTGGCATTTCAAAACCAATGCGCGCGCAAGCTTTGAGACAAACCTATTTTTTGTTTGGCCTAATTGGTCTCTGTGTCTGTTGCCAACCTATGATTGACGCAAATACACACGACAATAGTCCAGGAGCTAAATATTATACCTAGTTATGGCGAATCGTTTCACCGGTGTCACATCTCAAGTCTGCCCCAAGGGTAGTTATTATTATACACCCCTAGAAAGTGCCAGGTAGTGAGTCAATTCAATATGGTCTCTCATTTTTTGTTTATACAGGGTGTATCAGAAAGAACTGTACCGTGTTTCTAAAATACATCAAAAATACAAAATGATTATTGTTTTAAATATAAACACCTGCAATATAAAGGTGAACAGGTTTCCTATATTATATGTTAATTTCATTAAGATGTCTCTTTTTGTTCTCGTGTGTCAAGACATAAACGAAAATCTATGAAAAACGTATTTTCAATTTCAATCAATCCTCTCTACCACTTACCCAACATCTCAAACAATGTAGCCCACACTACATAAGCAATATTCAAAGCTCCCGCCAAAGAAAAGAAAGTTAAAACCACTCAAGCAGAACAAATCCTGGTTTATTTTCGGATTAAAAATCAGAATTTATATCCAAATTTCACCCACAAAAGTATGCAAATAATAAATAGTTACAAGTGATGTGAAAAGTTAAGATTTGGCGACTACAAATAAACCATGTCCATTGGACAGATGGATATCTTATGTAGGGTTAGTAATTTCACAGATTTTTAAATTGATCATTTCGACCAAAATTGAAATCTACCCATCTTTACCAGAAAGTCTGTATTTTCCAACAGAAATGTCCGATTAAAGCTTGGCGTTTGCGCAAGATAAATGTGAAAACAGTTTGAACAATATCAATCGAATTCATACCGTTATAAATGATATTGCCTCGGTACAGTTCTTTCTGATACACCCTGTACTAAACAGGTCGTTGTATGACTAATTTGATGATCAAATTGCAACGTTTCAGATTAAGGGAAACATAAAATAATCATATTTGCTTTACTGAACTAAATCGGATCAGTTTGGCATCAAATTATGGTAAATCATCCCACCTTTCATATTATTTATACTCGGCGCTGTATGCCATTTAGATAATTAGAAACTGCTCAAATAAAATAGTAATTTTGGGGTAAGTTATCTAATTATAGCATCCTACGAGGGTCATTCAATAAGTTCTACCTCATGACATTTGTCATTATTATAGCTCTGAATCATAGCTGGATGATTTTTCTGAATTTTCTAACACTATATTATCATGTATAAATCAGATTGTAGGCAATATTAACCTTTGTAGGCTTGCAAATAGTATAATATCAACTCGAATTTATTGCTACGCCTTTAGTATACTGGAATACTACTATTTAGTCAAATTTTCGTTGTTACAAGTCAAACCACAGTGATGCCTCGAATGTAAAATCTTAATGATAGTCACTTAACGAATTTTCCATATATGCAACCTTTAGAATAGTCAACCAGGTAGTCAGTGATAGAAAATAATCTCTTCGAGAGACTTGAAATCTATCCATTTAGTCCTGTTCATTAGTTATGGGGGAGGGCGGTTGGGAGAAATTCGAGACTCGTATGCTAAAATTACCTACCCCCTACAGCTGAAACTGAACATTACATGACCCCCACATGCAAACCAGTAGCTTTCTACAATCCCCCCCCCCCCCCCTCCCCGAAAAAAATCAACTTGTTACATACATGTACTTAAAGGGACTTTAAGTGGTGTTGACATTTTTAAATTTTAAAAAATTTACTTCAGAATTCAAGATGAACATTAAAAATGGCCATTATTGTTGTTTCTACTAACAAAAACACAGCAAAACTTGATTAAAACAATACCATCGCTATTTATTGAAAAACGCCCTCTATGCAAATCTTGTTCGCGGTATTTATCACGCGTATTGCCGGGGGATACTTTCTGACGTAAAATGCTGATCAGGCCCAATCAGCATTTTTTGAATCGACGTTTTGTTGTACAAAGAGGGCTGATTTTTCTTAATCCTTATAGGTGTAAGTTCATACATGTAAAACAATTGTATAAATATACTAATCCCAGTTTTTATCATAATTGAGGGCGCAGCCTCAGTGCCCCTTGAAGGGGGCTGTCTTTTACCTTTGGAATTTGTTAATGGATACTTTGGAAAATTCAGTTTGTGCCCTATCTGAACGGCCAATAATTGTATGTTGCCCCTTCTTTTTATTTTGTGAAATTAGTAATGGCGAGCGTAGTGAGCCAGACATCTTGTCATATTTATACATTCTGTGTGGTTTTGTGAGTCTTTATAACCCGAACAAGTTCGAACATTCTGGGCAGAAACATATAATCCAGTGAAACGTGCTACTTTTGTGAGCATTGGTGCGAAGCATTTACACTCCAAAATAGGCTCTAAAATCACCCCGATCACCACCATCTTTATAGTTTAAAAAAAGTTACACAACCCCCCCCCCCCCCCCCCCCCCCCTGTTTAAGAATAAAAAGGTTACATAACCCCCCTATTTCAACATATGAAAGTTACATAAATAATGAACGCCCCCTAATGAAGATCTCCTTAGTTCTTATGAAAGCAAATAATGACTTTCGCAGCGGTTCTCTCAGGTGGGGTTAAAATTAATGGTTGTCCTGGTCTGGTTCTGGCTAATTAAAAGGCATCGCCCCCAAGAAATCTGTCACCTTTATTGTTTATAGTCTGTTCAAGAGATTTTTTTAAATTTTAAATCGATCCATCAATTTCTTTAGTTCATTATTTCTCTTCTGTCGTACATTTCCAGACGTTCGCCAAAACACCACCATCGGACGCAAGCACCAATGAACCTGTATACGGTATGATGCTGATGATAAAGAGGTTAATGAAGACCTGCAGCCGATGATACAACAGGCAATACATGTTTATCACCAGCGGCGAACGCGGCATTGAATATGAAGTACGTCCCTCCGCCAGGAACGGAGTACGAGGTACCCACACCAGGCCCAGAGTGTTTGGAACTTTACAACACTGCCTGCCCAACATCCATTATGGATAAGGACAACGTCAATACGAAAGTCTTGAAGTACAGTCAGAATACTTGGAACTTTATAACACAGTCCCTTCGTTGGATGATAATCATGATATTGAGGTATCAGGTTCCTCACTATCATGATTATTAATGGGCCCCTCACATGTATCCGTGTGAGCTTGACGGCCCTTACCATCTTATAGAAAAATAACAGAGTCCAACACGGTGAACAATCAGCAAAACATGTTAACGGCCGCATTGATTTTTTTTTTGTAACCGGGTTCATACCGTTCTATACCGGGTCCTCATTGGCCTGGAACCGGGCTCATATAACCTCCTCACCAGGTCCTTACCGGCCGGAACGCCTGGGTGCCGGCCGAACCGCCTTGATAACATCATCAAACACCCTTTATAAGCTAAGCGCTCAAGCTCGCCGCTTCCGGGAATCTCTGTATTACTCGCATGTATCCGTGTAACCTGGCCGAACCTTTACTGTGTGACAAATTGGTGCAGACGGCGGCACACGGTGAGGACACACGGTGGGCCGTTTCCCGTCCGTTGAACACGTTGCCGGGGACATTGCCGGCTATCCGCGCCCGGCAGGAATTTTGAGCACGCTCAAAACTCCTGCCGGGTGAGTAAAAGCGGCGGCGAACGGTGAGAGCCACGTTTGAGGACGGTATAAAGACGGCACACCCGTTTAGCGCCCGTTCGCAGGGCAAAGGTGCTAGGCGGCCACCTTACCGTCTAATAGAAAACAACAGAGTCCAAACAATTAGTAAAACAATATCAACGGGCGCATTGATTTTTTGTTGTGGTCACCGGTTCCATACCGTTATAGACTGGGTCCTCACCACCGGCCGGGTACCGGGCTCACCGTCCTTAGACATTTGTAGCTTACCGTTCTCACCGAGTGCGTAACACCTCTTCACCGTGTCCTCGGTCGATGCCGTTCTACTCCGAGTCTGAACCGGGTTATCACCGGCCTGGTTTCGGGCTCACCGGCCCATACAGTTCTAGCTTAACGTTCTCACCGTGTCCTCACCGTGTGCATACCACCTCCATACCGGATCCTCACCGGTCGGAACGCCTGGGTACCGGCCAAACCACCATGAAGGGCCTCCTCAGGCTTCCTTTTTTTGA
The DNA here is from genome assembly GCA_035610835.1 of Ophiura sarsii. Lineage (NCBI taxonomy): Eukaryota > Metazoa > Echinodermata > Ophiuroidea > Amphilepidida > Ophiuridae > Ophiura > Ophiura sarsii. The sequence continues at coordinate 55,140,455 of CM069449.1, forward strand.
AATAGTCCAGACGCTAAACATGTTTTTGTTTTGTTTGTTTTTTGCCTTATTCACTTTTTGTGAGAATCCGTTCTGCGAACGGTTAATCAGGCGGCATGCCCCGTTCGCAGCCCATCGCTGAGATGGTCTACGTCAGCCACCGTCCATCACCGCCTTACGAACGGGCGCGAAATGGGTGCGAAACGGGTGCGCCGTCCTTATACCGGGCTCATATCGTTCGCCGCCGGTTTTACTCACCCGCCAGGAGTTTTGAACATGCTCAAAACTCCTGTGGCCGGCAAACGAGAAACGGCCCACTGTGTGTGCCGCCGTCCGCACCCATTTTAACACGGTAAGGGGCTGTCCAGCTCACACGGATACATGTGAGGGGCCCATGCACATAGATTAGAAGTATAAATTGTGCCCCATGCCCTCTATCGCCCTTAAACAGTTATTGGAAGTCTCCAACATATTGGATTGACACCAAGGTTATAACCACTTGCCAACAACATAGCAACCGTGTCACCAAAGGTTTACCTCTATGTTAATTAGTTGCTCACGGAGGTATTGATTCTGTAAGATTGTGTACATGCTATCTGAGACTAAATACCTAAAGAGATAAGAAGCGCCTATTGATACCTGCCATGTGCAGCAATCCATGGTCCGCTGCGTCATTATTATAGTTGATTGCCCATCGATTATCATCATTGAGTTTACTCTGTATCACGAACTCATCCTTTGAGTAGCAGCGCGCTATTTTTAATCCAGTGTTATCCACACGTGTATTACACTTTTCTTAGTTTCCTTTCCTGAACGCACTTTAGTATGGGATGGTGACCGACTCACAGACCTTGATATATTTCTGAAATAATATGCATTTATATCGCTAAAATTATGACATTTCTGAAGAGATGCCAATTAAAACCTATTGGGTACATTCTTGAACATATAAACAATGTATTGTGATAACCAAATATCATAGTTTGTATTTAGATTCATTATGAATTAAACTAAAAAAGTGATATTTTGAAGAACTTGTTTATGAATTGAAGTATAACATTTGTTTCTCAATTCATGTTAAATATAAACTATTACCATGAACTTTGTTATCATAATACCTTATCTGCCCATCGTTGAGATTTTGTTCAGTATAGCGCACTCTATCAATCCGTCACCCGGAAGTTACAGCGTAAACTGTCAATCATTCGTTGTGAATGAATATTCGTCCATGACTATTCATGACTCACACGATGTGATCGTCGCGATCCAGCGTCCTTCCCAACTGATCTGATTACAATATTCATAAAATGCAAATAACGCCACGCCCCTCCTCTGTCACTGTCAGACGAAGCCATCCACAATTTTAAATTCGTATTTTGTTCCACGTACAAATTAATTTCAAATAACCAATTCTGAATGTTTCGTGTCATATAAGAACTAAATTCTGCTATCATCAAAGCAAATAAGTTTTATTCTAAATCACAATCAGCTTTTTTTGACCATGGATGTACTATTTCTGTGCCACAAATCATGTTTTGAGCCGATAAAATCCACCACGTCTTAGGTCGTCTGGTTTGCTACGACCATGATAGTGCGCCCCCTCTAAAACCATCACCCGTGAATTTGCGCATAGTAAACGGGGGACTTTGCATTCGAGATATTTGTCCCATAGTTATAATATAGTCTCTGGATAGGTCTATTGTATTACATACGTGCTCAGAGAAGACGAGAGGAAGAGGTTAAAATCTACCGATTGAAACTATTTAAAGCATATGAAGAACCTAGAAGGAATCCATTATCGTGCAGTTCAATGATACAATGGCCATTCTGCCAGGCCGGGGAGGATGAAGCAAGGAACTTGAAAACAATACTTTCGGGTGAGTGCCGGTGTAAAGAAATAATGCAACAAAAACAGCCTGTTCGACGGGCATACAAACCTCTCAGGTAAAGTCGGGCTTCTTTTTTTTTGTGGGTTTTTTATCGGGTTTTACCCAGGATATATATAATTAGGATTGTTAGCGCTCAGGTATGCCCGTAGTACCAATATCTTACTTAGCATTGCTCCATTCAAGCAAAAAAGTAAACGCTAATAAACGCCTAAGTTTAAATTGGTCAGTTTTTAATCCCCCCTGATTCTACTCGCGAAATGTTACCGCTAAGTTTATCGATCCTAGTCGATGGGACACGACATTTGACCTTTTGTAATACCAAAAAATGCCACCGCACCTGAACAGATTGCTTCACAATAATGTGTATGACCCAGCGTGACATTGTTCACGGCGCAAACCGCTAAGAATCACCTTTCTGTTTCTATTGGGTTTATTGCTGATTATTGCCGGTTCCAAACCTGGTTTGTGAAGGTTTTTGGGATTACTAAAAATACCGATTATTGCCGGGTTCTGCCTGTTTCTACTGGGCAAATTTAGCGTTTATTAGCGGTTTCTTCCCCAGCAGAAACACGCTCTATGATTGATTGAGCTGTGGAAGAGTGTAGGACCTGTCCCACATTCTTGACTTATCAACGTAAAAATAACTGCAGCGCTCATGACTTTGTTGACGGCCACAACTGCTGCGCTAATAAATTTGAGGTATTAAACAACTGCAGAGCTGAGATTTTTCTTTTCGTCGGTCATCTTGTTATCCGCTTAGTGTAGTGTAAAAAGTACGATTTTCTGCATCAATAACTCAATAAAAGCTGCATCTGATTGAGTAAGTCTAACGCAACGAGCGATATCGTCGCCAGGTTCCGTGGTTTTCTGTGTTTTTTTGTTGTTGGCCTATTTCCGATTTTTCGGATCATTTTGTGGACATTCACGTATGCGACCCGGGTTCGATACCAGCGCGGCCTTACAACCTATTTTGACCTGTTTTCTCTCCTGATTATAGTTTTATTCCCAAAACCACGCTGCTGGGGCGAGCGTTAATATTAGTAGCAAATTAATAGAGAAAATGCAGAAGAAGAAAAACACCGCTAGAGCAAATCAGCATTATGTAATTTCTACCCACTAATAAGCTATTAATATAATGAAGGACTGCAGTTAAATTGGGATACTTGTAGCTAGTTGGGAGCCTGGGATAAGCGAGGTTTAATTAAAGGTGTATGTTCCTATCACTTTTATTTTGGCTATGATTTGTTTTCACATCATGATATTCTAATATCAGAAGAATCCCCATATTTTTCTCATTATGTCTGTAACATTTTAGGGGCCAGAAATGTTCCATTTAGAAATTATAGGCTAAAATGTGGTGAATTACTGCCAAAGGTGGTTAACCACCAGCCAGTTTGGTAACTACTCAATGGGTAAAATATTTGTGACCTTGTGTTTCTAAAATTAGAACCATTGGAGTTATGCAACTCAAACTTTGGAATGTGACAATTTTAAGTATGACCTTTCATGTAAAATAGAAAACATCAAGTTGAAAATCGGGCCAGCAATCAGAACATCTAGTACCTTTAAGAACCTTTTTTAAGTGTCAATGTCATGTCAATCGGAACCGGTAGACGCTACATACAGGAAACAATAACGACATGATGACGGAAGAAGCAAGCGTGGTGGTATTGCCAATACTACAATGTGGTGTTCAAACAAACTCTCGTTCCACTGGAAGCATTTTTTTTATAGATGGTTCGAAATTGCGACCGTCCCCGCGTCTCGCCCGTTGGCCCGTATTTTTAATGATTTAAAAGTCAAATTTAATAATACCCAGTGTTATTATTAGCCTACTTAAAATATATTTTTTCAAAATACAAAACTAACATCAAGCGCTAAGTTAACCCAGTTTTACAGCCCGAACGCCTGGATTTCAAGACTATTATTCTCTTGTGCACGTTAAGGGTGCACACGACCACTTAAATCAATGCTGGACTTCCGGAACAGTTAATAACGAAGCAAGTCCTTATTTTTCACAAGTTAATATTGAGCTTACTCTGGTCCGTTTTTTGGTCAATCTTTTGGTCGAATTATAGTTTTTGAATGTATTAGAATGTAAAATTGTGAGATAAGCTTTTACGACGGGTATTCATAATATACCGTAGGTTAAGAGTTTAACGGGTTCACCGTCGGACAAGTATAACATTGTCAAGGTTTTGTCAGGATTAGCTCTAACTTCTTCAGGACCAAATTATTAGGAGTCTTGGTTAAGAAACAACATCTATTGACACATCTAGTCGTTGAGTCGGACCTGTGATTTTGATTTAAGTTAGGACCATCAGAGAGCTCAATAACTTGCCAATTTTCATAACTTGCATAAAGAGGTTTTCAGCAAATGTTGCTACGCTACTTTCCCATAGAAACACACTGTGGTGCGTAATGAGCCTAATGATATAGGAAGATAGGCTTGAAATTGCATGATATTCGACAGTATAATTAAGATATAATATCAAGATTATAATCAACAAAATAACAAATAATATTATTGGAAAGCGTAAGCTAAAATAGGCAAACGGATACACTCTCAGCCGATTCCCAAATAGGCACACGGATACACCCCAACCGATTCCCAAATTTGTAACGTTAACTGTATCCATTTTAATAATGGCATACTCTGATAATGGCGGAAGTGAATTGCCACCAAGCAATAACTTCTGTCGTTACTTTCAATGGTTAGGCCCGGGGATGGTTAGTGGATGTGACGTTACGGGGATATTATTTTGGAAAGCGTAAGCTAGAATAGGCAAACGGATACACTCTCAACCGATTCCCAAATTTGTATCGTTAACCGTATCCATTTTAATAATGGAATCTGATATTGGCGGAAGAGAATTGCCACAAAGCAATAACTTTTGTTGTGACTTCAATTGTAAGGCCCGGGGGGGGGGGGGTGTACTTCGTAGATGTGAGGTTACTGGATACTATTTTGGAAAGCGTAAGCTAAAAATAGGCACACGGATTCACCCCAACCGATTCCCAAATTTGTAACGTTTTAGCCGTATCCATTTTAAAATTTCAACCTGAGCAACACGTCGAAAGGCTTTTTTGGGACAGCGAACATGATGCATGATGGGATAGGAAAAATGAAATCCCGTACAATATGCATAAACAAATATCCCTTCAGAAAATAGGGGAAGAGTTAACACAAGGTCCACAAGCTTTACAATTCAAAAGATAGCCTTAATTCAAACCTTACTCTGCGTTTCCCCTGGATTAAAAGTTGCACCGCATGTTTTCCTGAACTTTTAGTCCGAAAATATCGCGGTCAGTTCGCTACGGACAAAATTCGGAAGCTTTGTAGTTGTATATCGTTTGCCTTTCGTGGTTAGAATCGAGCGATCACAAACTAGAAACAAGTCAATAACATGCATGCATGCAATCAATATACATTTAATACAACCGGGCTTCATATCATCCAGTCCTGTAAGGTGGCCAAATCTGTCAAGTCACAAGTGGAATCTTTCAGTGTCAAATTTGCAAGCTCTGCGCCATTATATGGTAGGTGATGAATACCATTATCTTTTAGTATGTGATTTCTTTAACTCTCACAGAAATAAATACCTGCAACCTCACTTTTGCAGGCAGTCAAATGATACCAAACTATTTGAACTTCTCAACGCAAACTCTAGTGTCCTTTATACACATGTCATTATGAGAATCCAGCTTACATACAATGTACAAGATCATCTTCACACAATGTATGTAAAACTCAGGTTTTTGCCGGTAGAATTATGATTAGAAGTACATTGTTAACATTATCAGAGAACGTCACATTTCCTATCGCTGCTCAAATAATCAAAATTAAAAGTCAAGCATCATTCAATGAAATGTGAGAATTTGGTTTCCCACGATTCCCGAGTCCTGATCCTAACTACTTACAAATAATGTTAAAACAAAACTCTTTCATGCATAACATATCATCAAAACATTGACGTGTTAGCAGAAACTACATCTCCAACTTTTGTTAATCCATTCTCACAACGGCAAGAACAGAAGAATAATTCATTGGTAGATTACCAGTGTAGTCATCTTCGGAGCCGTAATTTCACCCTTATTAAGATGAGCACTCCTGATGTAGTTCTCTTTGAAAATGACTATTCAGTAAAAAAATCACCGTGTTGCATAATATAGCTTTTCTTCATCATCTTCATCTGTGTAGTAGATACTTTTTCTATGCTCTGAGGTCGCTGCGATTTGGACCATTTGCAATTATTAATTTTAAGTAAATATAGTTCCACTCAACTCTTTGATCTTTACTCCTTTGACATATGATTTGTTTCATAGGCCTACATGTATAAATCTGTATTTAAAATGAAATTCTCTTACAATGATTTCATTTCCATCAACATTTTTTTGCAAACTCTCACTTTATTTCAATAAACTACACCCGTTCCCCATCACCTTCAACTACAGACTATTACGTCAAAACGTTAATTATATATTTTAAATTTTCCATTTGAACGCACCCTTTCCTTTTTAAAGGAATTGTTATTACTTCAATGGTTATGCTCGAAATCATATCTGTTACTTTAATAGTTAGAGGCTCGAGGAAAGTACATAACGTGAAAATAACTATTACATCGAGTAAGCTATATTATTTGTTGGTCATTTATGATAGATTTGACACAATGAACGTGGTTCCAAATCACTCACCACGCGTTTAGGGAACCAGGCTGTTACGCATGATTGATATCGTCAACATATTAACCAGATTCAAGTAAGTATTTTATTAACGGGGCACATCTACTGTAACACATACCTATCGACTGTACAGTACATGCTGTATGTATGTAACAATATATTTAAACTGATTTTGTGGTGTCTGTTCTTAAGGTCGATATCCTACAAGCAGAGATGCAGTTTAAATATTGTGAAAGCTGGTGGGCTATACACGGGGTTGTCTTGTTCTTTCTTAATTTTCATACAATAACTTATTTTAAATATATAAATATATTTGCTAATTTTTGATATACAAATATATTTGCTACGCTTTTATTGACGATCACTCAAGCGTGATGATCATAGTCCGTTCCTAAGTGAGAACTGTTGATATGCGGGGAATACAGAAATGTAAACGGATTGAAACGACTCCTTTGACCTTGATGTGTGCAATGAACCATGAAATTATTGTTGTTTAAGTTCCATCTGGTGTTTCGCTGGTCTTAGCAAAATTTACCTTTACGGCCTTCGTCACAGATCCTTGCTTCTTCCTTCTATCTTTCTCAATCTTTACGATCTTTACAACATTTGCAATCAGATGTTCATCTGCTCTTTCTTTCACTAATGCTAGGTCGGCCTTAACTCTTTCCTTTTTTGATACAGAGTCCCGTCACCCTGGTGATCCCCCCCCCCCCCTCCCTTGCCAGAGGGCTTTCCCCCTGATGCTCCACCAATGAAATGTCAAACTCTATGTATAGATACAAATAATAGTCGGTTGAATGCCCCCACCCCCTGATCACAGGTCTGTTCCCCCCTCATGCCCCCCCCCCCCCCCCCCCCATTTTGACGACCATATAGTTACGCCACTGGTTTGAAGAAAATAGCCCTCTTTGACGAATGTTAACTTATCCCATTAGAAAATCTGACTATCTTCGAATTTCAAGTTTAGAAAGCGTCTTATCTTGCCATTATGTTATTCCATCAAGTACATGGAATGCCCGCATCAGTTCGAAACGGCTTCAGTCCAAAACGTCGTCAGTCCGATTTTTTTCTTTCTTTTTCGTCAGTCCGAAAAAGGTTTAGGTTATTAGGATGCTTTTCAAATTCTTTTTCAGATTCAGGTCCCGCGATAGTGAAGAGGGACTGGGTTCGAGACCGTGTATTTTAAGGTTATTGTCAATTTAATTCACGCCAGTTTGTCAAATATCAGGGTTTGAGTAAACTTAGGGCGTGCTCTCACTGTGCGAATGTGGACTCATACCTAGGTGCGAGTCTACATGCATAACATTGATGTTTCGTCTCATTGTGCGATAAATAACATCAAAATACCGATGTGGTATCGAGGCCACATACCCGGATGTTACTTGTTTACAAGTTTAAGCGAGTGCGCCGTGCGTACTAACTGCGTAAATGACCACGCGTGCATGACATTTGGCCACGTGAAATTGCATTTTAAAGCGCTTGACTGACGGCAGGGCAGTCTGACACAGCGCAACTTGCTTGCTATTGTGGAACAAGTGGTACGAGTCCACATACGATAATGTTAACCAGGCCGGTGCCCTGTACACAAATCCCATTGCCGAGATTGAAGCCTCTAGCTAGTGTGGTAGCGCCCTCGATTTACGAGTCACATCGCGCGTCTACATTAAATCTGCGAGTCACATCGCGCGTCTCATGTGCCTTAGAAGGACTTTCGTGCTGTCAATAACATCAATTTCGAGCCGCGAAATCCGTGAACCGTCCTAGCCTATTATTTATATACGTCCTAGCTAGATTTAAAAATAATGATTACATTGAGAAACTACAAATGGTGGTATGGAAATAGGAATCTATTCAAACACAGTCCGATTGATTTCTATTGCGTAACAGTTGGCATTTGCTTTACTATTTTAGTTTAATCGATAAAACACACATATACCACGACGACTTTCTATTGTATTGGCCTATTGCGTAGGACAGATACAGTGGTACATGCCACGCATACAAAACAGTCAAATTGAACATCAAGTTGTGTATTCTGTAATGTAATTCTGATTTAAATGTAACGAATAACAATACTTGTTGAAACAATTCTAGATATATATTTCGTTCGTACACACATCATTTTGTCGATTAATGTTAGTCACGTCATTCACGACTTATCATTGCATCGTGGGCTTTTACCCGGGCACGCGAGGACTTGGGAGCGTAGCGAGTCATGTGATTTTTGTCCAGGACAAACACTGGAGAGGAACACACCCCTTTAAAGAAAACAACCCGATCCTTCCTCGTGCTTTCCTCTGTCTGGTTCACTAATTGAGCCGTCGACAGTACTACAATAGTTCTATAGTTAACGCGAGATAAGTAGAGAGGCGGCTCAGCGGGGTGTTAATCACCGACCCTTTTGCGATCCTTTTAACATTAGAAAAAAGGATCGCGCTATGATCGCATCGGTTGTGAGAAAGGGCATGAGCCCTAAAGTGTTATTATTATTTTCTAATGCTTATAAAGGGTTCAACAAAAGAAAGTATACCACTTTGTTCATGTCATTTTGAGTAACATTCAATTTTTTGTTGGCCAAACAGGCTAGATAGGCATTTAGATGAATCTTTTAGGCATAATTTAATACCAAATTTGCCCCCTAACAACAAAGATAAACCATGATTAGCACCATTTAAAGAAAAATATCCCATTTTCAAAAGTCGCATTTCCAATACACAGCACGAGAAGAACGACCAATTGGGGTCTCTCGGGGTGTGTGTATTAGCCAGTAGTACATAGGCTTATGTTCAATTTTTCGTCCCTTCGGGCATTTTATAAACAATCTCCACAAATTTCTTATTTTAATCAACATTTTGTGTAGATTCCAAAAATTCTTGGTGGGAATTTTCTAAGTGGTGTCTTGGGCGCTTTTTGGGCTACTTTTGGCGGCCATCTTGTTTTGACTTTTTAATGGTATTGAAATTGATAAAATGGGAGTACTTGGCATGTAAAACATTTGCACACCACCTCTTATGGTATAACTAGGAATATGTGATAAGTAAATCTCTAAAAATAAAAATAGCAGTCATTTGGGGGGCTTTTGGGCTACTTTTGGGTACTTTTTGGGTGCTTTTGGGCTCATTTCATCATAAGTGTGAATTCGGACGTTTTAGTGGTAATTGGTCATTATATTTTGATGGATTTGTATATATTTTCTTGCCACCACATATCTGACGATGGGCTATGTCAATAGGAACTGTGTTATCTGCTATTTAGGCCATCCGTAGAGATATAATGCTCTGATTGTTCAGACACGTCCTAAATGCATATTATTTCACCTTAAATACCAGGACACATACACCTACATCCTCGCATGTTTTTTTCTCTTCTATACGAGGCCTGTTCCATAAAGAGTGTACAGTAATGGGTCTTCAGACTGTCCCAAAATGATTAGTACCCATCATATCCCAAGTTCATTAATGTATTTCATCATGAAACCAAATGAGATTAGGTCCATTGTTTTTTCATCATCTTTTACATACCCTTTCATTAGAATTTTAGATCATATAATTACTCGGATTTATCAGACTGAAGATACACACCATTGTGTAAAGACAAAGTGAAGCGAATTGTATTGTTTAACGCGTTTGAGAGGAAAAAGGCCTTCTGTTAATCTCTTGTCAACTACTATGTTATTCTTTTCTATGTTGAACTGTTATTATATAATATTGTTAATACTGTTATTATATAATGTTGTTAATAGTTACTCATGTATTTCGGCTGCTAGATGCTTTCAACAAAGACTTTGTATGCTCGTTCTTCTGGTATCCATGTAAACACAGTCCCTGTGGTCTAGTGGATTAACCAATCGCCGCAAATGCGAGAGGGACCGGGTTCGAGACAGTGTATTTTTAAGGTCTTTGTTAATGTAATTCTCGCCAGTTTGTCCGAGTCTATATATCATTTGCATAGTTATGCTTGTTCAAAATCAGTAATAATTCTCATTTTGACGAGTACGTGATGTGCATCACACATGAGTAATCCAAAGCTTTGTTTCTACATTGGCCCAGGCTAATTTTTAGGGACATTTAAACGTGTAAAGAAGTGGTCTTATTCTTCTTTTTCACATTGGGTGGAGTTTCTTTTCAAAATTGGTAAACATTAAAAAGTCCCTTACTTTTTGACTTTTGATTTAGATGATAATTTCATGCTTTAGGCAAAACATTGTCTGTCTGCAAAGTATGAGGGTCATTCACTAAGTTCTACATCCTTAAAATCGCATATGAATGTCATCCCCATGACATTTGTCATGATTATCTGAATCATGGCTATACATTTAAAGTAAATGATAATTGATATCTGTTTCAGTCAGTTGTGGTCAAAGCCAGAGAGAAATTTTGGACAACGGAAACAGAAAAGTACCCTCAAAATAAATACTATTTTCTTCTCCGTATTGTGTGGGATATAATAGCACGATTTTATACTGAAAATGGAAAAACAATGGATGTTATTTAAATATAATACAGAATTATCGTGTATAAATAAGCTTGTAAGCAATATTATACTCTTGTAGCATAATATCAACTTAAATGTATAATTCATTTAGCATACTGGAATACTGCTTATCGGTCAAATTCGTTGTTACAATCCAGGTGAGCTAGAAAGATGAATGAGGTGTCATTTTCCACTAATTCTGGTATTTACAAATCCAATAGAGGAGTCATTGTGGGTGACTCTACCATCTTAATCTTAGGGCGTGTTCACACTATAGGTAGTTTTCTCCACGACGTTGAAGTCTGGTGTGAACAGAAAAATGGCTCAAAAATCCGACCCGGGTCGAAAATTACAACCCTGCGAAAGTGAAGAGTAGAACCCGGGTTCAACCCGCATCGACTGTAGTGTGAACAGAAATCGCGGTTTCAACCCGGGTTGCCGGAAGTAGATAACCTGAAAAGAATGTTAATGGTTGCCCGCTTTATTCCTGCCATCATTCTACGGCCTCTGGCATTTTGTCGCTGATGTTTTCGACGGTATTTCATTACCAGCCACTGTTGTTTGTTGTTTATACCCGCCATGATGAGCAAGCTAGGTCATAGGTCATTAATATAATAATGTTAACTTCCGGATTCAATAAACCCATTTGCCAATGCGGATACAACTTCAACACATACATAGCGCTAGTGTGAACAGAAAATGAAATATCGATCGATCCGGGTTCGACCCGGGTTGAAGAAAAAGCTATATAGTGTGAACACGCCCTAAGGGCGTGTACACACTATAGCTAGTTTTCTCCACGACCCGGGTCGAACCCGGGTTGAAGTCTGGTGTGAACAGAAAAATAGGCTCAAAAACCGACCCGGTCGAAAATTACAACCCTGCAAAAGTGAAGGGTAGAACCCGGGTTCAACCCGCATCGACTGTAGTGTGAACAGAAATCGCTATTTCGACCCAGGTTGCAGGAAAGATAACCTGACTGCTGACCTAACATCTGATCGTGGTTTGGCATGGTAGTCGTGGTAGTTGTTTACGTCAGTTTCGAGCTTTGCTTCGCACGTTCTCTTCTGTCTCTGGTTCTGGTTGAAATATTATCAAAATGACAAATAAATGGATTCAAATTGAAACGGAAGCCATGATGGAACTCTGGTCGGATGAGACCGTGCAACTCAATGATCCACAATAAGAATATTTACGCCAATATATCACGCCAGATGGAGGCAATGGGTTTTCACCGTAACATTGAGCAATGCCAAAATAAAATCAAAGCACTCAAGAAAAAAATCACAGATACTGAAACACATAACAACAAGTCTGGGGTGGAACCCAAATCTTTCTTTGGATTTGCCAGTGTTTTAGAATATAGATTGCATGTTATGTTCTGCACCAGATATTTTGTTTCAGACCGTCGTACAGAATCCCTACATACGTATTTCATTTGAGATAAAGCTTAAGGTGACTAACTCGGCTACGGTGACCAGCAATTATTTGCTTCAAAATAACAGAGGATGTGTATATTGATGAGAAAAGATGATATGCCAAGTTTGAATTTTTTCCAAAAAGCCGTTTTTGATTTACGGAATTTTTTGTTATTTGAAAACCCATTGACTTAATATAGGAGGCGTAGCCAAATTCCCAAATACTGCCAAATTTCAGAAAACACATAGTTTTGTAAATATTTTTTTCTCTTCTTTAAAATCAATGTATACTAAAGACTTTTATTTTATTTTGATGCCAAAACACCAAGGTATAACACAATTTGTTTCCCTCCACAACTGAGTGGTGATGGATGGTTTATTCAATGGGAATGTTAGTACTTTTTCACTATTTTCTAGAAACACTAGATTGCCAAAGTTTGTGAATTTCTACAGAAAAAACTACCTGTTCAATTTGCACAAACAAGGTGTCATATTAAAGGTAATTAAGTTTAGAAAGTTAAAAAGACAGCCAACACTTGCAACAAATAGACTTTGACATACATAGCGCTAGTGTGAACAGAAAATGAATTATCGATCAATCCGGGTTCGACCCGGGTCCGACCCGGGTTGAGGAAAAAGCTATAGTGTGAACACGCCCTAAGATGCCATCTTGAAAAACCTAAAATGCCGTCCTTAGCACCACTGAGAGCATCTTATACACCGGCCCCTATTGGAGTAGACACCTGTTTGTATGGTACTTATTTTGTTTAGTTCACCGCTTGAGTACGGATTGAAAACCGAAATCATTCAAATGGGACACCAATAGATACCGTTGAACCACAGATGACTGAACTGTCTGACTAAATATATTCATATGACATAAGATCATTACCATCCATGTGATAATTTAAAGACCCAAGTGGTGATCATTCAATGACCACAAATGATCATTCAATGACCACAAGTGATCATTCAATGACCACAAGTGATCATTCAATGACCACAAGTGATCATTCAATGACCACAAGTGATCATTCAATGACCACAAGTGATCATTCTATGACCACAAGTGATCATTCAATGACCACAAGTGATCATTCAATGACCACAAGTGATCATTCAATGACCACAAGTGATCATTCAATGACCACAAGTGATCATTCAATGACCACAAGTGATTTATATAAGGACCACAATGGATCATTTAAAGGACCACACGGGATCATTCAAAGGACCACACGGGATCATTGGGACCACAAGGGATCAATTAAGGACCACAGGGGATCAGTTAAGGGTCAAAGGGGATAATTTAAGGGTCAAAGGGATCAGTTAAGGACCACAAGGGATCAGTAAAGGACCACAAGGGATCAGTAAAGGAACACAAGGGATCATGTAAGGACCAGGGGATCATTTAAGGCCCACAGGGGATTATTTTTAAGGACCCCAAGGGATCATGTAAGGACCACAGGGGATCATTTAAGGACCATGGGGGATTATTTAATGACCACATGGGATATTTAATGACCACGTCGGATTATTTAATGACCACAGGAGATCATTTATTGACCACAGGGGATCATTTAACGACAACAGAGGATCATTTAACGACAACAGAGGATCATTTAATGACCACAGGGGATCATTTAATGACCACAGGGGATCATTTAATGACCACAGGGGATCATTTAATGACCACAGGGGATCATTTAATGACCACAGGGGATCATTTAATGACCACATGGGATATTTAATGACCACAGGGGACCATTCAATGACCACAGGGGATCATTTAATGACCACAGGGGATCATTTATTGACCACAGGGGATCATTTAATGACCACAGGGGATCATTTATTGACCACAGGGGATCATTTAAGGACCACAGGGGATCATTTAAGGAGAACAAGTGATCATTTAATGACTACTGGGGTTCATGTAAGGACCACAGGAGATCATTTAATGACCACAAGGGAACATTTAATGACCCCAGGGGATCATTTAAGGAGGAGGTGCGGGGGGTAGCGATGTGGTTGTCTCAAAACCGGCAAAAAAAATCGCATGGTAAAAGTGGCAAATGTACCGACGGAACCTACCCTATGCCTCTAAAAGAGGTAAAGTGGTACACAAAAAAATGTATATTGTTAGTGGCTAGTTAAAATAAAGACTGATAGGCGCTTCCGCTTGCCATCATCACGAGTGAAATTTGGGACATATTACATCGCAACCAGGTCATATAAGATACTTTTTAGAAAGTTAACTTTTCTGTAGTATTGTGAACGAACAATTCCAGATTGTCACATTTTGTATTGTGACCAAACTTTGAATATGTTATTGTTATGTTGATTATCTATACAAAAATTACCACAGTATCAATATACTGGTATTGGTCTTGATTGCGTGTTATAATTCCTTTATATTTTATGATACTATCGTGTTTTGTTAAAAATTAAAACAAAGGCCTGCATTCTAGGAATGCCCAATCACAACTCTATTTGAACTTTTACTTTCAGAGTTAAACATGCAATATCCAATGTAGTTCATAATATTTCATTTGCTTTTTAGCCCGTTCACAACTTTTTATTGAGTTGTTTTACATTACTTTTGTTCCTATAGTTTATATTACTTTTTCCTTTGATATCATTTTCATCTTACTCTTTTCCAGCTACTTTTCTTTTTCGGTTTCACTTTGGTTTCGATCATTTATGATGCTTGAGCAACCAATTTGTCCATATTTGTTTTGCTGTCTTGCGCAATGTATGTGTGTCTGTCTGCCTGTCTGTCTTTCTGTCTGTCTTTGTGTCTGTCATGTCTGTCTGTCTCTATGTATTTCATTGTTTTCAAGGGGGGATATTTAACAAATTTGCAAATAAAAATGAATTACACAGTTAATGATGTTGATTTCACTGGAAATTGTGTAAAGTATTAATTAAAATATGATTGTAATAGTAATCAGTAGGCCTATTTTGAAGATCTAATTTGCATAATTGTAAATTTGAATATTCAGTGTTTCTAAACTTTAAATGTCATTTTCTACCTGGGATGAAATTTGACGTGTGTGCTCGTTATATTTATATATACATGTAGATTAATGCCTTGTACATCGCACTTTACATGTACATTATATCAAAATAATATGATTAACAGGTGCAATATAGGCCCATTTAGTAACGTGTCACAATTTTTTCTCAGTTTAAGGGGTGCCTTTCTTACTGGGCCTTCTGAACCCTTTAATCACCCCTTAGCAGCCCTAGTTGCATATAATCATGTATATTAGACTTTGTCTCCTTGTTGTTCTATATAATTTGAGCAATTTGTTTTTAGCTTTTTCTCATTTTTGAGGACATTTTGAATAATTTTTTTAAACTGTTCATATTTTTTTAAAGAAAAAGGGTACTTTTTCAAAATCCTCTTGAACTCATTTCTTAATTTCCTCGCATTCACTTTGTTATCAATAGGTTTGGGAAAAGTAATCTATATCATACTTGAAAGTTCCTTTTACCAAGGTATATATTTGATTGTGATGTGCCTATTTCTTTACACTTTTTATGAAACAGACCTCGTTCAGAAGAGATGCCTGTTTTACTGGTATTTAAGGTGAAATATGCATTTAGGGTGTGTCTTGAAAATCAGAGTATTATATTTGAGTTACCCACCCCCCCCCCCCCCCCCCCCCCCGGTGATGGCCTAATAACAGATAACACAGTTCCAATTGACTTATCCCATCGTCAGATATGCGGTGGCAATAAAATAAATACAAATACGTCAAAAATAAATTACCAATTACCACTAAAACGTCTAAATTCATGCATATGGCAAAATGAGCCCAAAAAGCACACAAAAAGGACCCAAAGTAGCCCAAAAGAGCACACAAAAATGCCATAGTGTGACTGTTAATTTTATTTTTAGAGATTTACTTATCACATATTTCTAATTATATCATAAGAGGTAGTGTGCAAATGTTTTACATGCAAAGTACTCCAATTTTATCAATTTCAATACCATCAAAAAGTCAAAACAAGATGGCCGTCAAAAGTAGCCCAAAAAGCGCCCAAGACACCACTTAGAAAATTCCCACCAAGGATTTTTGAAATCTACACAAAATTTTGATATAAATATGAAATTTGTGGAGATTGTTTATAAAATGCCCGAATGTTTACATAAGCCTATGTACTACAGGATTTACGGGGCTATCGATCGCACAGTGCTAAATGCGTTGGGTTTTACGACATTGTGTGTGTTAACAAATGGTCCTTTTTTCTCGTGCTGTTTATTGGAAATGCGACTTTTGAAAATGGGATATTTTTTCTTTAAATGGTGCTAATCATGGTTTATCTTTGTTGTTAGGGGGCAAATTTGGTATCAAAGTATGCCTGAACAATTCATCTAAATGCCTATCCAGCCTGTTTGGTCCAACAAATATTGAATGTTACTCAAAATGACATAAACACTGTGGTATACTTTCTTTTGTTGAACCCTTTATTTACTGATAATGTCTACTATGTTTCTCTTATTTCATTTAGGTTAACCGACTTTATACATCCGTCATAAACCCATCAAATGTTGCAGTTTCAACCAAAATTATGTGTAATTGTCGACTTGCGATTTTAATTTTTGTTTCTTTAACAAGAGGTAAGTTTTAATCAGGTGTATTTGTTTATTAACATCCATGAAATATAATCTAGTCACGAATTGTTTAGTTCAAAATTAAATTTAAATTGAGAAGAATACGAACAACAATGTATAAATAGAGTGAACTAATGACACATGTGCCACATTACAGGCTATTGAACTAATGGATATTAGAGTTCAATAAAATTGTGGCACATGTGTCATTTGTTTAACAGATAGTTCACTCTATATTGAAGTCAGCCTATCTCAGAAAATGATGAGGTCGTCGCCGTATTTTGCAGTCAAATCGAGGACGCTACAGATTGGGAGGGGAAACACTGTACCAGATCGATGGTTACGAATGCTGATACCTATATACTTAAAAATGAACACTTTATAGCACGTGAGCGTTCGTGTTTTGCATAATTTAGTATATCATTTTAGGCTATTATAATCTGTCAAATGTAGACCTATAAGGCACTTTTATTTATTATACGGAAAAACAATGTCCACGCGCATGCGACAGCATTCGATTGTTGGTTCACGTCATCATCCCACCTGGAATCCCGAAGGATACTCTGCGAATTTTCGGGTAAAAAAATCATACTTTGTCCACCTCCCCCGGTTACTACACACCAAAAATATAGCCTGACTGGTTAGGATTAATACATGTCATTTTATGTGACTAATGTTCCAGTATGTGTCCATGGAGAAATAACAGTGAGTTTATCATCAAGCAACAACCCAGCTATGGTGTCAGCACAAAACATCTTTACCTGTAGTTTTACCAATCCCAATAGAGAGTTTCTGACACAACTTACATGGAGTAAGGAAGCATTATCAAGGATAGCTGGATATTCAAGGAGCGATGGACTTGTGTCTTACAACGATAGCTATGGCAAACCGGGAGATTACATTATGTCAGAACCAAACCTTGATGCAGTTCAAGGATCCAGTGATCTTACTGTCACATCTGTTTCTCTAGATGATGCAGGAGTATTTAATTGTGAAGTGAGGCAGTTGGGACCGACGATTAGAGATGGTATTATGCTGGATGTCTATGGTATGTATTATAAATATAAATTGCTCTACATGATGTGGTGTGTAGGACATACTGTTTATCATAATCAAATGCTCAACAAAAGAAAGTCATACACTTTGTTTAGGTCCATTATAGTAACTTCAGATTTTTTTCTTGACGAAACAGACCATAATTTAGACTTTTGGATGAATTTTTCCGGCACAATTTGATACCAAAGTTGCCACCTAACAATAAAGATAAACCATGATTAGCACCATTTAAAGAAAATTTGTCACTTTTCAAAAGTCACATTTTCAATGCACGCAAGCCGCGAGAAAATGCTGTGCATGGCACTTTGAATGGCCGGGAATGAAATGGATATTGATCACACAGTGCAACTGCGTTGGTTCGTGCCTGGGCGAGCGGGCTATTTGATTATTAACAGGCACCATGTGGTCGTTTCTTCCCGCGTAGTGTATTGAAAATGTGACTTTTGAAAAGTGACTAATTTTCTTTAAATGGTGCTAATCATGGTTTATTTTTGTTGTTAGGTGGCAAATTTGGTATCAAATTGTGCCGGAAAGATTTATCCAAATGTCTATCTAGTCTGTTTGGTCAAAGAATAATCGGAAGTTACTCTAAAGGACCTAAACAAATTGTATGACTTTCTTTTGTTGAGCACTTTATGTATGCATGTATTTAAGAGTGGGTGACAAGGAATATTGCTGATAACTCTACGGAAGACTTTATACGACGGTCTTCAAAACAATTTGTTTTTCACATCATT
This sequence comes from Ophiura sarsii, assembly GCA_035610835.1. Classification (NCBI taxonomy): domain Eukaryota; kingdom Metazoa; phylum Echinodermata; class Ophiuroidea; order Amphilepidida; family Ophiuridae; genus Ophiura; species Ophiura sarsii. Next base: position 55,159,314 of record CM069449.1, read on the forward strand.
ATACGTACAATCATCAGTGTGTGTACCAATTATTGGAAGGTTATCTTTGTTTTTCCACTAAACGCCAGAAAATGTGTATAGTAACAAACAATCAAAAATTAGTTTTTACGATGTATTTTGAAGTATTTATTGTCCCTACGTATTGGGCATTAGCAGGAAAATATAGCTAATTATGCAAAAATGGGGCAAAATATTCACGCCCTATACAGGGATAATTACAATAGGCCTTGCCTTACAATTAATGTATTCACATGTGTTATAAGTAGAAGTTGATAATGCTGTCACTGCTGATAACTAGGCACGGCAATATGTGACGTGTTCTACCGAAACCAGACACAATTTGGCAAGATATCAAAATTGTCTTCTAGTGTTGTTTAAAATAAATGAGACTATTTTCTGAATTATTTCGGACACTAAGATAGAGGTTACATACAGCGGCGGCGCCACAGGGGGGCAGGGCCCCCCCCCCCCCCCCCCCCCCTAAAGAAGGATGTGAAAAAAGGAAAAGAAAAGAAAAGGGAAAGGAAAGAAAAGAAAAGAAAAGGAAAGAAAGGAGGAAAGAGTAGAGGAAAGAAAAGAGGAAAGGAAGGAAAACAGAGGAGCCTATCAGTGGCGTAGCCAGAGGGAGGCGATCGCCCCCCCCCCCCCCCCCCCATATTGACGTCGTGTCGGTTGAGATTGGCACTGTCGGTTCATTTGACCAGAGGAATCATGGAATTATGATGGTCAAAAGTACACAGATGAAAACATTTCGCGCGCTTCGCGCGCATATGTTACCCCGAAATGCAATATTTGTTGGAACAAGCTTGTTTACAGCCAAAATGTATCTCAATCGTGCCAAAAATAGGTGTCAAGTCAAAAAAAATCGCGCGCTGCGCGCGCATATCTTTACTCATAACAATCTTGTCGGTTAATTTTATTTCTCGTCCCCCCCCCCAATATCAATAACCTAGCTACGCCACTGGAGCCTATCACATTTGAAGATGAAGATGATGAGTTGATGATGTGATAAATAAATTATAAAATGACCAAACAAAGTGAGTAACCAATGGAGCCCGCCCCGACATAGCCCAACATAAAAAAGAAATATTAACAATTTAATGTAACCAAAAATAACCTCAGCAGATGGGGACACGAATGGCCGTAAATGTTGAATCTCCGTTGGTGTTAATGTAAAAAAAGGATTTTAATGTTGGCACTAAATTATTTCATCCTAAAACCGCTGGAGTTGGATGACCAAATGGAGTTGAATAACTAACTCCAGATCAATATCAATTTTCGAATAATTTGTTTATAATTTAATTCGTCGTTAACCGTTTGTTTGTCCTTCGTTAATTCGTGAAATAGCCCGTGTCCGGCATCGTCTGTAAAATTAAAACGAGCAGCATATCGCCCGCCCTCACTGTTGTTGTAAACTTTTGACCAATATCATACCGTCCGGCGTCCGCAGGATACTGCTATATCATCAATAGGCGACGAGGTCAGAGTTCAAGATTTTTACGCACTCGCTTTATCATCGCTTTCCTGTCGTCATCGATCGTATAATTTTATTTCGCTTTCATAAAACTGAAGATAAATCAACATTTGACTATCATTCGGGTAAATCCACCCATTTCGGGGGAATTAAAAGGTTTTATATATTTAAATTTTAAAGCGTCAGTCGAGGGAATCGAAACCAAATTCTTATACAAATAGTATGAGAAATCATGGTCGGAAAATGTATTTAAAAAAAGCTCGAAACAGTTTTTCAACATAACATTGTTAGAAAATTTCATCAGTATGCACAACTTCTTTCTCGCATAACGAAATAGCTGTCTAATTTTGATAAAAAGCCAATATTGATTGGAAATGAAGTGATGGCTTTTCAACCCAAAATCGGTCAAAAGTACACACCAAATCGCACCAAATGGGTTCGAAAATTGAAAAAAATTCTAACGCTGAGGGGGGCACATCCCCCTTCATACTCCCCCCTGTCCGCGCTAGCGCGGAGCGCGGTGCTTCGCACCTTGGTGCTTCGCACATCACTAACAAAAATGTACCATTTCTTTTAATTTTGGGACGGCCAATAGTTTGCCCCCTATAAAAATACCCTGGCGCCGCCCCTGGTTACATATGTACATGGTGTGGGACTGTGGGATCACATAAGTGGTCACATGGGGTCAATCTAGGTCCATTTAAAAAACAAATGTTTAAACAAAAGTAAAAAAGAAAAGAAAAGTACCGGTTGCTATGGTTGAGAAAAACTTGCGACTACCACAAATGAATGTGATCATTATTTATAACGTTCAAAAACCTAAAACTTGCAGAAGACCGATGTATTATAATTATGCACAGTTATATTTGGTCCGAAATATGGGGTCACCATAAATGTCATATCCCTACCATGAAACTGAGAAGTATATAAGTCAAATATCTGTAAGTCGTAGCATTTCTTGTGTTCTTTTTCTGAAAAGAAAAGTGCACATAATCTGCGGCGTGAATTAACATTTTATTATGAAGAACGAAATGCTTCATGATACCCTGCTGACAAAGGAAACGCAATGAGTTTCCGACAAGTCAACTATTCTTCTGTTTGAACTTGTTGATTGCACTTTGAGCTTGAAATAGATAACCTTCACGATGCAATGTTCCCTGCGTGTGCTTATTAAACATGTTTAAAGGGGTCACAGTAGTGTTGAAGAATTTATTTTGTATATAATTTATTTCAGAATTTAAGATGAACACTAATAATGGTTCTTTTTGCTGTTACCACTCACGAAATCACGAAAGCAGCCAGATGCACAGCAGATCCATACTTTTTATAAATATTTTAAACAGGTTCACCGTCGTGGATAGAAAAGAGACAATTATTGTGACTGTTATAGCTGGGGAGCACACATGACTTTGAAACACATTGAAACACGTGTGACCCTCTTCCCAAAATCAAGGTCAAATGTCAATTAACCCCCACGTTGGTAAGAATGTCCACTTCTACCGACTTCAACGAACATTTGTGTATATGTTTATTTATACAGTTATATTCTTTGAAGTCGGTAGAATTAAAACCTAAGTGGACATCCTTGCCAACGTGGGTGATTAATTAACCTTTGACCTTGATTTATGGTAAAAGGTCATGTGTGTTTCAATGTGTTTTAAAAACATGTGTGCTCCTCATCTTTAAAGCTCTGTATAAACAGTCACCTCACCGATGTGCTGGGCATAGGGATGCTTTCGTTATTTCGTGAGTGGGAACAGCATAAATGACCATTATTATAAATTATATAAAAGAAAATGTCTTCAACACCACTGTGTATCCCTTCAAGTCTTATTTTTCTTCTTCACAACACTTTCCCGTAGCACCGGCAGAAAGATCTGTAACTGTTGTTGCAAATCCGTCGTCTCCTGCAATAGATTCCAGTGTATCTATAAGATGTGTTGTATCCATGAAAACAACGGATTCGTTGTTAACACTATATTGGCTGCATGGCAATGGCCTTAGCGGTCCTTCCTTCATCGCATCATGGGATTACCTTGCTGGAATAAGTTACGGTGCTAATTACTCGGGTGACACTCATCCTGTCAATGCTGAAGATATAACCAACGGCATAGCTGTATTTACTATAAACTCCGTTCAACTGACCGATAATGGAACACACTGGTGCGAGCCTCTCATAGCTGGCGCTGGCCGTGTATTCAGTTCAGTGGCAATTAATGTAATAGGTACATGTAGCAAAATACTGTATTGTAAGGTTAAAACGCTTCAGCTGGCATAAAGAACCCAATTCGACGAGCTGCCAACGGAATTCTTAATAAAAAAAGAAACAGAAACATTTAAAACTTCATTCTCATTTCAGAGAGAAATTGATTTACAGCCGGATTGACAATAATAACTATTATATTCCTAATTAAATATGAAACAGGAAATCTGACAAAAAAAGAAAAAAATGGATTTTATGCATACCAGTCTACTGTGCTTTTCAAACTCCCGGGTTTAAATCTCATTTAAATCTTGATGACTCTTTGTGAATATGCACTCTTTGCTCTTCACTAGATTTTACTAAAGTGCTCAACAAAAGAAAGTCGTACACTTTGTTTAGGTCATTTAAAGTAACTTTCGACTATTTTTTTACCAAACAGGCTAGATAGACATTTGGATGAATCTTTTAGGCACATTTTGATACCAAACATAACACCTAACAACAAAGATAAACTATGATTAGCACCATTTATAGAAAATTAGTCACTTTTCAAAAGTCACATTTCCAATACAATACGCGGAAGAAAACACCAATTGTTAACAAGCTCATAATGCCCTATATGTTCGAAATCAAACATCCCGCTCACTAAGTGTACGCCCAGCGCAAGATAGTGTACACGGCTGCACTGTGTGATCGATCAATCCTGGTTAATAACAGTGTCACGCATGGAGTGAACCTCGCACACACACATTTTCCTCCCGTGTAGTAATTGAAAATGTGACTTTTGAAAAGTGACTAATTTTCTTTAAATGGCGCTAATCATGATTTATCTTTGTTGCTAGGTGTTATGTTTGGTATCAAAATGTGCCTAAAAGATTCATCCAAATGTCTATCTAGCCTGTTTGGTAAAAAACAATCAAAAGTTATTTTAATTGACCGAAACAAAGTGTACGACTTTCTTTTGTTGAGCACTTTATTAGGCATAGATCAATGTCAGTGATTATTTCAGATGAGCGGGAAAATGTGCTCGTTAAATACGTGTTGGTTAGATCTTTTTGAAAACAAATATTCACTCCCGTACAATTCTATTTGACTAAGACAAGTGACTGCTACAAGTGTAGTATCATTGTAAAGATGGGGACAAATCAACTTTCGTTTGATAGTATGAGGCATGAAACTAACAGGTCACAAATAAGCTAATCAAGTAGATAGAAATTTTCTTGGGGAGTATTTTACGTAGCAAACGATGGCCCTTAATGCGTTTCACTTTAAATACGGCGTGTTACAAAAATGTGGTCTTTTTTACATATTTCTCCAAAGATTTCCCGCCCAAAACAACCTCACAGAATCCGTCAACGAGCTGGACGCAATCGACAACATTAGAATATAAGACATCTGATATTATTGGTGAGTTTAACTTAGAAGAGCTCTTCTATAATAGAATAACTCCTTTTCGATGATTTAACGTCATCAATTTGTGTGTGTTTTGGCTATGATTTTTCAAATTGGCGAGAAACGTGCTTTATGTAACCTCGCAGACTTTGCATATTGTACGTGTCGATGGTGGAATTAATACCGAAATGATGTACGGTATGCTTGGATTACTTTTGAGGGCGGAGTGATCAAAATCAGCATACCTATTTCGGGAAAAGTGTACTTTGGGTCCCAGATACTGGTATACCAGTAATGTTCAATACTGGAACATAACAGTTGCCAGTATCGCTCGATAGTGGTACGATTTTACTCTCCCAGTATCGGTTCTAAGACATTTGGTTGAAGCAATTTATGTGTCGAGTGGTACTGATAATTTTGATGTGATCAACATCGAAATGACGAACTTTTACATGAAAGGCGAATTAAGGTAAAGGGTTTCAGATGGTAGTATGCGATATGCCCAAGTATTACCTGAGACTAATATACCTAAAGAGATGGGTACTACAGCTATTCATCACTATGCACGAGGTCCTAATGCGGGTATTTCTGAGTCAATCGCCAATCGATTATCATCATTCAGTTTAATTTGTAGCACGACCTCATTATTTGAGTAAGCGCGCTTTAATTGAATCCAGTATTATCTACACGTTTATTACACTTTTTAAATAACCTGAACGCACTTTAGCATGGGATGGCTACCGATATACAGAACGTGATAGATTTCTAAAATTAACATACATTTATATCGCTATATTTTTGGCATTTCAGAAGAGATATGACAATTAAAACCTATTGGGTACATTCTTGGGCATATACACAATGTATTATGATAACAAAGTTCATGGTAATGTGTTTATATTTAACGTGAATTGAGAAACAAATGTTATACTTTAATTCATAAACAAGTTCTTCAAAACATCACTTGTTTTAGTTTAATTCATAATGAATCTAAATACAAACTATGACATTTGGTTATCACAATACATTGTTTATATGTTCAAGAATGTACCCATGTGGCATATCTCTTCTGAAATGCCATAATTTTAGCGATATAAATGCATATTATTTCAGAAATATATCAAGGTCTGTGAGCGTGTTTTTGCTGGGCAAGTTACCGCTAATAAACGCTAAGTTTGCCCTGTAGAAACAGGCAAAACCGGGCAATAATCGGTATTTTTTGGTAATCCCAAAAACCTTCACAAAGCAGGTTTGGAACCAGCAATAATCGGCAATAATCGGCAATAAACCCAGCAGAAACAGAAAGATGATTCTTAGAGCGTGTTTCTGCTGGACACTGCAAAATGTTAGCGCTAATAAACGCCAAGTTTCAATCGGTCAGTTTTTAATCCCCTGTTTCTACTCGCGAAAAGTTACCGCTAAGTTTATCGATCCTAGTCGATGGGCAACAACATTTGACCTTTTGTAAAACCAAACAATGCCACCGCACCTGAAAACAATAATATGTATGAACCAGCGTGACACGGTTCACGGCGCAAACCGCTAAGAATCACCTTTCTGTTTCTGCTGGGTTTATTGCCGATTATTGCTGGTTCCAAACCTGCTTTGTGAAGGTTTTTGGGATTACCAAAAAATACCGATTATTGCCCGGTTTTGCCTGTTTCTACTGGGCAAACTTAGCGTTTATTAGCGGTAACTTGCCCAGCAGAAACACGCTCTTAGCGGTTTGCGCCGTGAACCGTGTCACGCTGGGTTATACATATTATTGTGAAGCGATCTTTTTCAGGTGCGGTGGCATTGTTTGGTTTTACAAAAGGTCAAATGTTGTGGCCCATCGACTAGGATCGATAAACTTAGCGGTAACTTTTCGCGAGTAGAAACAGGGGGGGGGATTAAAAACTGACCGATTGAAAGCGTTTATTAGCGCTAACTTGTTGCAGTGTCCCAGCAGAAACACGCTCTGTGAGTCGGTCACCATCCCATACTAAAGTGCGTTCAGGAAGTTAAGAAAATTGTAATACACGTGTGGATAACACTGGATTAAAAATAGCGCGCTACTACTCAAAGGATGAGTTCGTGATACAGATTAAACTGAATGATGATAATCGATGGGCCATCAACTATAACAATGTCGCATCGGACCATGGATCGCTGCACATGGCTGGTATCAATGGGCGCTTCTTATCTCTTAGGTATATTAGTCTCAGATATTACGCTAGTGCGAAAAACCTTATTTCCAGGAAAATTGAGGGCGCACTCCCATATGTATCTCTCAAAGCCCTTTAACATGTTTAACGTGTATGTTCCCGATGTTCCCATCCTTTATCTTTCTATATCCTCATACTGGCGTCTTTTATCGTGTTTCCTATGCTCACCGGCACATTTATCTATTGTTTGGTACAGCTTATGTTGAAGTTATTCACGTTGAATCCCACTTGATAGAGATAGGCTGGGAATCCTTTGACGTGGACGTTTTTGATGTGGATGAATATAGGGTACGTTGACTTAAAATTCTGAAAATTACTGATTAATGAACAGTTGGTATAATCTGTTACATTATCGGCTTATTAATTGAATTTTCTTGGGACAATTTCTATAGCACCTTAGTGATCTTGAGGGCGTCGCCAATGTCTGATTATATCCAGACAGTACGAGGGGCATTCAATAAATAGCTGCATCCATTGAAATCTCTGAACCGTGACACGTTGTCAGTAAAATAAACTTTAAACTGTTAAACTGTAAGTCTTACTTTTTTTCTCACAGAAAATTTCGAACACGTATAGGTCATTTTTATCATTACATTTCAGCACTGTGAATACCAGGGCACTGGTTAGGGAATTAAATGTTACAATGGCGGGAAATTTCAAAGACAAGTTCATGTATGCGTTAAAAGTGTTAACATTGGCGCTTGATTTATAATGCTGATTCTTGTCAATTGTCAGTACCCGGAGACCATGATGTTTATAGTACTGAAATTACATGACAAAAATGACCCACATGTTTGATATTTTCCGTGAGAAAGAAGTAAGACTTACAGTTTACGTATCATAAGTTTAGTTTATTGACACATGTCACGGTTCAGAGATTTTCAATGGTTGCAGGTATTTATTGAACGCCCCTCGTGCAAACGAAAATTCTATGGTTTAACTAAATTCCTGCAAAAACTATAATAATCATGTAGTGTTTCGGACGATTTCACACCTACTGTTACTACATAGGCCTATTCCCTGTATTATTTTTACCTTAACTGCGATGCAGTTAAGATGAAAACAATCTGTGTCCATTACTCATCAGTGAGGCGGCGCGGCGCCAAGGGTCGCATTATGACGCGTCTGCGCGTCCTAGACCTCTCACTTTCGAATAGTGACGCGTCAGATTTCAAATTGGAAAGCCTTGCGGGTCCCGATCAAAATTGAAGGGACCCCTCACATTTGACGATGTATGGAAATGGAAACCATAAGAAATTCTGTAAATTACATATCCATCCTTTGCTCACAATATAAATTCAATAAAACTGTCCTCATCATCGATCATACCCGTCGACCCCTAACTAACCAAACCATAAGTCATCGACTCATAGTATGGCCTCTAATTTTCCTAAATCAGTTTCGTCCATTTTCAAATACCCATACTTCGGGATCGGGACCTCTCATTTTCTTGAGGGACCCCTTAATTTTGTTTTTTGAAGTCCTACGGGGTCCCGAAAAATTTCATGGGACCTCTCACATTTTTGATCCAGTGCTACCCCTGCGCGGCGCTTTATCTTTGTCAAAGACACCTCGCAAAATTACCTGCCAAGCGCAGCGAGACGGAGGCCGAGTGGAGCGTATAAGCTGAGGATCAGAGTCCCTTTTAATCTGGAACCCGACGGACAGATTTCTCATCGCCGCCTTATTTGAGTACAAATCATTTTTGAAAAGCCACTGTAAAATGACCATTTCACCTTGCTTTAAAGGTATTTTACTCTGCAAGCTTGTCAGAGAGCCGGAATGACAACAATGTTATCTTTCTCGATGGCGCCATAACAGGGGTCAACATTACATCCCTTACACCAAACACAATGTACAATATAAGGGTTGAAGCCTCAACAACAGAGGGATCTCTCATCAATGTTGGGAACATACAAGTCACTACAACTACTACTAAGCTGGGTAAATTTTCTGGTGTCAGCTCTTATTTAAATTTTAAATTTTCAGCTGTATCAAATTATTTATGATGCACAAGATCATGTTCTAATCATGCAATTATATATAAGCGGTATGAAAAGCTCTCCATTGTGAATATCTTGCCAAGAGATATTTTAACATAAGTCTCATGACCATAATCATGATAATGTAATTATTGTATTGGCCACTTGCTGCTGTTGATGGCGTAAAGCGTTTTACGGAATAAACCGTAAACTCCACTGTATGGAGCTTACGGTTTATTCCGTTGAACCGACTTCCGGCGGCTGACATACAACGCTGCGCTTACCCTTAAATATAGTGTTATTTCATAGATAAGATACCGTATAGAATTTATGGGTTATTTATAGCGCGTCACCTATCGCGGAACTAAGGGTGCACACCACTATCACAGTTAAACGCCACAGCTTCCGTCGATCGCGAATGTAGTTCCTAAATAACGGAAAGAATGGTTAATATTGACATGATACGGTATATGTCATTCAAAATTATTGAATTTGGTCTATATTTGTTCACTGAAGTGTAGGCCTACCAGAGATAATTCGAATGAAAAGAGTATACATCTACTGTTTTATTTGAAAATTTTGGCGGACGGATACACATTGGTCACAACGGGCTACAAGGTGTAATTTCGTGTTAAAATATACTACTCCGTATAAAGGGGGAAATATAGAAAAATGTAATCGGTCACTCCCATCTGGTTTTGACCCAGGTAAGATCTATGTGTGTTAATAAATATTCCAAAATTTCATTGAATGAGTCGCAAAGTAACTCAAGATATTGCCGTTTTCCCGAGGCATCTTTACCATAGAAACACACGCTAGCGCGTAATAGTGGTATGCACCCCTAAGAAGCCATGACATGTGGGCGCCACACCAAATACATGTATCTTCCCCATTGCAAAAAGGCCATTATTTCAAGAAACCTTTTCTGCCCTCCGGTTACATTTATGGCATATAATGACCATCTTCAGTTTAAGTTTAAACTTTAATTTGAGCTAGATTTTAATACGAGTATCAAGCTAGATTTTCCGCAAAGGACCCGCAGATAGCGCCATCAATTTTTACGTTTTCTGGCATGCCTGTTCCCCATTTAGGCAGGCGCTTCCACCCTGGGCACTATTTAGGTCGATACATTCGTTCATTTTAATACAAAAATACCATCCCCGGATAATAAAATTACATTTTCAAGCTTAGCCTTCGTGTTTTATTTTCCGGAACTACTACAGGGATACACGAATTGCGCATTGATTTGGTGTGGTGTACTCCCATTTCTTGCTCTTCTGTGGTAGGTGATGAGCCGGTAAATAAACATGTTTACACAATTAGTGGCTCCATGCAATAACATGCTGGTTTTATTCTTGTTAATACAGAAACAGGCGGTTTTCCATTTGCGATTGTCGTAAGCATAATTGCTGCAGTAATTGTTGCCGTGATTGTAGGAGTGGTTGTAGTGTGCTGCATGAAATCGAGGTATGAATATCACGATTACAGTGTTAAGTTTCACTATAAAAATGTGTATCTTATCCAGTTCCGGCCTACCATTCCTTATTATAATGTTATTATTAAAATGTAAAAGGAACTTGAGTCTGGTAGTAATATGAATAGTTATCATTTAGTAGCCATGAATTCTGCAATGCATTGTCATTGGTTAATGCCCAATGAATATTTTCCCGTATTACTAGAGTAATGTATCACTACTCTAGTGGTATGGGCCCGTATCCATCATTGATAACACAGAATTAACCATAATATGACTTACATTCATTGAATAGTATAGGCAAAAGAGTGTCATAATCAGGATCTGTGTAAATCCAAGATGTAAGTGCTGCATCCACTAGTTATCTAAAATACAGTTTTGAATGGAAATTAATTGCAATAATGTTTTGCTTGTCTAAATGGTAAGTTCATGTGCTTAGAATATCATGGGTCAAGGCCTAAGAAACTCTTAGTTAGGCTAAACAGTAATTTAAGTTCAAACATGATCCAAGGCCTCTAGGTAAGCTTACTTTGTGTGCACACCTACTTAACCCGTTTTTAAGCAGACAGTCTGCTTTAGTTTGGATTTCATTTTGGCTTGGATATTATACTTAAATAGTGAAATACCCGAATAAGTTCACCTTAAAAGCATTTAATGGATACCCTAAGATCAAGGGAGGCACTTTCATTTTCAAGCTAGTTTAAAATCAGTTTAAACTCATAAATAGGCCTAGGTATAATGCTTAAAATGTAAATGTCCACAGGGGAAGATTTGGGTACTCTATCACGATCATAAATTGTTCTTTAAATTAGATTAGATCATACAGTGATATCATTGGTGCTCTATGAGCACTCTGTTGTTTGTGTGTGCAGAATAAGAATAGGTTGCAGTACATGCAGAGCATTAAAATAGGGCTGCAGTACATGCAGAGCATTATCATGATTCAACAGATAAACGTGTCATGACGCTAGAGGGAGGGACCTAAAATAATCATTTAAAAATTAAATAATGAAAAACAAAATAAAGCAATAAATTATGTTGTTTAAACATTTAAAAAACATTAAAAAATATGGGAAAAGTTGCACATCCCTTGTGTAATTATACAAATATTGAAAAGAAGTTTGAAAAGGAATTAGGCCTACGACTTAATTGTTCCTCATTTACTTTTTTTAATTGCATATATGTCTACTAAATGATAAATTAGTTACCCCCTGCTTGTTTTCACGCAATACGGAAAAATATTTTTGGTTTGTTTCAAATATCACTTGAGGCGATATTTTTCCGTATTACGTAAACAAACAGGGATACATAATGGTCTAAACACTCTCAGCAGTATACACGGTATAGATATAGTTTCAAGTGCCTCGGACCCTTCGGTAACGCATGCCTGACTGCTTCACGGATGGACCAAAGCAATGTAACAATTCTAGGAACAGCATGTCGGTTCCTAATGCGCTGACTCAGGGCCTGCGCTGACTCAGACGACGCTGGACACGGGCGTATTCACGAATATTCAGGTTAAAATATGCGAACGAGGTTACGTGCGTGATCAAGTGAATGGGACGAACGCTTAAGGGGGCTGTGCACCTTCAGGTACAGCCTCCGTAAAACTGCCGTAACTTCTTCATTATTCATTTAATCTATATGAAAGTATACATTTGTTGGCAGGAAAGGGTTCAATGAATCCAGCCATGATCATGAAATTGACCATTTTAGAAAAAAATATTAAAAAACACGTTTTTTGCCCCATTTTAGGTTTGGAAAAGATAACTCAAAATATATTTTGTCAAATTTTATCATACTAGTTTTATTATATTCCTCATACAATTCCCTAGGAATCGGTTGTTGTTTTTTTGAAAATATTTATTATTTTTTGAATTAGAGACCAAAAAGTGCCCAAAAATTTTTTTACCCAAAATGGGGATTTTCACGATTTTGGAGGTAAAAAATCACCTTTTGTTAGCACTTTTTGGTCTCTAATTCAAAAAATAATAAATATTTTAACCAAAATAGTATTTGGTTTCCATAATTGCCGGGTGTCTATCACTATGTCTGTTGCCAACCTACACTCTTAGAAGGTCAGGATCAAATACATGAGTAGATTTCCGGCTCACTTTGTTTTGATCCTTTAAGGATCATTTTCGGATCGTTTTGATCCGTTTTCGGATCGTTTTGATCCGTTTCCAGATAGATATCAACAAACGGATCAAATTCACCTTGATCAACTTTGATCTGATTTCCGGATCAATTTGATGAAACAGTTCATTGGTCAATGAGTGACTGACGTCACTCTTTCGCAAACCGATAGACGACAAGCAGACGATCTTTTGAATTCGGTCGCCACAGTTGAAACAAGGGTGAAATACCGCGGTAAGTTATCCAGTCTAATCTGTAAAATGTTACATGATTTTGTCGGTAAAGTAGTTTTATTTTTTATGTTTGAACATGCTCTATTCTTGTGAACAAATTTCTTGTACCTGACCAGTGCCATCAGTACGATTTTCGGTCAAAATGCTCCTCACAAAATGTCACGATCACTGCGATGTACTAGGCCCACACGATGTAGTAAGCTTACTGCACTCGATATATAGTCTGCAGTGTGCACCCGGGGGTGGGGGCACTCAATCAATATTAGGTTTCACACCAGGCTCCATCAAAAATACCCTCCTTTTTTTGGCCCGGTGTCACCGAAAGACCCTTGCATGCATGCTTGTTTTTACAATCTGTCACCCGATGACCCCCTATGTTTTCACTTTTTCTTTGATTCAGTTTGATCCTGGAGTAGGATCATAAGCTACAGGTACATCCGATTAAGGATAATTATTTTGATCCGTTTCAGTATCATTTGACAGAAATATTTGATCCCATTTCGGATCAAACTTTTTGATCCTGCTTGTCGGATCACTTTGATCCGGAAAGGGTAAGCTCATATGTGATACCGCTTCTGGATCAAAATTGATCCTTTTCGTCTCATATTTGATCCTGACCATCTAAGAGTGTATGATTGACACAAATACACACGACAATAGTCTAGGAGATAAATCTTATAATTGCGAAAAACCGGTGTAGTTAGTATTATAGAACCCTTAGATAAGTGCCAGGTAGTGAGTCAATTCAAATTGTGATCTCTCTTTTTTGGTTTACACTTAAAACAAGTGACTAATTTGACGATCAAATTGCATCGTTTCATGGTATAGGGGAAACATAAAATCATCATTATACGGTATGTGCTTATACTGAACCAAATCGGATCAATTTGGCATCAAAATATGGCAAATAATCCAACCTTTCATATTATTTGTTCGGCGTTGTATGCCAATAAGATAATTAGAAACTGCTCAAACGAAAAAGGAGTTTGAGGAGGTAAATTATCTTATTATTCGTCGGTCTCATCACATACTGATCTATTCGAGAGATTATGATTTTTTGAGAAAATCGGTTTTTAGTAATATTGTATCGTGCTCTTTCAATAACCCAAGTTACCGACCTCAATTCTGTTTAATTAATGAGATATAAGTCCTTGCATTTGGTGTATTTGCTGTTTTTTACATTTCAGCGTTTCACATATAGCGCTATTCCATATAGAATAGGATATAACGTGGACGACACATCACGCTATTTGTACATCGCAAATTCTACGCGTTTCACATACAGATCTATTCCATGAGCTATTTGAACATCGCAAATTCTACGCGTTTCACATACAGATCTATTCCATAGAGATCTATATGCGTTCTATACGAGAATAATGAAAAACAATATTTTCACATACAGAGCTATAAGTTTGGTACCATTTTAATCAATGTTATTCAAAAGATTAGCACACAAAACTTACATAAATAGAAAGTACCAAGGGTCCTCTTCATGTATATATCCTATTTATGAATATTGGTTAAGAAATAAGCAAGTTTGAAGCCGAATCTGACGACAGGATTTTCAATCTCGATTTTCTCGAAAAGCATGTTGCGTCGAATAGATCTGTATGTGATGAGACCGACGATATCATCCTATATTCAACTAGGTATATAAAGAACATTAATAATGATTTTCTTTTTAAAAAGTCGATCTAGTAATTACTTCAGTTCATTAATTATCTTCGGTCATGCATTTCCAGACGTTCGGCAAAAGAACCACCAGCGAATGCAGGAACCAATGAGCCTGTATATGACGTAGCTGATGATAAGGAGATATACGAAGACCTACAGCCAGCAACACAACCTCAAAAACATGTTTATCAATGTCGAATAGAACCCACAGATGTGAGCAGCGGCGAACACCGTATTGAATATGAAGTCTCTCCGTCAGGAATGGAGTACGAGGTACCCACACCAGGCCCAGAGTATTTGGAACTTTACAACACTGCCGGCCCAACGACAGAAAATCCAGAATTAATGAAAACATCAGAGTATATGTCTCTGAATAAACACACTATGGATAAGGACAACGTCAATAGGAAATACGAGAGTGTGGAAGTACAGTCAGAATACTTGGAACTTTATAACACAGTTCCTATTGATAATCAAGATATTAAGGTGCCTGATTATGATCTAGGAGAAAACCAATCAGAATTATCAACAAAGGATATTACTGGCAACGTGTCTACAATATAATTTAACCCGGTCTAATTGTAACACCAGTAACCAGCGGGTGGGTTAGGAGGGGGTAAGATGGTATAACCCCCTGTATTTAAAAATAATTAACCATTTAATTTGCTACATATTACACAATGTCACAATGTATTGCACATTATGCGAGTAAAAACATACCGTATCTAAATCTCGTTGAAATCGACCGAATCGTTCGTAAGTTATGATGAATACCGTGAAACCTCAGACAATGTTAGAAAAAAGTGTTCGCACACTTTGTAGGTGTAATGTAAAGTATTCCCCCTGATCAATGTTGAATCCCACAATTTGCCCGCAATCAGCACAGGGCCTCGCAACAGTGATCGATGGGGAATGGGGAGGGATATGAGTAAGGGGATACTTCAGGCTACCAGAAACCAGTTTTGATTTTCACGTGACTCGAATACCGTGCCTGTTATGGTCCAATAAGCAAGGAAATTAGGGTCAGTGTTCGAACACCTTTGTTCTATGATTGTGTTTATTAAACGGCTAAGAAAATCATCTAATTTCAGTTTTCGGCCCTTAAATCTGTTATTATATGAGCAAATCCAATGAAATTTCGCGTGCTTTTCGGGATTGTCTACAGCTATTATCACACCAAAGAAGAATAAATTCGAAAGACATTTCGGGAACGGTCACATAATGCACATATCGTATAGCCCTGAATGCGTGATAGATCATTGATAGATGAATATGAATACCTTCAGCTTGATTGTTTAGGCCTATTAATGTTATTAATTACTTTCATAATGAACATTGTACCATCTCACTGATACCAAATAATATATTAATATATTCAAATTCAAATTTTCGGACACAGACAAAAGGTATAAATCGTGTTTCAAATTTTAAAATGCATGTTATATTTGGCTAATATTATTTCACTTATATTACTTGTTTTATTATGGTTACTTAATAAATTTTATATTTGCGGCATCATAAATTCAATATAAATCATATCAAAACCATAATCCGAATGCATTTTGTCTCAAGAAATGAATAAAACGTCACCTAATGAACATGACGCAAAGTATGTATAAACATAAAATACACGTGGGTCGATGTGGTCAATGGTAAATCGCCAATGGTAAATCGTTACGATTTACCTTCATACAGACATGACAGAAGCACGTGTAATCAACGGTTTACCTTTACCATTATTCATACTACTACCACCGAGCTTTCTTCTATCCTTCTGGAAATTGTGTTTTCATTGACCAATCGATTAGCTCAGTTGGTTAGCTCATTGTATTATCTCTACCTTAATTGTATTTGTATATTAAAACATTGTATATTTAATTATCTTTTAACCTATCTTTAATGTATTTTGATTGGTATTTTTTATTATGCTTATGTTTTATATTATATAATTCCTGTACAGCGCATTGATCGTGTTTTTGGAAATGCGCTTAATAAATCACTTTTTCATTCATTCATTCATTCAATCGTCAATGTCGTGGGTTCTAATCTTACAGCCGTTCAATATTTCACACACTTATTCATTTATTCAACATTCAATTTTTCATTGGTGCCTTTCCGATCTCTCTTTATTTCTTTATATAATATTTTCTTTCATTCTTTCTTTCCCTTATTTCCTGATCCATTTGTCATGTATTTCTTTATAATATTATATTTATTTACTGTCTTTATGTTATTGAATAGATTCATCAGGATCGGTAGACATAACTGATAAGATAAGGTTCTTATACTGATCCAAATAGTATACTCACAACTGTGGACGTTTCGGCAACACTGTTGCCTTTCTCAACACTTGGTAAATTGTGGTGAGTTATTTACTGTCACCGACGCTAGAGGGAGTTTTCTCAGCGGCGGTTTTGGAGTTGCCAGTTCGTTTCTTGACTCCAGACAGTAAAAGTTCGTCAAAAACGTGTGAAAGGTGATACTGGTGGAAAAATACCTTTTCTAGACACTCTTATCGTCAAGAAAGAAGATGGATCAGTGAAGCTGTTGGTCTACAGAAAGCCTACCCACACAGATCAATACTTAAATTACCAATCACATCACCCTCTACACCAGAAATTGGGCGTCATAAGAACATTGTACGATCGGAAAGACAGAGTAATCACGGAGGAAGCGGACAAAAAAGAGGAGGAAAAGCATGTGCAAGAAGCCTTACTTCAATGTGGATACCCTAAGTGGACCTTTGACAGAGTCAAGAAACAGATGTCAACAAAGAAGACCAAACCAAAGAAGGACCCCAAACACCAGGAGGAAAATAAAAACAAAGGCTTTGTTGTCATACCATATGTCAAAGGGATTTCCGAAAGAGTATCGCGGGTAATGAAGAACTACAACATATCAACAGCTATGAGACCGCATTGTACCATCCGGAATCAACTTGTCCACCCGAAAGATAAACGTGATCAACTCAACACCACGCATGCTGTATACAACATCCCGTGCAAAAACTGCAACTTAAGTTATGTCGGTGAAACGGGCAGAAAATTCGGCACTCGTCTGGAGGAGCACAAGACTGAAGCAGAGAAATTCAGCAAGAACGTTGCCACCCGGGCCAGCCGTAAGTCGTCACAATCGACTATACATAAGTCGGCCATTACGGATCATGTTGTGGACAGTAACCATGTGATTGGATGGAAAGAGGCTAAGGTCATAGGCACGGAACAAGATCGCTACAAGAGATGGATTAAAGAAGCAGTGGAGATAAGAAAGAAAGGGGGCACCACCATGAACCGAGACGAAGGGCAGTATCACCTTTCACACGTTTTTGACGAACTTTTACTGTCTGGAGTCAAGAAACGAACTGGCAACTCCAAAACCGCCGCTGAGAAAACTCCCTCTAGCGTCGGTGACAGTAAATAACTCACCACAATTTACCAAGTGTTGAGAAAGGCAACAGTGTTGCCGAAACGTCCACAGTTGTGAGTATACTATTTGGATCAGTATAAGAACCTTATCTTATCAGTTATCTGTCTTTATGTTGTTATATAGTTCGTATTTATTGTAAGTAATAGCATTGTTTACTTTTCATAATTATGTGAGCAACATTTATATACACATTCACCGTGTGCGTCTTATGCGTGTCGCTTTAAACGGTATGCTTTGAAATGTGCTAAAACGTTAATAAAAGTGACCGTTCCCTAAAAAGTAATTGGTCAATGCAACCGTTTTGTCACAATGTATTGTACATTATGTGAGTAAAAACATATCTAAATCTCGTTGAAATCGACCGAGCGGTTCGTAAGTTATGATGAATACCGTGATACATGAAACCGCATATTTAAGAAACCTCAGACAATGTTAAAAACAAGTTGTAGGCCTAGGTGTAATGTAACGTATTCCCTCCTCCCCCCTGATCAATGTTGAATCCCACGATTTGCCCGCCATCAGCACAGGGCCTCGCAACATTGATCGGTGCCGGTGGGGAAGGGGGAGGAATATGAGTAAGGGCAAGGGCGGCGAAACCGGGGGGCCAGGGGGGCACGTGCCCCCCCATCCGTGAAAGTGGTGGGACACCATGTGCACTGTGCCCCCCTAGAATTTTGTGGCTGAACTCCTTTAATCGAGCTCCACAACACTTTTTACCCCAAAATAATTGAGAAGATTGACTTTTAGTGTCAAAAATACATGAAATTCTCTTAAACTGCAAGCAATTTTGCATTAAAACCAAAAAAAATTCGCGCGCTTCGCGCGCATTTGTACAATTTTCCTTGCCAATTTTTCCCTCCACGAAACAGCCTTTGGTCCCATTTTTTATGCTGGTGGTGCTGCCACTGATTGAGAGTATCAATGTCCTTCTTAGGTTGTAGCTGAGACGACTTCGTTTCAGTCCATAGTAGTTTTTTCCATCCAAAAGTATGAGAGTCGCATTTTCAACAAGAATTAGTTAGCATGGTTGTAGTGATAGTCTTGTGGACATGACTTCAAAGCGCATCTAAGTTATTGAGAAGATTGTTAACGGTATAGCCTATATTTTCGCAAATAATACATTCGGTGTTGAAATTAAAATTGAGTTGCGCATCGCTCCTAAAGTACAAATGTTTATTATTAATAAATTAATGTTAGTGATAAACATTATGCCATTTTCCGTTTCAAAATGGACCGCAAATGGCCTCAATATGCATCTAAAATTCCAAATTTAGCTCCACGGAACCCACGCTGTAAGAAGCTCCGCTCCGATCATAATCATTATACAAATGTTCAATTACCGTATTTCATTATTCATTATTGAAAAAATTCAGCAACTAAATTGCCATTTTTCTTACAAAATAGACAAGAAATGGCCTTGATGCAGCGGAAATTCAAAACTTTCCGGGGCCCGGTAATCATAAAATGTTCGTTTTCATTAATACTAGGCCTACTGGTCACTTTTTGGAAATCTTGTCATTGGGTTGCGGATTTTTATTTTTATTTTTAATTATTGCTGTATAAAGTACAATTTCGTGGGCCTTTACAATGTCATGAATGTGTTAATTATATCAAAATACGCCATGAAATGGCCCCTGAGCGCATATCAAAACCCAAAATTTCCCGGGGCCCTTAAGCGGGCCACGGACCCCACGCCGCAAGGCGCTCCACTCGCTCCGCTCGTTTCGCTTGCATGATCGTAATTTTCGTGCCCCCCCCATTTTCAAATACGCTCCGCCGCGCCTGAGTAAGGGGATACTTTAGGGTCAGTGTTTGAACACCTTTGTTCTATGATTGTAGGCTACATCCAGGGATACTATTAACTTTGGGATAGGAAAGTCGTATACTAACGTACGTAGCGAAAACGGTCCTTTTGAATAAATTATGATAATCGTCTGCAATGCGTCGGTGACCGGCGTTTAACGCGTTTAACAATGTTTAACCAGGTTTAACTGCATTAAACGGCATGTTAGTCAGTATAGGTTTGGGGGCGCTGTAGATTTAAACAGACGACGGTGGCCACGCGAAACTTAAATTTTGAATTCGTAGTGAATATTACACGTAATCGCGAATTTTAAACCGATCATTTTGACAAATACATCATAATTAGAAGGATTTTTATGGTTAACCGGGCGATGACTGTTTAAAATAATTCAAAATGGTGCACTCCCGTTGCCAAATTGGGTCGTCTGAGAGACGCGTGGCCAGCGTTGCGTCGTCTGCTACAATCACGTCTGCAATCACGCCTGATCGGTATAGCGCCACCAATTCTATGCTGACTAAGTTCAATTTAAAAGTAGACCCGATCGGCAAGCTGAGAGGCAGACCCCTGCTACATAGGCCCCATGACAGGCCCTTGTTCCCGCTATTCCGATAAAACCATCCAATTTCAAATAAGTCCTGACACTATCTCTAACTCCGCGTAATTCCCAGTTATTCCGAAAAGTATTTTGAACTTTGCGCCAATTTAAATTTTCACCGAATAAAATTTGTAATTCCGGTAATTCTGATATCGGATTCCGCAGTGGAAATAAGGACCCTGTCATGGGGCCTTTTAGTTTGGAAACAGATAATAAATAAAACTTAATAAAAGTTAAGAAAATACAATTTCACGAAATAACAAGAGGTAAAAATAGATGTATTAAGAAGGAGCGGCGATTCGTGGCATTGAACGTGTATAGTTCAAACATAATTGCCATGTTTTGAAATATGAGCGATTTGATGTTGTAATAATGATTGAAAGATGAATTGATTGATCATTGAATGTTATAAATAGACCTCTGATTATGTCTTGTCACAAATACCACGTGTTTATCACTATTTGTTTGTTTGTTTGATTGTTTGTTTGTTTACAAAATATTCGAAAACCTTTTTTTTTTTAATTTTTTTTTTAAGTCCGAGTACGTCATCAGTCACCCCCCCCCCCCGACCGACCGACCGAAAACGAGGCCCCATGACAGGCCCTTGTTCCCGCTATTCCGATAAAACCATCCAATTTCAAATAAGTCCTGACACTATCTCTAACTCCGCGTAATTCCCAGTTATTCCGAAAAGTATTTTGAACTTTGCGCCAATTTAAATTTTCACCGAATAAAATTTGTAATTCCGGTAATTCTGATATCGGATTCCGCAGTGGAAATAAGGACCCTGTCATGGGGCCTTTTAGTTTGGAAACAGATAATAAATAAAACTTAATAAAAGTTAAGAAAATACAATTTCACGAAATAACAAGAGGTAAAAATAGATGTATTAAGAAGGAGCGGCGATTCGTGGCATTGAACGTGTATAGTTCAAACATAATTGCCATGTTTTGAAATATGAGCGATTTGATGTTGTAATAATGATTGAAAGATGAATTGATTGATCATTGAATGTTATAAATAGACCTCTGATTATGTCTTGTCACAAATACCACGTGTTTATCACTATTTGTTTGTTTGTTTGATTGTTTGTTTGTTTACAAAATATTCGAAAACATTTTTTTTTTTTTTAATTTTTTTTTTTAAGTCCGAGTACGTCATCAGTCACCCCCCCCCCCCCGACCGACCGACCGAAAACGAGGCCCCATGACAGGCCCTTGTTCCCGCTATTCCGATAAAACCATCCAATTTCAAATAAGTCCTGACACCAGTAATATTGATTTTATTAAGAAGGAGCGGCGATTCGTGGCATTGAACGTGTATAGTTCAAACATAATTGCCATGTTTTGAAATATGAGAGATTTGATGTTGTAATAATGATTGAAAGATGAATTGATTGATCATTGAATGTTATAAATAGACCTCTGATTAGGTCTTGTCACAAATACCACGTGTTTATCACTATTTGTTTGTTTGTTTGATTGTTTGTTTGTTTACAAAATATTCGAAAACATTTTTTTTTTATTTTTTTTATTTTTAAGTCCGAGTACGTCATCAGTCACCCCCCCCCCCCCACGACCGACCGACCGAAAACGAGGCCCCATGACAGGCCCTTGTTCCCGCTATTCCGATAAAACCATCCAATTTCAAATAAGTCCTGACACTATCTCTAACTCCGCGTAATTCCCAGTTATTCCGAAAAGTATTTTGAACTTTGCGCCAATTTAAATTTTCACCGAATAAAATTTGTAATTCCGGTAATTCTGATATCGGATTCCGCAGTGGAAATAAGGACCCTGTCATGGGGCCTTTTAGTTTGGAAACAGATAATAAATAAAACTTAATAAAAGTTAAGAAAATACAATTTCACGAAATAACAAGAGGTAAAAATAGATGTATTAAGAAGGAGCGGCGATTCGTGGCATTGAACGTGTATAGTTCAAACATAATTGCCATGTTTTGAAATATGAGCGATTTGATGTTGTAATAATGATTGAAAGATGAATTGATTGATCATTGAATGTTATAAATAGACCTCTGATTATGTCTTGTCACAAATACCACGTGTTTATCACTATTTGTTTGTTTGTTTGATTGTTTGTTTGTTTACAAAATATTCGAAAACCTTTTTTTTAATTTTTTTTTTTTAAGTCCGAGTACGTCATCAGTCACCCCCCCCCCCCCGACCGACCGACCGAAAACGAGCTTTTAGTTTGGAAACAGATAATAAATAAAACTTAATAAAAGTTAAGAAAATACAATTTCACGAAATAACAAGAGGTAAAAATAGATGTATTAAGAAGGAGCGGCGATTCGTGGCATTGAACGTGTATAGTTCAAACATAATTGCCCATGTTTTGAAATATGAGCGATTTGATGTTGTAATAATGATTGAAAGATGAATTGATTGATCATTGAATGTTATAAATAGACCTCTGATTATGTCTTGTCACAAATACCACGTGTTTATCACTATTTGTTTGTTTGTTTGATTGTTTGTTTGTTTACAAAAATATTCGAAAACCTTTTTTTTTTTTAATTTTTTTTTTAAGTCCGAGTACGTCATCAGTCACCCCCCCCCCCCCCCCACGACCGACCGACTCGAAAACGAGGCCCCATGACAGGCCCTTGTTCCCGCTATTCCGATAAAACCATCCAATTTCAAATAAGTCCTGACACTATCTCTAACTCCCGCGTAATTCCCAGTTATTCCGAAAAGTATTTTGAACTTTGCGCCAATTTAAATTTTCACCGAATAAAATTTGTAATTCCGGTAATTCTGATATCGGATTCCGCAGTGGAATAAGGACCCTGTCATGGGGCCTCTACATCCCCCGCTCTTCAATATTACTGGTGAGAATAAAATAATACTTATAGAAGTCAATTGTTGTGTCAGCACATACCGTATTATAGGCCTAGACCTGGCTCAAGTGCCAGCGCCACGGTCCGTGATATAGTTTGTAGTTCTACAAACTACTTTGCACCTATACAATAATATGCAAAGTAGCACCTCTTTTATTTTTTATTAACCTTCAATATTTTCAAAATTCAAGATTTGTTGTTGTTTAAATGTTTGGTGCGTGTAAAAATTAGTTGCATTGTATCTCATTTTAGCTGGGACTAACATATATTTTAGGTCATTTTTAAAACATTTGCCAAGTGAAGAAGTAGAAATACGCCTATATGCTTAACGCTTTTAAAAACATTGATTTTGGATATAAGTTTGGGCGGTGCTCCCGGACCCTGGCGCTGCCACTGAGCGAGTCTGTTTCCCATTGAAACCAAATTCTTAAAATAATTGTCTGCATTGGAGCCGGCAGACGATAATGAGGAAAAACAATGAATTTATTAGCGAAATTATTCCTAAAGATCATTGCTCGTGCATACGCCTCGTCGGCAATACACATGACTTGGTGAAACTGAAACTCTTGGCGGTTTTAGATTATTAAAATATCTCTAAAAGTATTATCGATAAAGGGAATAATAAAGGTCAATTGGCCGGCAAAACAAATTATTTGAAAAAGTGATTTACATGATGTCATCGCACTTTATACAACTACTAATTCCGTACGTGATATAGAATAATATCCAATCGTAACGGTGTCTTACCTTTTTTTTTTATGGCGGACTGCATTATCCCCTTACCTGCTTACGGTACGTGATAACTTGAGGGCTTCAATAGATTTGTGAAATTTAGTTATATATAACTACCGTACTCCCACTCATCATGTTTTAACTAATAGGGGTATTGAGAGATTGCCGAGAAAAAGTTAAACTTTTTGGAAAAAAGCCTAATTGTTTCAATAGAGGAACGCTGAAGTGTAAAGCTAAGCTAGCTTGAAATTTGGTTGAAACTAGTGTGGTGAGTGATACATCGAATTACCAAATCGTAAAATTACACGATAGACGGCGAATTAAGGTAAAAGGTTTCAGATGGTAATACTCAAGTATTACGTAGGTGCCAAAAACCTGATTTCAGAAAAATTGAGGGCGTACTCCCATATTTATCTCTCAGTGCCCCTTAAAAGTTTGTCATAAGTACAATAGCTTAAACTAAACTAACTGCGTGCAATGCCACCGCTCAGTGGCGTAACTAGAGGGGGGTGGGGGGAACCTAGAGGGGAACCCCCCCCCCCCCACCCTCACTGCCAGGAGAAGACTTGCTTGCCCCAGTGGCGTGCGCAAAGGGGGGGGGGGGGCGGGGTGCGGTGGGGGGGGGGGGGGGGCGGGGGGGGGGGGGCCGCGGCCCCCCCCACTATTGAGTCAGTCGGGGGAAACTTAGGCCAGTCGGGGGAATTGAGAGGAGGCTAGGTCAGTGGCATCATGGAATTATTATAGTCAAAAACACAGATGAAAATTTTTCGCGCGCTGCGCGCGCATATGTCGTCCCAAAATGCAATATTCTTTGGTACAAGCTTGTTTAGAGCCAAAATGTAGCTCAATCGTGCACAAAAAGTGGTAAATTCAAAATAATTCGCGCGCTACGCGCGCAGTTCTTTACTAAAATAGTCGGGGGAATTTCATTTATGGCCAGGTGCTCCCCTCCCCCCCCCACTCACAATATCCTGCGCACGCCACTGGCTTGCCCAACAAGTTCACCATTTGACACCTGTCAGTATCCTTTACTCGTCCTTTTACACCAAGGCCTAGGGTTGCACACCACTAAATACATCTCCGATAGGGTTACACGTGAAATGCACACTTTTAAAATGGATATTTCTCGACGTTATTAGAAACTGGTAACTTGAAATTTGGTTTCAACTTGAAGATGAAAGCCATGACTACTAACTCAACAACTCATATATGGGGGGTAACCGGCATAATTTTGAGCTAGAGCCTTTTCAAAAAGTACGAGTTGAGTTTTCCTGGTCACAACGCAATTGTTGATTAAGATTATTGCGTCAGATACCGGAAAATGACCTGAACACAAATGTCTCTGTTAAAATATTAAAAAATCATCATTGCATCAATTTTTTTGGACCTGAAGAACGCTGATGTGTCTGTCAAAATTCACACTATATTAATTTCGCCATAACTTGTAGTAAATACCCTAATTTTAAACTGTAATTTACAATAGGTCTCCCGTTTCGGCATAGAAACGGGTCGGTTTTGGACTTTTGCCTCAAAGGGGGTAGGTCCAGACGTTATTTAGTGGTGTGAAACCTGAAGGAGACACTTTTTTTATTATTGCCTTCATTTTCTTAATCTTTTGCACTTTACATAATGCGTAGTTATGATTTTTGATCAAATATACGACTTCAAAGTGGTAAAAAACAGTGAAAGACATTGTGCGCCATATTGGCTATGTCAGTAGAAAAGTAGATTTTGGTTACCATGATCCTCGTCAAAAGGCATACGGCACTATGCTAATCACTTGTTGTAAAACATTTTGCATGGAAGTATTGAAATTACAAGGACATTCTGTGAGGTTGACCTATTCAGTAGACACAGCTTAATCAATTTACCCCCCCCCCCCCACGCCCTATCCCCCCCCCCCCCCCCCATATACCCTATGCCCCCCCCCCCCCCCCCCCACCGCTTACGTTCAACTCTTGCTTCAAATATGTCTTTTTAAATACAATTTAGATCATGTTAGACCCCGCGCCGTTCTGAGAGGGAGTTTACGGAAGTATGCAAAACTTGTATTCAAATCTTTTTTTCTTCTCACTAGAGCGTAATTCGTTTAATATTATATTTTTGATATTTAAGAAAAACAGTTTTTCTCCAAATTTTGTTCCTATTAGCGAAATTTAGACCCTCATATTTTGGCCATTTCGATAAATAAACATGATAAACTTTAAATCGTTTAAAGTAATCATGTATGTCTATGGCACGTGTCTGAGAAGTCTTAATGTCGCAGGGTCTTGCATTAAAAGACAGTGGGGTGGAGAAAATGAGCATTTATACACAGCTCTATGGAGAAAAATTTACATAATCGTCGATATCTCGAAAAGAAAATCATTAATCAAACATAATATTTTTTCAAATTAACTTTTTGGGCAGGGAATATACGGTTTTCTCTTTAAAAAAAAAAAAAAGGAAAAAAAAAGAAAGAAAAAAAACTAGATAATGACTTTAATTAGTCAGATTGTAGCTTATTTAACCAAACGGACGGATCTTTCATGATGAAACAGATGTGTATACTAAGAGAACGAAGTGTACGGGCCGTAATAATATGTGTTAGAACCAATTTTAACTAGAAGTCTAGTTATCATTGCCGGCAAGTCAGTTTAGACAGCAATGCAGGGGTGAAGGTCAAAGCGCCTTGACCCTCTGTATAGGTTGCACACCACTAAATACATCTCCCATAGGGTTACACGTGAAATGCACACTTTTAAAATGGATATTTCTCGACGTTATAAGAAACTGGTACTTGAAATTTGGTTTCAACTTGAAGATGAAAGCCATGACTACTAACTCAACAACTCATATATGGGGGGTAACCGGCATAATTTTGAGCTAGAGCCTTTTCAAAAAGTACGAGTTGAGTTTTCCTGGTCACACGCAATTGTTGATTAAGATTATTGCGTCAGATACCGGAAATGACCTGAACACAAATGTCTCTGTTAAAATATTAAAAAATCATCATTGCATCAATTTTGTTTGGACCTGAAGAACGCTGATGTGTCTGTCAAAATTCACACTATATTAATTTCGCCATAACTTGTAGTAAATACCCTAATTTTAAACTGTAATTTACAATAGGTCTCCCGTTTCGGCATAGAAACGGGCCGGTTTTGGACTTTTGCCTCAAAGGGGGTAGGGCCAGACGTTATTTAGTGGTGTGAAACCCTAGGGTACTGAAATTGTGTTCGTATGTAGCCAAGATATCAATCAATTATCAACAATTTAATGTCAATAAGTCCATTCAATCCCCGGATTCAATCTTCGCCGTCTCTAGGACTTCCAAATGAAAATAGGGCGAACATTCCCCGCTCTCCTCTACACAGTCTAACTCTCTCACCGTTTCTTGACGTTTATTGAAACAAGAATACCGCCCCAGCACTATTGTTATGATTTTCCACACAAACAGTTCTGGAACCGTTACCAACGAAGATTTTCTTCCCAATTTTGATTGAGAATAAACACATTCTTGAAGTCAAAATGTCGACTGGTGACGAGAGTAGAGAATTAAATGATTTCTTACGTCGTGTTAATGAGATTGGTAAGGATGTTACAGTGGGCCTGCCTGCCTGTTCGTCAGAAGTATAATAGGCCTAGGCTATTTTATTTTAATCTGCCGAATTCGACAAGCTTGTTATGGTTACTGTGACTGTGTTACTGTTAACCTGATGGAAGACGATGATTTCCACTCGATAGAATGACGTTGGTTCCCAATGTTATACGGTTCCCAATTTTGAATACGATTTATTCCGTCAAACGGAATAAATCGATTGGGAACCAGCAATTACAACGTCATTCGATAGAGTGGAAATCATTGTCTTCCTAACCTGATGATGATGTGTACAGTACGTAGTAACGTATCGTACGTTTTATCGGATTACATTTCAGCTTACACAGTACACGTACAGAACAGTGTATAACAGACTCAGCATGAGTCCCTTTTTCAATGACCCTAACCCTAGAATAGAATTTTAGCAGTTTGAGTTGGAACTTGGATGGCCCGAAAGTCGGTGAAGAACAGGAGGGTTATTCAAATTACATCATGATATCAGACATGCCACATGATGGCACATGGGAGGACCAAACTATAATAAGTACATAAATTATACTCCAAGCAAAAAGTTTCTATCGGTATCTATATTTTAATCAGTTCCAAATTGGCGAGAAACATTCGGTTTTGATCTCTCCGGGCGCTAAAGTAATCCGAGCATACGCATGCAATTATGGCCACAACGGCGCGGTTTGGGTCATATACATGCAGGCGTCATGCATATGAATTTATGATTGATGCACACATTGCACACACTTCTGTATTCGCTGCTATAAGAAGGCTTCACCAATGTTGGAATATAGTTAGTAGGTCGGAAATTCTCATCTTAATTCAGTATGGTTAGTTTATCGGATTCTCTTTACGTGGTTTAAGCTTGATTTATAATCGGATTTAATTTTAGAATTTCTACTCTACCCCATTCACTCTGTAAAATGTGCAGGTCTATACAGTGAATGTCACATAAAGCAGTTGGTTTGGTCCTGTACTCCCGTGTATTCAGACGCTTCACCATGTTAAAAATGGTAGCAGACCGCATCTTAAGAGTAGGGGAGTCATTCCATGCCAATTGGGACAGGCATCTCCCCATAACTTAAGTGATTAGATTTGAATAGATTTTACTCAAATTTCACTCAAAGGTTCTTAATATATGGTTTTATAGAGGAGGACAAATTCAAAATTCCATTCCGTTTGGTCGCTATGGCCTTCCATAGTTCGACTACCTTTGCTGAGAATGGGCTATTTCAACGTTCCATAGTTTAAAGTACCTACTTTGAAGGGTTTTTTCTCAGCAAATGAAGGACTTGTGATCTTTGTCTTGGGTTTAAGAACTGTCCACTTTGCTCTTAATAGAGAAATGTGAAAACAACATTTGTGCACTTTGTTGGAATTTTAAGGGGGGGGGGGGATCAAAAATGGCCTGTTGAGCTCTCCGACATGACTTAATATTTTAGTCAGTGGGTGGCTGGAGCAGTCTCTATAAAAAGACTGCACCAGCCAGCCACCGGCCAAAACATGCCTTTAAGGAACATGGGTCATTCTAGTGTCAAATCAACCAATTTTCAGAAAAGTTCCCAGGTGACCCCCCCAGATTTTGATGACATTTCTCCTTTAGATTCACTCAGAGTAGGCCCACACTGCGTGAAACAATTATTTTGTGACTTTTGGGTCACCATATGCCGAATTGAGGGGTCACATGGGTCCCATGTTTCTGAGGCATCATCTATGGTCACCTACAAAGCATATGTAAAGAGAGGCTAAACAAAGCATTAATTAAAATGTTATAATTTACTCAAAGTAGGCTCCAGCCAGGAAAATGGCCAAAATACTCCATCGGTCTTGACCCCGTGGTCACTTGAAATATTTGTTGATATTCATACCAGTTTAAACATACATGTATTATACATACACACAGAATTTCAGCTTTAACTCTTAACTCCTTCATGGTGCTGTAGTAGATTGAAATATAGGCAAAACCTATATAGGCCCATACGATGCATGGCATTTCAATCTACTAGGTTAAAGCTGAAACATGGGACCCATGTGACCCCTCAATTCGGCATAGGGTGACCCCGAAAAAAAAAGTTTCACCTGTGATTTCTGCACAGAATTGGTAGTGAAATGATTTTCCTGTGATGATACCGAGATGCAGCAAACATCCCTTCAGAAAGTTGACCTGATATTAAAGCAGATAGACAGAGACAAGGTCAAGTTTTCCATGCGGCAGGTGTTTGCAGACGACATTCCAAAATGTCACAAAATGTCTAAAAAATTAGAAAATTATTGAATGTCATTACCATATTTGGAATCACCATGAGAAATTAATTGAAATAAGTACAAACTTACCTCGTATTGGTTCAGTAATTCTTGCGATAGACCTTGCAAGGCGGGAAAGGTTTCTGAAAAATCTGTTTGTATAGAGTAAAACCAATAGCCGCGTGGAAAGTGTTAAACAATTTTGTTTTGATTGTGTGATTTCTGCACAGAGTCGGTAGTGAAAGGATATTCCTGTGATAATAATAATAATAATAATAATAATCTGTATTTTATAAAGCGCCTTATCCAAATTGCTCATTTGCTCAAAGCGCTGTAATCTTTGCTGCTGGTGAATCATCAGAATCAGGTCGCATCAACTAGGGTGCAGCCAATTTCTAGCGCAAACCTATCCGCACTTAGATTGTAACATCCACCATTTTTCAATGCAGCTCCCCAAATACCATTGGGTCATGGAAGTTTTTGATAACCGAAACAACTGATCACTGATTTTGAAAGCAGGAGGAAACCGGAGAACCCGGAGAAAACCTGCGAGAGCGTGCTTGGATCGTGATAACCAAATACACATAAAGCCCGCGGTCGTGCACAGAATTGACCCGGGTTTTATTGGTGTAAAGCGAGGGAACAACCGCTGCGCCAACACGCTCTCCCATGATGATCCCGAGTAACAGCAGACATCCTCCAGAATTAAAGAAGATAGACACAGACAAGCTCAAAATTTCCACGCAGCAGTCGTCTGGACGACATTCCAAAATTTCACAAAATGTTTAAAAAATGTCAAAATTATTGAATGTCATTACCATATTTGGAATCACCATGATAAAGTTATTGAAATAAATACAAACATGCCTAGTATTGGTTCAGTAATTCTTGAGATAGACCTTGCAAGTTGGGAAAGGTTTCTGAAAAATCTGTTTGTATAGAGTCAAACCAATAGCCGCGTGGAAAGTGTTAAACAATTTTGTTTGATTGTGTGATTTCTGCACAGAGTCGGTAGTGAAAGGATTTTCCTGCGATGATGCAGAGATACAGCAGACATCCTCCAGAATTAGAGCAGAAAGACACAGACAAGCTCAAAATGTCCACGCGGCAGTCGTCTGCAGACGACATTCCAAAATTTCACAGAATGTTTAAAAAATGTCAAAATTATTGAATGTCATTACCATATTTGGAATCACCTTGATAAATGTATTGAAATAAATACAAACATGCCTAGTATTGGTTCAGTAATTCTTGAGATAGACCTTGCAAGTTGGGAAAGGTTTCTGAAAAATCTGTTTGTATAGAGTAAAACCAATATAGGCAATAGCCGCGTGGAAAGTGTTAAACAAATTTTTTTGATTGTGTGATTTCTGCACAGAGTCGGTAGTGAAAGGATTTAACTGCGATGATGCCGAGATACAGCAAACATCCCTCCAGAAAGCCGACCAGATATTAGAGAAGATAGACACAGACAAAGTCAAGTTTGATCGCACAGTTATCAATAAGACACCAAGCCAAAGCCAGGTGAGATTGATTGAAACACTTTGTGTTAGAGATCAATAAACATTTATCAAAAAGCATTGATTTGATTGATTTTGTATGAAAAGCATTTCCGAAATTATGCGATGCAGCACATCAAAAGGCGGGACTTTGCAGTTAATTTTGAGTTTATTATGTGTGATCTCAGTGCATTTTCTAAGCTTTAAAATGACACCAATTTTATCAAAATTGATCAAGGCATTCAGAATTTTAAGAGTGAAAATGACTCCTAAATTCTTATCATATTCTTTATTTATTATTGTCCATTTTCATCTACACATGTAGGCCTATCTTGAAAAACACACAGCTGCAAAGTCCCCCTGTTGATGTGCTGCATCACATATGGCATAGCTGCTATATGGATATGCAAAGTCCGGAGTAGAAAGTGACTTTTTCGTGACAATTTTGCAATAACCTCAGACAGAGTTATATTTTGCATCACCAAATGGATTTGTTTGGACATGGCAACATTTTCAAACTGGGAGTTACATAGTATATGGCTCATTCCATGAAGTTGGGGCATTTGTTAAAATAGCAGAATTTGGTACTTTAGGCAGCTTATAAACTGTTTTACTCTATGTGTATATCAAAAAAAATTAGTGTCCAAAAACAGTACTAGGTTATAGTATTGAGCCATGAAAAAAAAAAAAAAATCGACCCTTCCTTGAAGAAGAAAAAAATAAAAAATTAGGTGGTGTCCAAGACCATTTTTGCTAAAAAACGTGACATGGAAAACACAACAATTAATATGAGTTTTATGTAAGCAAAACTATCATAGAATTGCTTGGAAATCGATTTGATTAATAAAAGATGTATTCATAGTTTACTGACCAAAACACCTCGTCACGCTGGACTGATTTTTCACCCAAGCAACATGAAAATTGCCTTTCCGATGCTACGCACGGTGTCCACAAAATATACACGTGTAGCATCGGGAGTTTTCATTGCTGAATGTGGGTAGTTCTCTATCATACATTTTTTAATTATTTTCCAAAATTAAGAGCATTTATCAATTGAAAACTATTGCAAATGAGAATAAATTTCATGAAGACCATTCCATATATTCATGAAAAAGTATACCGTGCCGTGTGCATGGTGTCCTAACCATAAAATGTAGCATCGTGATAAACATCCTATGCAATTTGTGGGAATCCCCCCCTGGAGATAAATAAAACATTCCATATTTCTTTTTGTAAGGATAGAGGTCAATAGCTATCAGGTTTGTTTGGAATTTGCCACACGTGGGCTAGTTTTATCAAGGTTTCAGTCGCTGGTGTCACGTTGTAGCATCGGGACTTTTATGTAGCATCAAAATGTAAACATTGGATAGTTTTGTGAATGGTAAGTGCGATTGTAATTATTTCTTAATGTTGCTTGTATGTCTGTATTTATTAATGCATTTTTATTGAAAGGGAAACACTGAATCAGAATTTCTTTTCATGTTATGATATTAATTTTGAGTCACGGACGCCATAATAATTTGGCGTCCATGTAGCATCGGGCATAGCATGGGCAATATTTTGCATTGGGTATCGTTATAGTTCGTTGAAATTGTATTTTTTTTGTAGAATCACATCATTAATAAACTTTGAAGTTAATAATGAATTAGTTTTTGCTCTTTTAATGCAAATAATATAGCTTACCAATACGATGCTACATGGACACCATGTCCATGTAGCATTTCATAAAATTTGCCTAATTAGACTAAAACAATTACCCCATTCGAAATTATCCATCACCCAAAACATTCAAAACATTGCCTACATTTTACTACACTTTACAGAAAAAAGGCATATTATGAGAGATGTATATCTAATGAAATATATTAATACACAATGCTACATGGACACCATTTCCATTAGCATTTCACTGAATTCACAATAAACATTCCCTTATTTTAGTTTTATTTACTATAAATAAAACAAATAATTGTAAATCATTTAAGTTCTCTATCCTTTGCTATTCTTTTTCATGTTAAATGAATAATAAATAAAATACTCCAGCATGATTTTAATATAAATATTTTCCTGCAACACAAAAAGTGCAACATGAATAAATAATCTACTCCAATATCAATACACAATGTTCCATGAAGATACTAAGCCATAGGGTTTATTTTGTTTTGCTTTGCAGGTTCTTGACATTAATTCAGAAGACAGTTCTATCGTCCTGGAATTTATGGAGATGAAGACAAGGAACCCATCATTTTCAAAAACTAGTACCTTTCCAAAGAAATCCATCATGGCAATTAAATTATTATTTTGCAAACTGACTTTTTAAGTGATCAAACTTTTCAATAATCTTTATCAATAATAGAGGATGATTCAATCAGAAACAAGCAAAGAGACTAAGATCACAAAGGGTACTTTAAGAACAACACTGCATGAAGTTTGTTTCAGTGGACATCTTAAGTTTCTTTGATCAATGGTGTATTGTTATTGTGTAATTGTAAGAAATGGTGTATGTGTAGGGCCTATCATAGGTAATTATGTTTTATGCTTCATGGCAGGTTATCTTTTTGTGTAATTTGTAGTTTTACAATCCATGTTATTTATTTTATTGTGTGCTTATAACATAAAAAGTTAACATCATAGTACATCCTCTCTATTGATCTGAAAAAGATGCACCTGTTCAAGCTGTTCCAAATATTTTAGGGCACGGTGTCCATGTAGCATCGTAATACTTAAGTACACAGAAAAGGTAAATTTTACATGAACAGTGTTTAGATAAATTTCAAGCAATTCACTCTGTGTATCTACTTGATATGATGAACAAGTAGACAAACCATTCACACTCAAATAATTGTAACAGTATGAATAGTCTTATTATTAACAATGTTACAAGACGCGGTGTCCATGTAGCATCGGTAGTGCATTTTATAACATTATACAGGTAAATTATACTTCATATACTTACTTTATGACTATAATGTAATCAATGTGCATGGTTTATAGAGTACTTTACATCAAACAAATATTGATATGTACTTTATTTAAATTCATTATACAAATTGCAAAATAAAGAGTCACTTTTCAATGAGTTTTTACATAAAACAGTTAATCTACGATGTCTTGTTCGTTAAGTTATGTTCAACCTAGACAAATCTGGTTTCTTTTCATGTATTTGTGGTTCCAAGTAGTTAATTGAGGTATAGAAACTTGGCCCACATCTTAAGCTATTTTATTAGAAAATGATATGGAAATGAGAAATGGTGTCCATGTAGCATCAGGATTTTTGGAAATGTCATCCAACTGTTGAACATGTGCGGTTATTTTACACCAAATGTTACATTAAAATAAAAAGTTCTACATTGGACTTTGGTAAATGTAGAACCTAAAAAAGAAGAAAGAGTTGGAAAATATCCATTTTGAAAATTTCACTTGGATGTCACATAATATGCCCCAACTTCATGGAATGAGCCATATGCCAAATATTGCTCTAGCCTCGTCTTTTCACCAGGAGCTACTTTTGAAGGGAAAAAGAGGTTCCTGGTTCATGGAAATTTGGTGTGATCTCTGTGAAGCAAGAGCTATTTTAGATGACAAGGAGCTATTTGTTGATACATATACCAAAATTGTAAATAAGGAAAAAACAACGCCCGACAGACCCTACCGGAGAAGTCCGTTAACCCGTAAAACAGTGTTTGGGTTTTGTCGTCGTCTAAAGCATGCAGATCATACCAACCTTTATTTGTAATTACACATTTGATCATTATAGAAGAAAATTATTAATTTATGATTTCAAAAGGTATGCCTACACCATTGGGTAGCTAATTAGTCTATTACACAGAAGCCAGAGCCGCTGATGAAGTCAGAGCTTCTTTTCTTTAGAGCTTGACCATGATACCTGATTGATGGCGTACTCTTGAAATGCCTAGATTCCAATCGTGAAATCCTTTATTTACACAATGCGTCGTGCTGATGATGACTTTAACAAAAAGAGGCAACCCGTTTTATTGCTTTGAAATGTTTTATTGCTTTGAAATTACTGATTATATTTTCTTTCATTTCAGCCGCCAGACAGCACAACTGGAGAACAGGGTATGTACATGTATGTAAATTCTAGGAGCGGGAGACAAATAATTTATTTGATAGTGAAGTTTCCCAGGGGTCCCACCTACTACAGAATTCTACTGGCTATTTTATTATTATTGGTAAGGCACCTTTCCAAAAACAGACCCAATCGCCATACAATATTAAAACATGCAAAATCAAAATTACATAAAATAATAAAAAAAACATGCATAATTAAGAAGATGGCAAGATAAAAAATACAAGTTAGATAATGAACAAGTAAAAAAAGTAAAGACTCGTGCCGAGCAAAGCTCGCGCTGAGTGCCCATCTCTCTTTCCTTAGCGTTAGGGTCAGACTCCCCCATGTAATTTTTGGCTGTGGGGGGTTCGCCACTCCTCCCGCACAGCGAGTCTGTTTTACCTTCCCAACATGAATTAATGCCGGTACCCAATTATTCACCTGGGTGAAGCGTCGCAAGTGCAGTAAATTGCCTTGCCCAAGGACACAACACGCTGGCAGCAACGGAGCTCGAACCCACAACCTTTGTATTGTGGAGCGAGAGTGTATCCGTTGGACCACGCGTGCTCGTGTGATGAATATACATGCAGAAATATTACAACATACAATACTATTGCGCTGTTAAACTGATAATTAAAAATGTGTAAAAAATGGCTTAACAAAATTGCTTAATTGGACACTGTAATCTAGCTATGTATTGACTTAATCATAAGGGATCCAAATTGTAAAATTAAAAGTTTTGTAGTGATTAGACGACCAAACACTGAAAAATGGGACATCTGATGGCTATTTTGAGCATTTTTAGTTTAATGTATACATTTGTCAACTAAGAATTAAAACCCTATAGCCCCATCTATTGGGACAGTTTGCATATTGGTTGAACTGAAAAAAAACCACTTGCCAGAGGAGGTTGGATGCTCCAACTCCAGACATGCCATTTGTTTGCTATCTCTGCACTTGGGTTGGGTGGAATGAGGAGTGGAGTGGGGGGGGGGGGGGGGTGGGGGGCAATGCACCAAATATGTTGTTACATTGTACATAATTGTGATCTAATTTACTCATAAGGGCAGTTCCGTAATTAGGTAACCCAAATTGAAGAAATTGAAAAAATTGAAAATCGTCGATATAACCTAATTTATGTATCATATCAAAGGTTATGGGTTGTAGTTTCATGATATAATTTGGAATTTGATCTAACATTCTCGGTTTGGCTGATTTTGAGGTTGTCGCGGACGTACAGGGCATTTTTTAGTAGAAATCGCACCATGGAAGTGCAATTATTTCTATGAATGAACTAAGGCAAGTATTACAAATTGATACAATCAATACAACAATGAACATGTGTTATGTATCATATAAAAAAGTTACTTAAAATGACCAAAATATTTAAGAATTATGCTTTTTGGATTAAATTTGGTACCTTCTGTTGCGGACGTACACTTCCCAAAAGCTGCTACTTTTAAACACTCTGTTCAATACTTTGGTAATGTTGGAAACCAATGAAGTAAGTATTTTTCTAAAGCTGATGATTCATACTTAATGTTTAAAACTTATTTTGTTCTGTATCTGTTTACATATTTAATACATGGTCTCTTGAAGTGTCGCGGACGTACATCTGTGAATTATTTCACAGATGTACGTCCGACACACTAATATGTACGTC
The DNA here is from genome assembly GCA_035610835.1 of Ophiura sarsii. Taxonomy (NCBI): domain Eukaryota; kingdom Metazoa; phylum Echinodermata; class Ophiuroidea; order Amphilepidida; family Ophiuridae; genus Ophiura; species Ophiura sarsii. The sequence continues at coordinate 55,196,578 of CM069449.1, forward strand.
CGCGACGGATGAACATCAGTCAATTTTAACTTAAAGATAAAGGTTCTGATAATTTTCTCTGTTTGTTTTCTTTAGGTTTGTCCCTCTTACAAACAAAACAATATTAGTTTTCATTACAGACCTGAACACTTCAGAGAACTTTTGATAGGAATACAGGTGTACTGAAAAAATCACTTTCTCTGCGTACGTCCGCGACGGAGGGTTTTTACGCCATATCTCATTAACCGAAAATGGTACAGCAAAGGAATTTTCAGGTTTTATACTCCTACTAGAGATACTTGAAACCCAGGTGTTAATAATCAAGCAACTGGTATAGTTTAGATTTTGCAAGCCCTCAAAGTGTCTGAATTCTCTGAAATGTACGTCCGTAACTACGGAACTGCCCACAACTAAAACTAAATATTGTTGTCAAAACACAGCCGTGTGGTGTATACCAAACACCAGCGAAAAAGCACAAACTCATTAATAATGAATATTTAATTTAGAGTTTCTACCATTACATCTTGACCCGCACAGATGCATTTCTGCGATCACTAGAAGCTGATGCGGCAGACAGAACCAGAAGACGCAAGGAAGGAATGAAGGTGGCGACTGTGTGGAAAGACAAGGGTAACGTGGAGTTTAAAGCAGGCAACTATGTGAAAGCCATAGAGCATTATACAGAGGGCACCAAACATTTGAAGGACATGGTTGTGTTGTATACCAATAGGGCCCAGGTAAGGACATGGTTGTGTTGTATACCAATAGGGCCCAGGTAAGGAAAATAACATGCTTCATCAGATATGCATTGTTTAACACTTTCCACGCGGCAGGTGGATGCAGACGACATTCCAAAATGTCTCAAACTTTTTTAAAAATGTCAAAATTGTTCAATTTCATAACCATATTTGGAATCACCATGTGAAATGCATTGAAATAAGTACAAACATGCCTGGTATTGGTTTAGTAATCCTTGAGATAGACTTTGAAAATTGGGAAAGGTTTCTGAAAATCTATTTTGTATATGGTAAAACCAATAGCCGCGTGGAAAGTGTTAAAGGTAGATGTTCTGATTGCTGGCCCGATTTGTTTCAATTGTACAACCCCGATGGTTCTTCTTTTAAAAGCACAAGGTCACAAGACATTTGCCCATTGAGAAGTACATAAACTGGCTGGTGGTTAATCCCCTTTTGCAGTAATTCACCACATTTTAGCCTATATAATTTCTAAATGGAACATTTCTGGCCCCTAAGATTTTACAGCCATAATGAGAAAAATATCGGGATTCTTCTGATATCAAAATATCTTGATGTGAAGAAAATAATCTCACCCCCAAAATGTGATCTTTTTTATCTCTTTGATCAAGATTCTCCATGAATTAAGCTGCAAATCCCAACAAATGATAAGTCTCAAAATATTTTTTTAAAAGGCATTTATAATTTGGATTACTTTGAGTTCTATAAATGTGTACCCTCGTGGCGAAAAGGTGTAGTTGTCGGTCAAATGCATTTTGTTTAGATATTGATGGAATTGGGCATGGAAAAACAAAGAAAATTAAGGAAATTTTACAGAAATATTTCTTCATAAAATTAGAAAGCAGTATCCAATCTTAACAACACTGGTGTAATTATTGAAGCATTTAAAAAAGCTTCTTTTGTTGGTATTAAGTTCTCAAATTTTTGTTTGAGGGACAACTGCACCCTTTTGCAGCGGCTGTACACAAATATGTCCATTATGATTGCACAACAAGAGGTTTTTTCCTAGTCGACCAGTTGCTACCTAATAGTCGCAAATAGTCGCTGTTGGCGATTATTAGAGGACAAAATTGTGATGAAATTTCGATGCTAAGTTAGTTGTTGTAAATACATAAAAATAAAGGAGTATGACTGTGACACAAATAAATACAGATAACTTACACAATGCATTCCACTAATGTCTTTGCATGGTTAAATTATCTCGAATCCATGTTTTGTACCCATTATATTTGACTATTGTGAACTGAAAACCGTGTATTTAAGTTTTTGAAATGGTCGACTATGCGAGATACATAGTCGTATTCGCGACTAGCGCTAATAGTTCCGACTAGGACTAATGGCGACCAGGTCGTGAAAGTCTAGTGATTAAAAACAAGGCTTGATAAATTGATAGTTTTCCTCCATTTTGCGATTCATAAAAAAGAACTATACTTTCTATAAGTTATTGAACATATCAAAAGAAACTTTACGCATCGTATACCCCTAATATGACCCCCTTATTTTGTGTTAGAGTAAAAATGTAATCATATACATTTGAATTGAAATGGCTCCTTTGAAAAAAATTATCGAAACTCCCAAAAACACACTCCATTTTTAGCCATTTTCATATTCTACAGTGGTCTTGTGTTTACCTTCCATAGGCCTACAACCGTCTGGGTAAATATGCTGAAGCCTTGGAGGACTGCGAGGCAGCCATATTTCTCGAGGAAAAATCCGTGAAAGCTTACATCCACCAGGGTAAGGCCTATACAGGCCAATGTGAATACGACAAGGCTATTGAGAGCTACAACAAGATCTTGACATTTGACCTCAAACAGGAAAAAATTGTGAAAGGTAAATTACAATGTTTTATACTGTTAGTGTGTATGTAATACCCAACCTAATTATACTATGGTCACTTGTCATAATGCTATGGACGAAATTCAAGCTATTTCATGCGAGCGTGATTTGTTGTTGTTCCTGGTCTGCATCCAAATGCATGATATGGGTGACTACGCGTGAACTATGCATGCGGCGTGGTGATTTCACGTTTGACCAATCGAGACTGTTAAGCTTCCCCGGTAGACACTTCTGGGTTTACGTGCATACGCACACATTGGTGGAATTCTGTCCATAGTATACTATACATTTCAAAATTGGAACAAATGTAACATTTAACCCCATATGCAAAAAGGTCAATTACAACTTTTTTACAACCTTATATTTTGCCATTTAACTCTGTAACAAAACATTGGTAAACTATTTATCATTTGGCATCATTGTGTGCTAGTGAGCACGTTGATGTGCTTTCCAGAGTTCAGCTCAATTTAAGAATTGTTAAGCATTTTTTATTTTTTGATACCTGCAGATGGGAAGGTAGGACATCTTGATATGTGTCAAAAAGGGAGTAGTGTAGCTTCATGCGGCTATTAGTTTTACCATACACAACAGATTTTTAGAAACCTTTCCCAACTTTCTAAGTCTTATCTCAAGGATTACTGAACCAATACTAGGCACGTTTGTACGTATTTCAATGAATGTCTCATTGTGATTCTAAATATGGTGATGAAATTCAATCATTTCGACAATTTCGGAACTGTCGTCTGCACACGACTGCCGCTTGGAAAGCGTTAAAAAGCATTATTTTAAAAATAAAACATAGCCAAACAATTTTTAGCTGGATAACACTTTGCATTATGGATTCACCTTGGTTTCATGGTGTCCAGTAGTGGTGTTACGGTTTATGAGATATAGGACAACTGTTGAATTAGACTGAAAATGATCAATAACATGTTATTCTCTTCACACAGAGTATATATCTCAGACTAACCAAGCTCAAAAGGCAGCCGAATCCGAGACCCAAGCGGCACAGGTGTTCCAATCAGGCGATGCACAGGCTTCTAGTGTGGTACAGGTCCTAGATAAGCTGGGCAAAAGTGACCAACCTGCAATTTACTATGATGGGGGAATGAAAATATTGCTGACCATGATTAAAGACGGTAAGGCCCCTCCCCAATTGTTGTATTGGTGTAATCCGCCCGCCCTCATTTACACCTTGACCCTGATTAATTTTTATAATTTTTATATTTTGGAGAAGACAAATTTTTAAAAAAATTTAAAAAAATTGTTGGTGCTCCACTAAAAGGAATATAGTACACAGCAAATCTTGAGTAATTTATAGTATACACTGCCACTCATAAGAATTGGACACTTTAACAGCACTCCATGTATTTTAGTTACCTGCTTTCGGATTGGTTCATAACTACTAAGAAAGAGCGTGTGAATAGATGACATACACGTTTACTGTGAATTTTCCAGTACCAAACAAAAGCAGGACAGTGCGCAGAGTACATTGAATGTGTCTAATTGTACTTCATGTTTGTGTCATACACGCATGCACTACATACTTAGTTTTTTGATTTGTAAAATCCGCCTATCCTCACAGCATTGTAAAAGACATAAAATTCCATAGCTAGTAGCAAACTTAAACATACATTTCAATTTGTCGCTATCACACCAAATAATCTATTTGCTCTGTTTTTGTGTTGTTCAGATACTTCCCGCACACTTTTCCGTACTCATGGAGGATTCAATTTGTTAACTGACAGTGTGGTCATCACAGGGTAAGTACAGCTACATAAAATATGACTAAAGGTTTGGATGATCATTACATTGAGAAAAATGAACTCTCTGTAAAAAGTTCTTTGCTTTGAAATTTGTGTATACTGCAAGGTCATAGGAAGATGTATTTTTGAATGACAGCACATTCATGTATGTACATAAGTAGGATATGATCTTGATATGAGAAGCACAACCAGGGGTAGCACTAGGTTATAAAACCAGGGATTCTTAAAAACCCTGAACCACCAGAAAATCCCAAATATAAGGGCTCAAAACCAGGGGTTCTATTTTCCAACCATTTAGCTGTAGCGAGGGCATTTTTGAGCCAGAACGAATCATTGACTCTTGTTGAAAATGTAGTCCTAATTCTAACCCTCATCCTATAAATTCCTAACATTTACTATAGTATAGTATTAATAAACCCTAACACTGGCCCTAAAGATGAAAATCTGCTATAATAACTAACCCTTAAAACTTGCAAAAGTTCTGGAAAACATGACATGAATGTTGCGTATCATGTCAATGGTGCAGAATTCAACACCCAAAATGTCTATGTGCATCACAACTTTATCCTATGTTACTGTAAGTAAGGAGTGCAAAATTGAATTTTATGTGTTGGGGAAACTCCAGTTTTATTTGGCATGACATGAAAATGAGTTGAAGAATTATTTCCCAGAGATGAAATCGGAGATCTTCTCTACCAACCGCGCAGTAAAGAATTGTATGGGGAATCCCCAGTAACTGTGCCCAGTGACAGTGTTTTTCATTCCGAGAGTTGATTGTCTCACTATTTCAATCGCGGAGCCTTTACTAGCATGATGTTACAACAGAGCGGTATTCTGTTTCAGACAAATTGTCCGAAATAAATGCTCCAAGACATGCATCGCATCATTCATGCTGAATTATAGCCTTGGAGCATTTATTTTGGACAATTTGTCTGAATTTATCGTAACTTGTTTTGTGCCCTATCAATAAGTACTCAATAATACTAATTCATTACGGTCAATTTTGTTGCGACACCAGGACCCCCAAACTTCCCTAAAAAGCTAGTTTCATGCGCCCAAATGCCAAAAAAAAAATCGCTATACGTGCACAAATTTGTCTTATCGCGAAGCCTGAGCACTTCCGCTGTCCTTTTTTGGGAATAAGTTCTCTCAATGTGTACCAACTTTTGGCCAGAAGTGTTTTATAGATTATTTACTATGTATTATTATTCACACTTTTTCAGGTGTTTCAACCGAGTGCTTATAGCAGGGTGTGCAGATGACACAGTAGATCTGGTCTGTTCCTGTATGGATTTATTACATGCTGTCATCAAAGATAATGGTATGATATACAGTGTGTCTTCAAAAGGTCATTGTATGTATTTACCCTTTCATTGTGTAAATTTCATACAGATCAACAACAAAAGTTGACAAATTCCTGAAATTGGAAGCAGATTTCCATTGTGATTTAGTAACGTCTGTGATTTTGTATGGAAAATGTAGTCAAGATCGATTTATGAGTCCAGGAATGTCTTTTCTGATAGTCAAACTTCATTATAAGAGGGGAACAAATAGGTTTAAAAGTTTCAAAAATACCACATAATATTGCTTTTAAGTGAATATCAGGCACAAGTGTTAATTGGAATTTAGAAAGGAGTATTGACATAAACAAAATATTTTTTGCTTTTCGGTTCAGTTTGAACTTTCTCATTCTTAAACTATTTTGTGTCCAAACCTGCTCTGCATGCAGACTGGAAAAATTAGATATTTTAATGACTTTAACATAAATCCTCACCACAGCCATTATTAGTTTGAAAAATGTTGGCAAACCCAAGCGTCATGCATACGATTCATAAGTTTGGCGCACCCACGCTCTTCTGAATCATTCACTTTCTTAAGCAGGTTCGCCAATTTTGAACTAACTGCACTATAGTAACTGCTTTATGTAAGGTCGGCGTCCGCTGTCCAAGTCCTTTCCATAGGCTAATTATCTTGAGGAGTGTCAGTCATATAGCAACCAGACTTATGGTCATGGCTGTGAATGGTGTTATCACATTATGCATACAAATATGCATATAAAGTACCTCATTGGCATAAATTGGTAACATTAGGCCAATAATCTAAAAATGCATTATCTAGAGAACCGTATGTTATACGGCAACCTAACTTGGTGTATGGAAAGTGGTGTGACTAACTATGTAAGATCTGATTATATATTTTATTTGGTTCTCAATTTATTCAGATGAAAACAACAAATGTTTAGTTCAGGTGCATGGATTTCCTGATGCGCTCCTAAGTCTGTTGGGAATGGCGCCCTCTAATGTTCAGTTACGGTGTATACAACTAATGCTTCTCATATCGGAGAATTCTGTTGGTCGAGCAATGATGGTCTCTAAGTTTGACAATATTAGGTAGGTATTTGTCTTACTTTTGCTTAAGGATCAGAAGAGGGGGTCAAGGGTCAAAGAAAGTTTCATTTAGCACAATGTATTAAGGGGGGTTTTCTTTCGGGTAAATACCCTCAATGGTAGGGTTGAGGGTGGCCAGTTGAAATGTTTTTAATGGATAATATAACAGTGTTCTCAGTGGTTGACAATCTGGGCTTTATCGGTACATGTACAAATAGAGTAGTCCTGAACATATTTATTGAAGTAGTCAAAATATGTAAGAGAAAAAGAGGAGCACATAGACTCTCCTATTATTCTTGTACATGTCTTACCCACAGTGATGGAGTACTTGAGTCGGGTCTCGAGTTCATTTTTGAAGGACACAGACTCGGGTAGGGTGGACGCAAGAGCTATCCCTGAGCACATTAAAAGGTCAGACTCCTTCGTAAAGAGTAGGGGATCGTCCCGGGTCTGTATCTGTACACACACACATCGAGCATCCCTTTAATTTAGTGCTTTAGTCACTATTGGGTTTGTCCTAGCTCTTCAGCTCAATTGTTATAAATAAATTTAAAAAACTCTTCCAACACTGCTTGCTCATAACATTCTTTTCATAATACTTCCCACTTCAACAAACTGGGATTGATTGATGACCACATTTTTAGGTCGTCCGTAGGAAGAGACCTTATGGCAGCATCCTTCGTGTGTGTTGTCTGTCTGTGGTGTCTGTCGGGGTGTCCATTTCTTCTCCATACAGTAACCAATTGCAATCAAACTTCGGTCATAGATGCAACATGGAAACCTTCATATGTTAATGAGGTCATAGGTCACATACCAAGGTCAAAGGTCATCTGAGGTCAAGATGTAAAATTCAATACACATTGTTTGTATTGTCCATTTCTTTTCCATACAATGACCAATTGCAACCAAACTTTGGTCATAGATGCAACATGGAAACCTTCATATGTTAATGAGGTCTAAAGGTCACATACCAAGGTCCTTTTGTGATGCATTGTGGGATAGGAAAGGGACGATCTTTGTCCCTTTTCAATCCCACAATGCCACAGAAAAGGATAATCAATTGAGTTTTACCTATTCGTGATAAACCTTATGTCTGGCTGTTATCTTTTCATCCTTTTATTAGGCTTCTTGTAAGTTTGATGACGTTTGTGCAAAACGCAAAGACAGGTGCAGATGACGCTGCTAAAATCCTCAATAATTTGGCTCTAGAGAAAACGTAAGTATAATTTGACATAATTAAGAATTAAGTAGGACACATTGACTTTAAAACTTGAGTCTGTGGTGTTTGTGGCTAGATTTTTCTTATATGTTTTTAGACCTTATTCACGATTTTTTTGTTCACATTTGACATACCAATAGAGCGGACCACTTTACATTTTCTATTGATTTATATGGAGGTTAATTTAAATATCAGTTTTCGGGTAATAAATAATATTTTTTTAAATGCTTCTTCAAATCATATCTTGTGATTACAATGTCTGATTACCATTAAAATGGTATCATTTCAAAAATTAAAATGTGCTCTTTCGAGTCATACCAATAACCAAGATTTGACTTGGGCCTGCAACATGTCGATTTTGATGTGACGGGTCACAAAAAGGCTATAATTTTTGTTATGGAGTTATGTTTGAATCTTTAGGTTGTTCAGTGTTTGATGGATATAGGGATAATTTTTGATTAATTAAATTATTATTCTTAAAGAGCTAAGAGAGCAATTCTCATTTATTAGCGTGATTACCCTCACACAATGCATGGTAACTAAACACAACACCAAAAGTAAGTCCCCCCTAAACAATTAGTCATAACATCGTAAGATAAAACATTTTACCAATAAAACTTAGTTAGAAATAATCCTATAACTGTTTCCTAAGTGGTGTTTGAAAATGAAAGATGTCCATGACTTCATGGCTGAATAAGCTCAAAAATAAGACAAAAACTGCCCTTCTCAAAAGTCACAACTCACTATGCTAATATCTGAGCCAAGAATGGGATTTACATGGCTGAATGATCGTGAATTGATTACACATTACAGTAAATTTTGCTCAGCCACGGGTACTTTTCCATTAGTGAGAAGCAATTCATACACTTTTGTGATTTTTGAGAAGGGCAATTTTTGTCTTCCATTTGAGCTCATTCAGCCATGAAGTAATGGAAATCTTTCATTTTCAACCATCACTTAGGAAACAGTCATAGGATTATTTCTAACTAAGTTTTATTGGTAAAATGTTTTATCTTATGATGTTATGACGAATTGTTTAGGGGGGACTTACTTTTGGTGTTGTGTTTATAGTTTTGTTCCAAAACACACACTTCTGCAGTGCGTCTTAATGCGCTTTCCCTGCGTGCTTATGATGCGCAATACCATGACGCATATAATGTACTCACTTCACAGGATTTGGATGGAATGTTTGTGGGTTATTCGATACTATAGTATATAACAGGGGTAAAAGTTGACAAATGTGGGTAATTAATGGTACTAATTGAATTATAATAGATATGATGTCTAAAGTATGACTGTTTAAAGAATCAGAACAAGGGTATTGGTTTTAGAGCGTACCCATGTTTTTATTGTCTGATATAAATGTGAATGGTAGTGCATGGTTTTCTGCAACTATAGCTTTGCAATTGGCCAATACGATTAACACTTTTTAGGTGGAAATGTTGAGAAAATTATCCGGGGGTGGAAATAAGCGAAATGTAGTGAGAAAAAACGGACTTGCTGGGGACAGTATTCGAACCCGGGTCCTCCAACATGGAATTCAGTGTCTTACTCGACTCGGCCAGGGGGTCACACACCCGTAATTAACATTTCTGTGCACATTTATCCCCCGCTGTGAGCGCCAGGCGAGATCACATGCTGCCAGCATAGTATTCAAATAGGATTTCATGTGGTTCAGGGCTGTAAGGGTTATGTAGAAAACTAAAATTGAAGTATATCAGACTTCCGACTCATTTTACTTGATGGCATCACAAATGTTGTTATTTTCAGATTTGTTGGTCACTTCAAGGATAGAGTAGCTGACAAAGTGCTGCCTGCATTTGAAAATATAATGGTATGTATCTATAGGGTGTATCACATAAATAAGGACTCTAATGGTATGTCTCTAGGGTGTATCAAATAAAATAGGACTCTAATGGTATGTATCTATAGGGTGTATCAAATAAAATAGGACTCTAATGGTATGTATCTATAGGGTGTATCAAATAAAATAGGACTCTAATGGTATGTATCTATAGGGTGTATCAAATAAAATTGGTCTCTAATGGTATGTATCTATAGGGTGTATCAAATAAAATAGGGGTCTAATGGTATGTCTCTAGGGTGTATCAAATAAAATAGGACTCTAATGGTATGTCTCTAGGGTGTATCAAATAACATAGGACTCTAATGGTATTTCTCTAGGGTGTATCAAATAAAAGAGGACTCTAAATGTATGTATCTATAGGGTGTATCAAATAAAATAGGACTCTAATGGTATGTATCTAGGCTGTATCAAATAAAATAGGGCTCTAATGGTATGTCTCTAAAGTGTATCAAATAAAATAGGACTCTAATGGTATCTATAGGGTTGTATCAAATGGAATAGGACTCTAATGGTATCTATAGGATGTATCAAATAAAAGAGGACTCTAATAGTATGTATCTATAGGGTGTATCAAATAAAATAGGGGTCTAATGGTATGTATCTATAGGGTGTATCAAATAAAATAGGACTCTAATGGTATGTATCTATAGGGTGTATCAAATAAAATAGGGGTCTAATGGTATGTATCTATTGGGTGTATCAAATCAAATAGGACTCTAATGGTATGTATCTATAAGTTGTACCAAACAATAGGACTCTAATGGTACGTATAGATCTATAGGCATTGTTGACATCTATTGGTGTATAGGCAACGTTGGAATTGCTCATGTACAGTTGCGTAGCCAGACAGGGCATACCATGCAGTTGTACCGACAAAAGGCATGATTTACCGACGGTTTATATATATATATATATATATATATATATATACGGCATGGCGGCGGTGTGTAGAAAATGTGTAATTAGATGCTATTCGAGGGCATTTCTAAGCCGTTTTAAGGTTATAATGTCATATTTTTCCAGTTTAATATTTGTGTACTTTTATAAGAAGAAACCCAGAGTAAGCACCCCTGTCAGCTCACTCTTATTTCATATTATGCAGTCATCTGAGTAGCAAGCATGTACGGCAACGTTTACATTTCCTGATATGCTCACTCTTATTTCATGGCATAACATTGTCTGTTTGAATACAATGATGCTTGACTCTTTTCCTCAAAACGTCTCTTTAATTTAAAGTTCCTTTCTAATAACAAGTTCTATAATTTCTCCAGCTAAACAGTACCCAGGTACAAGCAGGTGTCTTCCCAGCATGCCTTTCATTTATGGGCAACATGGCGCACGATGTAAACATCAGAAAGCAGATGTGCAAACGCAAGGAATTATGGGATGCATCTTTATTAGTAATGGTAAGATCACAGATTTTCTTGTTCTTTCTTTCTTTTCTTTTTTCTTTTCTTTGATAAAGGACCTTAATTTGTGTGCATGGCTGCACTAATCGAAATCATAGGTATAGAAATAGTATGAATAGGGCCCTAAAATAACAGCTGCTTGGAGGGTTTTTGAGTAAGCAGATAACATGGATGAATACTAAGTAATATGGCATCTATTATAAACATAACACTTTTTATGGTTCTCTGTTTTGCTTTCTTTCTTTTCTTCTGTATCTAAAATAAATGTTTGTAAATAAATCACATGATTCTGCCAGGAGCATATCAATAGATATTGATAATATAGCTGCGTTTGTATTGAGGACATTCAGAGTTTAGGAAACAATCATCAATGGTCTAAAAATAACATATTAATCCTAACACTCTTGAGTACTACGAATTACTACACTGCGGCGTGCTTGTGTCACCCGGCTCGGCATTTTTTTGATGAAATAATGGCCCCGGGAATATACTTTGCCATGTATGGTTTCCCCCATGGCCTAGCGGTAAATTGTTTGCCTATGGGGGGGCACTTTTTCCCCTCGCTATTTGGCCGCGAAAAATTTTCTATGGAAAAGGTGCCTCAGGGGTTAGGGTTATGGAGTGATTTTTTTTCACTATTTTTCTTTTTTCATTTTTTTTTCATTAATTAACCCTAACACTCTTGAATACTACGAATTACTGCGATGCGGCATGCTTGTGTCATCCGGCTCGGCAGTTTTTTGATGAAATAATGGCCCCAGGGTATATACAGGACGGAATATACTCTGCCATGTATGGTTTCCCCCCGTGGCCTAGCGGAAGATCATCTGCCTCTGAACCTAGAGGTCCAGGGTTCGAGCCCCGGGCGAGTGGGGGCACTTTTTCCCCTCGCTATTTGGCCACAAAAAAAATCTTTGGAATAGGTGCCTCGGGGTTAGGGTTATGAGGGAGTAAGATTCATATAAGTCTACTTGATTGTAATGGTAGGCCTAAACCAGAGAACCATAACAAGTTGTATCTTTTAATGTTAGCAATAATGTAGACTGGGTCCCCGCGTCCCTCTATATGGCGGACCAAATATAGGGACTGGGAAAATAGTACGTCCAAAAAGTGTGCGGTTTGTCGTGGAATTCCACGACAAAATACCAGTACCGAGCATGCGCGGCAACAACAGAAATACCACCTGATCGGTCCAATTCAAAGGCAGTGCGTCGAACGATCGTCACGCTGCGCCACGGGGAGGCAAATCGTGCGCCCTATCGCGTCACGCGATGTACAACGCCGCGTGAAACTACCGGCGCTCTGTGGCGTGATGGTGCGTGAATAAGCTCATTTTTTCACGAATTTATCAGCGCACACTTTTAGAACTGTATTTTTTCCAGTCTTCACATTTGAGCACCCTCGCAGGGGCCGTGTGGAAAATCGGGAAGACAGGAGGATCCAGTCTAGCAATAATGTAAGATAATGTTGATTTAATTTCTTGTTGACTTACAGACCCTTTATAGTAAGACTATAGAGCAAACTGCTAGTGGAGAAGTTGTTTATGCTCTCCTTGGTCTTACCATAAACATTGCTTTAGAAGCTTCTCCTGTCATGAAATCAATGGCTCCTGATGTATGTATCAAAACGATGGCTCTGTTGGAAAGTCAACGCATGGATATTAAAGGGGTAAGGTCATTCTATTAGTTTCAGGTGTTCTATACTCATTAACTTGGTCTTTTCATAAACATGACTTTGGAAGCTTCTCCTGACATGAAATCAATAGTTGCCACAGTGCTATGTAGTGCTAACAAGTTGACCAGTTCTGCCCTTTTCCCAATAAGTTTTTGTGTAAGCTGATGAAGTTATCCATAATTTTTTTTAATTTAAATGTGACATGATCGAGCGGAATGAGTCGCATGTCGGGAATATTGATTTTGAGTTATGCATGTAGGAAAAAGAAAGAGCAAATTCTCATGTATTACTTTGTTTTCTCAGTTGGTAAATTGTTTGTAATTTAAAAACTAGAAATTCTATTTTAGTGGGGTATGGACCATACCATAGAATTTTTTCACCTGCCTTTAAATGATGGACAAATATCAAAATATCTGACATGTGACTAATTTTGCCTAATCATGTCACATATAAAAGTTGTCTTTTGTAATTTTGTTCATGTCATAATTTTGAAAATTCTTACGAAATTGTCCACTTATCACACAGTAAACGTGTAGTTTTGGACAGCGTGTACTATTGGGTGTACTTTTCAAGCTCCTGCACACTGTGTCAAATTTCTTTTGGAAGTCCAAGAAAGCCATATATGTACCTAGTGAGTTGCGAGTAGGCATGATGATGGTAAGCCTACATGGCTTTCTTGGACTTCCGCAAGGCATTTGACACAATGTGGAGGATCTTAAAAAGTAGTAGTGCATGCTGTCCAAAACTACACGCTCATAAGTTGTAGTGACGACAAGATCTATTTGGTCCATTACCAATCAGTTTTTATTCATTTTGCACTTTTCATTTTGCTCTCATAAATTTGGTCTTGCATTGAAACTTAATTGTACCAACCACTTGATTTTGTTTTTCCATAAAAACATGTCACACAAATCACACAAATACCATACAATTCTTCCATTCCAATGTTATCCTCTTAATCTTATCACAAGATAGGCAATAGCTTTTAGCTATTTTGCACTTTTCCATTTTGCTCTTATATATTTTGTCCTGAAATGGAGTTTAAATAAGACTTATTTTGACACTCACAAATAACCAACCACTTTAATTTGTTTGTTTGATTTTGTGTTGTTTGTTTCTTGATAAGAATATGTATTCTTCCACATTTATAATATGAAGAAATATCAGACAATGTACTGTAAAACCTCTAAATTGCGAAATTAAATACCTGCAAAACTGACAATGTTGCATTGAAAGAAACAGTAAAATATTCAGATTCAAGTTTCAGTAAATTTTATAGTGTTTTACAGTATCATGTAATGATGATAAATTCTCGGTATTCACGATACGGTGCGCCCTCACCGTCTTGGCCAGCGATGCCTACTTGGGTCGACATCAAACGACCTTTTGAAGAAAAGGACATTGACCCGATTCGATCGTGGCGGGATTTAAAGATGGCGGAGGGTGTTGCATTTCGAAGTCTAAGAGTCGATGAACTAAAGAAATATCTGACAGATAGGGGAATTCCATGCCATGGGAAGAGAAAGGAAGAGCTTGTACATTTAGCGGAGAACTCTCTGGACAAATATGAAGTTATAGAAAGGTGTGACCACGATGAATCCGAGCGAAAAAGGCGACGTGTTGAGGAAGAAGACGGCTCTGTAACTGACTTGAACGACGCTGAAGTATCATGGACAAACGATCTCGGCAAAATGCCTGCCTTGACTCTTGGTGATGTTTTTGCTTATCTGGTCAGACATTGTTTGTGGACTCCAGAGAGGATGTCAAAATTCCAGAATGATGATGGTTATCTCATGTTTAAGGATGAGCACATCGAGAATGTAAAACTTGGAAGTATACATCATGATCATAATGCAGTATACATGTACATTACTGGGACAGTGAAGCCAGAGCAACGACAGACGGCCCAACGGTATGATACCTGGGTGCTACTTAAAACAGATGGTGATATTAAATCTGCAGGTTGTGGATGTGTTGCAGCGTAAGTTAAATTTTATTATTAAGCTTGATGTGCCAGTGCTAGAATTTCGGCGAGAATCGACCAAGAATCCACCAAGAATCCACTCTCGCAAAGATTCTTGTAAATTGTATTTTGAAGAATCTAAATAGATTCTCCTAAAATTGTCAGAGCTCTGTGCAAATTAAATATAGGCTAATCCAAAGAGGCAAAGACTCTCGCAAAATTCTGTAACCAGAAGCTATTTGGATTCTCGCAAGATAAGATGTAACGAGATTCTACCAGCTCAGCCATTCCAGCGTGACTCGCGTGACATTTCTACAAAAATCCATCTTTGAATGCATTACCAGTGGAAAAATAGCTTTCCTCTACTTTAATTTATCACTTATTTGAGTGGAGACATTGTGTATGCATAGTTAAGTATACAAATGTTTGCCATACAACCAATATTTTTTTAGATATCACAAATTATTTGATGTGACTCGCGTGACAGGCTACAAAACAGGTTTTTTGACATCACTTGATTCAAATGGCTCTCCAAAGAATTCTACAAGTGTGACCAAATTGTTTTTTTCTGAACTAGGAACCTAACACCCTATCCCATTCTGTGCATGAGTTACACTGTGCCCAGGCTTCTGTGTTTGGTGTAGTGGCCTGTAGAAAATGTGACTCGCGTGACAAAAGTGTGTGACTCGCGTGACATAGTAGCTCATTGTAGGGCATAGCATGGAGGGCAAATCATTTTTTTCATTTTTTTATTTGATCAAGCACCACTAACTTAATTGCAAATATCAACCATTAGTTGAATCTCTTTATTTTTTTTAGTAATCTTAAAAGATGTTTTATTTTGTGACTCGCGTGACATATTTTTAGGGTGTTTTCGTGACGAAATTATTGCAAAAATGCTAATGGCATTGAAAAAAATACCCAATGTGTTGTCAAATTACATGCAACAGCTATCTTATAAATGCAGACTGAGCAGCAGCTTGTGAATCATCTCCAAATATTTCTTTGCTTTGTGATTTGTACCTCTGAGCCCTCTTTTTGACCACAAGTTCAGGAGGCCGTAAATATACAGTAAAAGGGTCTAATATGAAAAATCTTTGAAATTTGAATGGTTTTAGTATAACTCTAATGAAATATAACTGACTGGAATGAATTCCTTTGAATCCCTTTCATTTCAATTTTTGATTTTTTTGCAACCCTTACACGGAATGGCTGAGCTGTAGAACTTTTTAGCCTACTGTAGGCCTACTGGTACTTGTGTCAAGTAACATGCAGTTATTATTAATCTATTGGGAGAACTTGTCAATTTGACTGAATTGTTTTGAGAAAAAATTCAAAATATTTGTAAAAAACAATTTTTTTCCCGTAGCATTTCCGTAGCATTCTTTTTTCGCCACAGGTGTGGATCGTGTAATTACGTACACCGGGAATTAAAATTATTTTGATCTTGTACGCAGGGTTGTAGCTACACCTGTTTGCACCGGTTGGCAGTAACCTGCCAAAACAACCGGGACTCAAGGGAATTTAAGGCCTTGCTGACCAGCACTAAAATAACAAATTTATCAGTTTGAGCATAGGTTTGAGCCTCCAAAACAGTTGTCAAAACCAATTATAATTACCTGATGAGCATTTGTTTCAAAATTTAACCGACACTAAATTTTGGCTAGCGACAACCCTGCTTGTGTATGTTCTCAGACAGAGTATTTTACTTATGAAATAACAATTAAAGTCCTAATGCTTTCACATTTGTTTTCCATTTTCCCTCTACAGAGATGACGGTTCCTGCAAACATGTTATTGCTTTGCTCTTTGCGGTAGAAGATTTTGTCAGACGCAGAACTGACGATGGAACAGCTGTTGGGACAGATAGGGCATGTCAATGGTCCAAGCCTCGTAGATCATCACTTCCTGTGAAAATTGAAGATCTAGACTATCGACATGACAAGAAGACGCCAAAAAAGCCGGGACCAATTCCTAAAAACTACACTCCTCTGAGAGAGATATGCGAGCAGGACATCGTCAATGTACAACAGCATCTCAAAAAGGTACAAGCGTTTCATAATTTCATATGATTAATGTTGTCGGTGCATGGACCAAAGAGCCACCAAGATTTTTAATTTCCGTAATTAACAGTTTGGCGAGGTCTGCTTGTTCTCTGGTGACTCATCTGAGAACGGCTCTTTTCAGAACCACCAGTAGGCTAGGGGCGGCCTACATATCTCATTCAATCTAATTATTTGTCCTGAAGAAGTCGGAGCTACTCCTAACGAAAGCTTGACAGTTTAGAACTTGTCCGACGGCGAACCCATTAAAACCCTATTAGTTAAAATGAAAAATGACTAAATAAACACAATTGTAAAAATTATCGAAAGTTTTATTTTTCATTTTTTACTTATTTTTTATTTGTTTTGAAGAATTGTTTTGTTAGAATAGAAATTTTCATGGTTTCTTCATTTGGAGCTGGGGACTGTGAAGCAATGTTTTGGGACTTTCAGGTTCTCCCAAATCTCATCCTTTCTTTGGCACTTTGTGCATCGTGAACTGTCAGTAAAAACACTGCTCCCATCACTACCACCCTGAAACCATAGACTCGATATGCTTGCCATTTTTATAAGGGATCATAACAAGACACTAAATTGTCAATCAGAAACTTTATCTAATACTAAATTGTCTTATTTGTACATTTACCCTATTTCATGTAGGTTTGTGAGCAGACACATCCAGGGGCCCTGTTCTTAAAACTTGTAAAGACGCCGGAGCCAAGACATACAGTACCAACCATTGAAATGCTATACCAGACATTCAAGCTATCAGCGACAACCCTGACATTTGAAGATTTTGTGGCAATGGTAACCACAGCAGATCATTTAGAAACCCTGCGCACACTTGACCAGTCTGATCCAGCTTGGATGGATGCCAGAAAGGGTCGCATCACTGCAAGTATTGCTGATCAGGTCCGATCTCTAAGGGATTATTCCCATTCCAAAACTCTTGTTGCACGAATTATGGGTACCGCAAATTGTGTGACTAGCAAATTTACTGAGTTCGGCAAGACAAATGAACCAGTTGCACGCCGACTTTACACTCTCCAAGAGGATCACCATCATAAGAACCTGACTGTTGATGAATGTGGGCTGTTTTGTTTGCAGGAGAGCCCATATATTGGTGCGTCCCCTGATGGCATTGTAAGCTGTGCTTGCCATGAACGCAAGTTATTGGAGGTCAAGTGCTCCTTTAAGCACAAGGATATCTTACCTGAGCAAATTCCGCAGGAAGATCCTAGATACCACCTACAGGTGACAAATGAAACTCTGACTCTAAAGAAATCCTCAGCATGGTACAGTCAAGTACAATTTCAAATGGGAGTTACAGGAATACAAATGTGTGATTTGGTTCTGTATACGCGCAAGGGAATTTGCATTATTCATATCCCTTTTGATGACGAGAGATGGGAACTGCTGCTATGTAAATCCATAGACTTCTTTAAAAAAGTAATTGTTCCATTACTACATGTACAAACTGAGGAGTGAATTTGTGGAATATTGAACTGATTACAGGGTGGAGTAAAATTGCAGTGTAAATTGTATCATGAATACCGAGAACTGTCAGCCCAGGGGGCTCAAATATACCACTGTAAACAGTCATGACACCCCAATAAGGAATTTTTACTTTCTTCAAAACCTTTTCACATTTCAAATTATTGAGGTGTTCAGAAAAATCTTGGTCACAGGTGCTTACAGTATTTTATCATACCACTAACTTCACTAACATATTTGGAAAAGATCAAAGGACACCGCTGACTGGATATATTTTCGTATCTAGTCATTGCGCGTCAGACGCATTGTATCTAGTCAGGGAGTGCATCCGCGTATTTGTTTAGGTTCAGCGTCGGTATGATATGGGAAGTAATCGGTGTGCGCTCAGTGTTACATCAGGCTCAGCTGCGCTTCGCCAGATTTGACACTTCACGCACACTGATTATTTCCCATATATCATACCTCCGCTTTACCCAATTACTAATAATATTCGAGGGGGGGGGGGGGGGTAAGAAATTAATTTACATCCAATATAATCCTCTCTTATGCAAGATCATTTTTGCTTGACAATTTTCAGAATTCTAATGTAACTCTCGAGTCTAATGCTTAAACGATCATCTGACAATTAATAGGCCTAAAACAACTTAGTTGCCCGATGATTGCTTAAAGGAAGGGGCCCGCAAACACAACATTGAGCATTATTTGTTAGACAAATAATTATCGAGCTGAAATTTCGTAATTATATAGATCAAAACACCATTCTAGTCACAAAAATGAATAAAAAACTGCCATCACTCAATATGTAGTTTTTAAAATTCGCGGCGATCGAAAGTCCCGGTGTCGATGACGTCATGGGAATCGGTGCTCAAATTTTCGCATGTGCATTGTATGATTATGACATCATCGACACTGGGACTTTCGATCGCCGCGAATTTTAAAAAGTGCATGTTGAGAGATTACGGTTTTTATTTGTTTTTGTCATAAGTGTGGTGTTTTGTTTAATATAATTACAAAAGTTGGGCTCGATAGTTATTTTTCTAACATATAATGCACACTTTTATGCTTGCGGGACACTTCCTTTAAGCATGAAACTGAAGGTTCGTTCATACTACTGTAATAGCATGCGCATTGCAGTGCGTAGTTTGCCGATATATGGATAATTTCCTACCGCAAAGTCATCGCATTTCAAGTTAAAATGTATTTAACTTTATTGCGGCACCGCACCGTCACGCCGCAATCATTGTGCAGTACGACAATTAACGCACCGCAATGCTTGTATGAACGGACCTTAAGAGTTACAACCTTATTCTGCAAGGGAGTTTCTATTTATACAGGGCTTGTCTTTATGCAGGTGAACTAAGCTGTAAATCATGTGTTTTCCTTTTGTAAATAAATGACTGTGCAATATTTCAAGGTGAGCTGTAACAGATCACTCCTTTGGATTTATGGGGATTTTTTATCAGGAAATGAATGGCAGTGTAATCTTTTTAATGATGTGATTTTAAATACACTTCAAAAGACAAGCGCTGTTTTGTCTCAATCTTATCTTGGGCTTTTGAATGGAGGATTTTCATATTTTCTCCCAAGCATTATGATTGTGTAAAAATAAATAGAGAACAGACAATATACATTTGTGAATGCAAGCATTTTATTATTTTACCCATCGAAGCTAATTTTGTGGATTTATCGATTTCAGAAATAGCATGCCCTAACCAGTGAGCCATGCTACTCCCTATTTATTCTGTAAGGCCAAAACAAAACAAAAAGTTTGTCTCAGCTTCCTCCTGCTCAATACCTAAAGCGCTATGCAATTTTTGTAAACATTTTTGGGGCTATGCAAATGCGATTTTTTTTTACCTGTTTTTCCGTTTTTTAAACGAGAAGAAAACAGAGGTATTGATCTGAATTGCCGATCATTCGATGAAAATAAAAAAACAATTTTATTGAAGTTGTAAAAAAACAAAAAAAACGTTGAGAAATGGCAATTTTTAAAGCTATGCGAGCGGGAAGCTGAGACAAACTTTTTTTTTATTTGGTCTAAAACTCTAAAACCTTTTTAGATTTCCGATCACTTTCGGCCAAATTTTAGACGTTTTGCAGTCTTACTTTTACTTTTAATGTGCAACTGCCTTAGTTTACGCTCATTTTTAGAATAGAATAAAGGTCCCTTCAAATTACAAAATGCTGCTACAACTTTCACTATCATAGTTGCATAGTTCTGCAAAGAATGTGGTATCTGGTGTTGCAGTATTCGCCAACATTTTACACGCTGAATTGCTCTTTCAACATGTATACGTAGTCTAGCTATGTTTCTGGTTCTTCTAATTTCACTCACATTAAGTCTTTTTCCCTTGCCATTCCGCCACTTTCTGGTAAACGGTGGAGCAATTAGGGTAGCATTTTTCCTTAAAAGCAAGTCCTCAATATGGAAGCCTCGATCTGCCATAACGGAATCGCCTTCATCAAGCTTGTCAATCAAACCACTCTGTTCAGTGAGATATTTGTCCGAAACGTTTCCAGACCACAAGCCGCTAACAAAAGTGAAAGCTCCAAATGGCGAGACCCCAAATAGGACCTTAAATGTATTATGACTTTTGTACTGTGAATAAGTTTTGTACTGTTCCTCTTTGTTACCTGGTTTGTCAATGAAAAATTCTGACGCATCAATCACTACTCTTGTATTTGGAAAATCTCTCTTAAAGTCTAGTGGCATCCACTTTCTGATGTGATCTTGTGATGGCCAGACAAGTAAAGCAGGAACTAATAGCTGATTCATGTATGAAATCCATGTGATAGTTATCCTTGTAACTGTAGAGCAACTTACACCGAAAAGGTCAGAAATAACAAGAAGAGGAATGTTAATTCGGAGCCGAATCAAGCACATAATAAATTGGAAGAATGCTGGAAGTTGACTCTGCGGACCAGGACGTCGCTTCTTGCCCTGCTGATAATTTTTCTCAGAAGAACTCTGTGGTCCTTTCCAGTACTTCATACGCTCTACACCGGGACTGATTGCATCAAAAACACCTGTATTGGGTATAAAAACAATGTTAAACAAATCATTAACAAAATAATAATCTGCATGGGGGGGTATCGCCCGGGATCGGCCCGTTGGGGATGTTTTGCAATATAAGGCCAATTCCACGGTAACGGCAGGACAGATCAGACACATTTTTCAATCTTTAAACACATAGATAACAAATATTATGTTTTGTTTAACCAATCAACTGTTGTAATAATGTAGCTATTGATAATGCCTTTCATTTCAAGACATTTTGTCCTTCCGTTACCAGGATTTGTCCTTCCGTTACCATCAAAAAGTAACGGAAGGACACACTTTAATTAGGATTAATCAAAAATTGGAACGATGAAAAATTACAAACTAACCTCTAATATTGAAGGTCTACCTACACTTAATTTGCAAGGAAACTATTTTTGTTCGGTGACATTTTGTTTTTGAAATACGCAAACAATATGCTTTTTTACGGTGACGGAAGGACAAATTTAGACGTGCAAAATATCCAAAGCCACTGAAGTGTAACAAATAATCTCAAAATGAAAAAAATTATTGGTTTCTTTTAAAATTCCAGTAAATTATTACATACAGCTGGAAAAAGATAACTTTTGCATGTTATATTGTGTAAAAGGTCAATTTAGTTTTGTACACAATTTATCATATTTTTGGGAAAAATGTAGGCCCTATGCTAATTTACATAATCCCCAATTTTACATTCAAAAAGTAGAAAAACTGAAGAAAAGAAAAAAATGGTCATTCATCTTTCATTTGACATCAAATTTGTGTGGTTCAGAGGTGTTTGAAATTTTCACTGCCATGTCCACTATTTCATGGAATTGGCTATGAGACAAAAGCCTCAAAATGACATGACATACCATTCAGTACACTCCTTGAATGCAGTCCTGTGTAAAAGTTTACTCTTTCATCAGTCTGAGTAGTAAAGTCAACAATGTCTTGGCCAGGTGTCTGCAAGCCCTTCTTTTCCAACTCTGAAATGTATTCCATCGTCATAGTCGTCTGCACCGAAGCATTGGCAACATTAGGGGCACCACTTGTACGAAGGTAGTCATGATCTGTAACCTGTGCTGGCTGTGGCGTTTCCTCTGAACAGAACAGTCCCATATCTGCATTTTTTGTAAAATGTGTTAAATTGAGAAGAATTTTCAATCACAGAACATATTTCTAAAAGATGTAGAAACAGTAGAATTCAAGACTGGGTAACTTTCGAAGAATGGATGTCCTTTTATTCAATTATCTAACACTCGGACAAAACAATCCACCACCTTGTGTGACGCTTGTGCGTAATACGCAACGCAGAACGCACTTGGTGATTGCAGCAAAAAGCGGCGAAAATGATTCAGGGTTATTTTTGGTAAGGTCACGTTTTCGCATGTAAACAACCCGGGTCTCACAATCAGTGGCGTACCGACCGGGGGGGGGGGGGGGGGGGGCAGGGGGGACGCTAAAATCGTAATACCGGGACGCTAAATTCTCATAAGGAAAAAAAATAATACCTATGCCGAAAAGACTAAGGATTGGGCATTATTTGTTGACTGTATTTTTGTTTTTGACTGCGAAATTTTGCGACCGTGCAAAATTTTGTGACCGTGCAAAATTTTGTGACCGCGCGAAATTTTGTGACCGTGCAATTTTTTTTGCCACTACTCCCCCCCCCCCCCCCCCCCCCACTTACGTGAAATTCACGAGGTGACTGACTGGGAAAAAATTTGGGGCAACCTTTTACGAAAATTTACGACATACTTCTGCCCCCCCCTGGCTCACATGCCGCGGTACGCGCCTGCTCACAATTGCACGTACGTACGCATTGGCTGCGTTCATCTTCTTGTTATTGAATAATAAACGCAAATGTTAAAGCTGAACAATAAAGACTTGTGAAAGAATATGGGGTAGTCATTTTCTTCATATGGGGGTCATAAATATGTGAATCATTGGAAGTCCAAAATTACGACACCGCTGTCACAAAGTCAAACATATGACCCCTTGACTTTGATTTGTGTTACGAATATAAAAATGTCACGACCCCCACACGCAAAAATTAGTGCCTGATTTTTATAATGTGCGTTGCATAGTGTACCAGTACCCTTACACATTGATTTCATGCCACCACCCCCGCTGGGGAAAATGTTGTTTATATTTGGTGTTTTGAAAAAAAATTAAAAAATTATGTACTCATCTATTTTATTTTTTATTTACAATAAAATTGTGACCCCTATTTTATAAACCCCCAGTTTATTCATGATGATCCATCCCCCTTTCGAAGAAAATGACAGCCCCTTAATTAAACCACCACAATTATCATCATTACTTACAACCGACGTCAGGCTTCTGTTTACAAGTTGCAATCTCAATTTCTTGTCCTATACACGGAACGTGTTGTAAGCTTACTGCCACAACAGGGCCAGAGTCCAGTAGAGGTTTTGGCTGGCGGTTTGAGGCAAGTTTCTTCAACGAGGAAGTAGATCTTTCTTTGACAGGTTTTCCCCAGTTGTTCCAAGTAAAATAAATTGGATCTCCAGAGGCATTTCCCCACATATCTATGACATTTTTGTCAAAATGACGTGAGCACAGTCTCGATCGCTTGGTGATGTTGAGCTGGTCAATGACATTTTCCTTCGCCCTACCCCCACGTCGGATCAAACGCTTCCATCTGGCCACAGTAACAAGGTCTTTACGAGGCCATTTAACCCATGTAACATCTTTCATCCATGGATATTTCTCTGGAAACTTGAGTTTTGACGTGTGTGAAAAGCACTCCGCTGCTTCACAAATAAAAACCATAATTAAACATGAATAAAATGGAAAGAAATTTATCGTGAACTGTATCATGTATGTAAACAACGCGGTCGATCTGCCTGGTAACCAGTGTTGCCAACCGAGATTAGTCCCAAACCGCGGCCCAAGTGTCCTCTAAACCGCGGCCCACGACAAAAAGTAGCCCAATTTTTGGTAATCGGCTACTTTCGCGGCATTTTCGATGTCGACTTTTTCCCATAATGCATCACGGTTTTCAGTGGATTTGAGCCCTCTTGTGACCAGTTTTCAGTATCGTGAATACCGAGAATTGTTCCATGTATCGATTAATTGACATTGTGTTTATCATATGTTTTGCAGAGAGCTACAGGATTGATTAGTAGAATGATTCCACATTTGTCTGACCAAGCTATGGACGAACTGTGTGATGCTAATTTACCCCAGCATTTGATCACAATTTTAAAGGTAATTGAACAAGTGTATTAACAACTAGAAGATTGTGGATACCAGCTGGTGTGGCTGCCAGCTGGTATTGCTGTTCTCTTTATCTACTTCTGTGGAGTGATATCAGAGCATACTCCAGTAATTGTAACATTTTAATTGCAAGTCATGATTCTGCTGATAGTTCTCATGTTTCTATTGAGTATTCGTTTTTTCCCCAGTGAAATTGCTCACCTGACAGTAGCACAGAATAGCGGGGAACAGGTTGTCTCTACCACGTGCACACTGTGTCAGGATGGTGTGAGTTTCCACTAGTGTTATCCGGATAATGTCACCTGTATTATCCTTACTCAAGCAGGATAAATTTCAGGGAGAATTTCCCCCTGCTATTAGCTGAAGAATAGCAGAGAATGTCAGTTTCTAATAAGCAAAGTTAATAATGTGTCGAAAAAAATGGCAAATAAACACGGAATTGCGCAGACTAACTTGGCAAATTTTGCTGAATTTCTCTGGAGTTATATAGTTAATCAATTAGAGGTCCTATTCCTACTTAAACACTTGTTTCCAATTGCTTAAATCCACTTTTGAGAACCCAAAACACCAAGTTTGTTGTTGTTGTAAGGATGAATCTGCGCCGGAAATAGAAATTGTATGAAAATGTGCGTGGGCATCAACAGTATACCCTAGCCATTGGAGCTATTCTTATGGCAAAACTGCCTAGTCCTTTTTTCATGATAAACATTTACTTCTTCCAATGTTACACTTTGCCAATTTTCTCTTTATTCAGAGTACCAGTGATGATGTTATAAGACGCTATGCTTCCAAGACGTTGGCCGTCTTAACCCAATCTAAGGATGAGGCACGCAGGCAGGTGGTGAAATCAGAAAATGGTAAGACTTGGTCAGCATTTTAATTTTTTTCTGATGATACAAGATAGGGTTTAATTTACTAAGCTGTCAGAAAAGGTTATTGGTGAAATTTTTATCAGAAGTGATCGTCCATGACTTTATCCGCATGTTTTGAACTGCCCAACCTGAGAACCGCCCAACACAAGAATCGCAAATTCTTGCCACCTTATTGGAGGATTAATCTGTGCTCTGATTGGTAGACTAATGATTGGTTAACAGAGCTGTGTTTGGATTTACTTATTGTACTGTGGATTGTCTTGGTGCACAATACTCTGATTGGACATTGGACAATTATATCAGTGATATTAATTGGCTGATTGAATGATCAGCTGATTGGCTGACAGAGAACATTCAAGTAAAATAGGTGGTTTGCTTGTCTACCACGAGGTAATGCTGTAACTGCTTCATTCACTAACTGCAGCACATAGACATGCTCGCCTGCTCGAGGCACTGGCGTATATACACATGCGTAGAAAGGCAGAAGAGACATACGCGTGAGTAAATCCTGCACCTGTCCTGCAAAGTTATGTCACTGTCCAGAAGAAGAGAAATAGAGTAGACTTTTCTGCCCACTTTGGTTATAAAAGAGATACCATGGCCTGGAATAGCTAGTGCTTGGTAATTGTGGTTTTAACTGATTATATAGTGTGTTGCCATAAAATGTTCATATTCATGAGGGCAACAAATGATAGATACCTGTGCTTACGAGAAATGTCCATGTTATTATTATTATTATCTATATATGTGCCATACTTATAGGGGACGTTAAGGCCAAATCAATAACCGATCGGCCAATATGTATGAATCTGCTATAATACCATTTGTAGTAACAATATATCTGTATCATAACCTTCTCTGTGTTGTTGATTACTTTTACAGGACTTACACTACTATGCCAGCTCCTAGCAACCACTGATGACATCATCATAGCCAATGTTGCACTTTCTATAGGGCACTGTACTGAGATCCCTGGTGTTAGTAGCTCCTTGTTAGGATCGGGAATCATCAAAACCTTACTGTCAAACACACATACAGTGAACAGTAGCATCCAACAGAACTGTGCCATTACATTGGCAAAACTTGCTACTAGTGATGAACGGTAAGTCAATCAAATTATTGTAATCCACAGTGATACCCTTCTAGCATATAGACTGACATTGTATTAGGGTCGTTCAATAAGTTCTACCTCTTTCCTCATAACTTTGCTGTCATATATGCCAGTCTTATGAAATATTCCACAATTGTAGCTTTGAATCTACGCTACAAATACATAATATATCGGTGTGAGTACTGGTTGTACTTTTCTGAAGATGCAGTGAAAACCAAATATCCATTTAGTGTGATGGAAATGGGGGACATTTAGTGAGAAAAACTCAACTTGCTTGTATTGAAATTCAGTATCTTAGTCGACTCCTCCAGTGGGTCACTTGCCCGCAATTTACAATTCTGTCCGCATTTATCATCCGCCATGATCGCTCAGCGAGATAGACTGGGGCAACAAGCATAGGTTTAAATAGGATTTTATAGGGTTCAGGGCTTAGAGGGTTTTATAGCGATTTTCAAGAACTTTGTGTTGGTGATCTAACATCAAGACTTTTGAAAAAGCATCACTCTTAGCAATGTGAAGTCTTCTCTAATCATCTTTGCTTTGAACCCTGATGTTCCAAGAAAATTCTGTTAATCTTGGTTGAAAGAAATCACAACCATGATTTTCTTTTTCCCATACCACTTTTGTAATGTTATACTTTTGTTTTATGCATGTTTCAGACACCTCCAAGAAGTTAAGGAGCTTGGCGGAATTGGCATATTAAGTAGCTGTATGAAGCACGTCAAATGATGTTAGCAGTTTGAAAGCGTTATATGCCTGACATTTTGGAAATTTGGGTGTATGTTCTTGTAATTTATCTTTCGTTCTTGACATATTTGGCAAACATTGTATTTATTAGCGGTTCGCAGAGGTACGCTGGGGTTTATGAACATTTTTGAGCATGTTCAACATTTTGAGCGAGTGACAACATAATGATCAATATGCTATGTAACATTGAGCATTCGCTGCGTGAACGTTTCACAATTTAGATGTTGGTTGCTTATTTGTCAGCTGTTCGGCCATATACAGCCCTTAGGAGGAAACCTACACAAATATAATGTGTTTATGAACTGCAATTGGTGAATGACGCAGTTACGTGTCACTGTCTAGTGATAGACAAATAACGAAAAGTCAAATCGTAAAATGCTCTTTTCAATGACCTTTACTTTCAATGGGTACAGGACTGAATGTTTGATCGATCAACAAGGATTGGGTGTTATGAAATTGTTACATTCCATTTTTAACACTTTCCCAAATTCCATAGTCTATCTTAACCCCCTGAGAACTACCGGCCGATTGGTTGAAATTTAGAATGTGTCAACTATTGTGCCAATCAGAGACATCGTGAGAATAATTACAATTTTCAAAAAGATTAGCATACAATATTTATAAGCAAAACTGTAATTGGTCATCAAGATGATTATATCATGTAATTGACCAATGGGAATTCTTGTACGAAAGGCAGGTAGTGCCCAGGGGGTTAACACTTTCCACGCGGCTATTAGTTTTACCATATACAAAACAGATTTTTCAGAAACCTTTCCCAATTTTCAAAGTGTATCGCAAGGATTACTGACTCAATACTAGGCATATTTGTACTTAGGTCAATGCATTTCTCATGGTGATTCTAAATATGGTAATGAAATTAAATAATTTTGACATTTTTCAAACATTTTGTGAAATTTTGGAATGTCGTCTGCAGCCGCCTGCCGCGTGGAAAGTGTTAAGAATAACTGAACCAGGGTTGTAGCTAGACCAGATTGAGTGCCGGACAATTTTACTGACGGCAAACGCAGTAAGTGTAGCCTTCTTAATGGTTTTTTTTCGGTTTTTCTAATGTACTTTGAGGGTTCCTGCCACATAATTTCTTGTTTTATGATGCAGTTTAATGATTCTATCCACAAAATTAAAAAATTAAAAAACTTTGTTTTTATACTTTTTTTAAGAGTGCCGGTCGGCCAGCATGAGTGCCTTCCGGCGTAGCTACAACCCTGAACTGAACCAATACTATAAGCATGTGTACTTTTTTTAATGCATTTCTTATGGCGATTCCAAATATTATGATGAAATTCGATAATGTTGATATTTCTGAAACATTTTGTGACATTTCGAAAGTGTCGTCTGCAGTCGACTGCCACACTGGAAGCATTAACATAAAGTTGAAAGCGGCTTGAGCAGGGTTGTAGCTACACCGGGCGGCGTCGGGTGGATCTGCCCGGCACTCTAAAAGAAAAAGGGTAAAAAGGGTATCTTTAAAATTAAAGCAAGTTTTTGTTTTTGTTTGTTTTTGATTTTTTAACAATTTGTGGCTAAAATCATTAAACTGCCTCATAAAACAAGAAATTATGTGGCAGGAACCCTCAAAGTGCATTAACCCTAACTCGAGATCACCACACGGCATCGGATTTCTTTTCCGACACCCAAAATTCACCAGAAAGGTCACCCAGACCCCCCCCCCCCCCCCCCGGATTTGAACCATTGACCTCCAGCACCCCAACCCAGATCCTAGCCACTACACCACCGCTACCACTCGGCGAGTATATTTGCCTCGTTATATAGCATGGGTCCGTTTTGTACCCCAAAAACCTGCACGCCGGTTATAAAAACATTTGCCGTGTGGTGTAGTAGAGTTAGGGTTAAAACACTATTAGAAGGCCTCTGGATCCCATGCCATGATCCACTGCACAATTTGATACCACAAATGCTACAGAACAACAAAGATAACCCATTTAACACCATTTGAAAAAATCTGTGACGTTTCCAAATTCACATTTTCACCAAACTGCGGGGAGAAAAGACCACATGTTACTTGATCACGATCAAATAACCCGCTCGCTCAGGCACGAACCAACACAGTTTCACTGTGAGATCAATAGACCTTTCATTCCTGGCCATTCAATTTGCCACACACAGCATTTTCTCGCCGCTTGCATGCATTGAAAATGTGAATTTTGAAATGTCAGAGATTTTTTATTAAATGGTGTTAATGATGGTTTATATTTGTTGTTTTGTGGCATGCTTGGTATCAAACTATTCCGGAAAAATTCATCTAAATGTCTCTCTGGCCTGTTTGGGCAAATAACACTCTATATAAAATAAACAAAGTGTATGACTTGTTTGTTGTTGAGCACTTTAGTTATGTGTTATGTACCAAGGCTGATGGGTTCATCTTTCCAATAATAACACATTTGTAGCCAACACTATTTTTCGGTGAACAATAGGGTGATATGATGGAAATAACTGATTTAAAGCATGTGGATTTAAATCACATGATCTGTCTTAAGTAACAAGTTTTGACAAATTTGAATAAACAAAATTCTTTCTTGAAGGCGAACAGTACTAATCATGAAACCAGCATTAAATTATCTAATGAATATTGTCCAGTTTAATTGAACACAGAACTATAATAGCCATAACCAATGTTGTGACGTCATCGTTATACTAACCGCCTCATCAGCAACAGGTCGCTGCACATAATAGGAATTCAATGCATAAATCGAAATTATCAATACATGAAACAGAGATGAGGAAATCTTGTAACTGTTTCGTCATAGCTTCAATCAATATGGCGACGTTCATACAGGTGACTTTTTTCTTTCTTTCTAAAGCCAATTTTGTTTAACTCAGCACTTTTAAAAACTTAAAACTATGGATGTGGTCTATATAATAATAATGCTACATATCGGAGCACTTAAGTTCCATGGCGAGGATTGTGACCATGATTTTGGCACATTCAGATTGAAGTGCTCCCCAATCTCAAGGGAACAAGTGATTGCTACAAATTGAAGACAAACATTTTTTGAATTTTGTTGAGGCATTTCCAGGAAAAAGTGTACTTTAGATCCCCGATTCTAGACTGTACTAGTATCATTCGATACTGGAACACCCAGTATCATTCAATACTGGTACAAAGTCAGGCCGATACTGGATCAAATGTGCCAGTGATACTGGATCAAATGAGCCAGTATCAGGCGATACTGGAACATAATTATGCACCAGTATCGTTCAAACTGGGACAAATCTCACTGGTATATGTGTACAAGTATCACTCGATACTGGAAGGAACATTGGTGTTCCAGTATCCACCAATACTAGAACAGTAAATCGTACTAGTATCGACCGATACTAGCAACTGTTATCTGGGACCTAAAGTGCACCTTTTCCTGTATCCATTTGTGTCTTGATTTGGGTTTTTTAATGAATCCGTCCAGTGTGTGTTATGATATTGTATCATATTCAATATAATGCTATACAATTTATTTATTTATGTGGATTTAAATATAATTAAAATGATTGAATAAAATAGTAGTTGTATATGGAGTTACAGCTTGAATATTTACAACTATTGTATTTATTGTTTGAATATATTCTCAATAAGACTTTTTCTATTAAATAGCAATAATTTCCCTTGAAAAAAACTGTTATGTGCATGTAGTAGCAGGGCGGGGCGTAAATAGGGAAGGTATTTTGTTCAAATCGGCCATGGTCAAAATGTATTCCACTTGACCCCACATGATCAAATATGCACTTTAAAAAAAGATCGGGGGGGGGGGGGGGTCTTCTGACCCCATCACTACCCTTAATCCCCCTATAGGGAATACATGGTAAAGTTTGCCATATTGGTGTAGCAAAATTAAGTTTCGACCTAGAACAAATTGATACATTTTTTTCCAGCACAATGCATTTCTATAAGGTACCCATAATGACATACTAAAAGTCTGAAAACATCAGAGTGTTAGAAATATGACTAATTTGACTAAACTTAAAATGGCCGCTAATTTTTTTAATTGGCCTCAGCTTCGTGACGCACCATGATAAACGCTCTTGGCATGGTCAGTAGATGTTGAGAAATATGCCTAAATTATGATCCTTGTTCTGTAACCACAAGAAGGATGATAATCACCCTTGTTTTGTATGTCTTACAAGGGTGGAAATTATGATCCCTGTTCTGTAACCACAAGGATGATAATCATCCTTGTTTTGCATGTCTTACAAGGGTGGAACAATTATGATCCCTGTTCTGTAACCACAAGAAGGATGATAATCATCCTTGTTTTGTATGTCTTAGAAGGGTGGAAATTATGATCCCTGTTCTGTGACCACAAGGATGATAATCATCCTTGTTTGTATGTCTTAGAAGGGTGGAAATTATGATCCCTGTTCTGTAACCACAAGAAGGATGATAATCATCCTTGTTTTGTAGGTCTTTCTTAGAAGAGAGGACTAATTATGATCCCTGTTCTGTAACCACAAGAAGGATGATAATCATCCTTGTTTTGTAGGTCTTTCTTAGAAGAGAGGACTAATTATGATCCCTGTTCTGTAACCACAAGAAGGATGATAATCATCCTTGTTTTGTAGGTCTTACTTAGAAGAGTGGACTAATTATGATCCCTGTTCTGTAACCACAAGAAGGATGATAATCATCCTTGTTTTGTAGGTCTTAGACGGGTGGAAATTATGATCCCTGTTCTGTAACCACAAGAAGGATGATAATCATCCTTGTTTGTATGTCTCAGACGGGTGGAAATAATGATCCCTGTTCTGTAACCACAAGAAGGATGATAATCATCCTGGTTTGTATGTCTTACAAGGGTGGAAATTATGATCCCTGTTCTGTAACCACAAGAAGGATGATAATCATCCTTGTGTTTGTATGTCTTAGAAGGGTGGAAATTATGATCCCTGTTCTGTAACCACAAGAAGGATAATAATCATCCTTGTTTTGTAGGTCTTAGAAGAGTGGAATAATTATGATCCCTGTTCTGTAACCACAAGAAGGATGATAATCATCCTAGTTTTGTAGGTCTTAGAAGGGTGGAACAATTATGATCCCTGTTTTGTATGTTTTATAGGTCTTACTTAGAAGAGTGGATTAATTATGATCCCTGTTCTGTAACCACAAGAAGGATGATAATCATCCTTGTTTTGTAGGTCTTAGAAGAGTGGAATATTCATGATCCCTTTTCTGTAACAACAAGAAGGATGATAATCATCCTTGTTTTGTAGGGGATCATCCCGGTCTGTATCTGTTCACACATCTAACGGACCCCAATGGAAATAAGCTAATAAGCTTATTGGGTTATCCAGGGTCGTAGGACTCAAATTATATCAAATCAAATCAAAATAGGTCTTAGAAGGGTGGAACAATTATGATCCCTGTTCTGTAACCACAAGAAGGATGATAATAATCCTTGTTTTGTAGGTCTTACTTAGAAGAGTGGACTAATTATGATCCCTGTTCTGTAACCACAAGAAGGATGATAATCATCCTTGTTTTGTAGAAGGAGTCATGTGAGGAAATAGCTGAATCATTATCTATTATATTCAGGATATCCTTGGAAGAAGGAGTTGTACCAGATCGTTGGAAAGTAGCAGAAGTTACAGCCATTTTCAAGAAGGGAAGCCCAGCAGACGTTGGCAATTATAGACCCGTCAGCCTAACCTCAGTGGTATGTAAAATGATGGAATCAATTATCCGAGATCAAGTGATGAAATTTATGAAAAGAGAACAACATCATATGTGATGAGCAACACGGTTTCAGACCATGGCGTTCTTGCGTCCCACAACTACTGGAAATTATGGATATCTGGGCCAAGATACTTGAGGACGGAGATGGCATAGATGTAGTATACCTTGACTTTAGAAAGGCCTTCGACTCCGTCCCACACCAACGTCTACTGCTAAAGCTGAAAGCGCATGGTATTGATGGTAACTTAATTAAGTGGATTGACAGCTTCCTCCTTGGTAGAAAGCAGAGAGTGTCGGTAAACGGCCAGAAGTCATCATGGAAACCAGTGAACAGTGGAATTCCACAAGGCAGTATTCTTGGACCCATTTTGTTCATCATTTTCATTAACGACCTAACCACAACATGTTACCCAGCCTCGTTAGGATTTTTGCAGATGACACAAAGATTTTCACACAAGTTCACAGTGAAGATGATTGTAATCAGCTTCAGGATGACCTGGATAAACTAGGAGAATGGTCAAACCAATGGCAGCTCAAGTTTAATGTTAAGAAATGCGGAGTTATGCATTATGGCAAACCAAGAGATACACATGATTATACAACGACAGAGGGAATTGACAGAAGAGAGCTAGGAAAGCTGGAGGAAGAAAAAGATCTTGGCGTCCTGTTTGACAAAATCTTTGTCTTTTACCAGGCATGTTGAAGAAGTAGTCAACAAAGCAAATCGTGTTGTAGGAATCACAAGAAGACCTTTTGACCATATGGATATCACAACGTTCAAGACAATCTACAAGTCCATGATCAGACCGCATCTCGAATACGCTAATTGCATCTGGAGTCCGTACCTGAAAGGCGATGTAGATAAGCTGGAAAAAGTACAACGTAGAGCCACAAAATCGTACTGACCCTGGGAAAGCTTCCCTATTCATCTCGATTGAGAAAGCTCAACCTTCCATCACTGGCATACAGGCGACTCAGAGGCGACCTCATTCAAGTGTACCGCATTATGCATGGCTTCACAGATATTCAACCAAATAAGTTTTTCAACATGGAAAGGAGAATTGACAGTCTGAGAGGTCACAGCTACAAAGTGCAAAAAAACCGCAACAAGGAAAGGATCAGACAAAACTGCTTTTCTCAGCAAATTGTAAAAACTTATGGAACAAACTCCCAGAGCATATTGTAGAAGTGAAGACAACCAACAGCTTCAAGAACGCAATTGACTCCTTCCTTGACAAGCATATTAGCAAATATGACTATATGGGGTCAACTACTCTCGAACAAGTGACATGTAAAATTAACTAAACTATTACTCTATTGCAGTCAAGTAATGATGAAATTGGATGGGCGTTATAGGCTAAAAAGCCTTCCCTGGAAGGAACACTTATGATCCCTGTTATGTAACCACAACAAGGATGATAATCATCCTTGTTTTGTAGGTCTTAGAAGGGTGGAAATTATGATCCCTGTTCTGTAACCACAAGAAGGATGATAATCATCCTTGTTTTGTAGGTCTTAGAAGGGTGGAAATTATAATCCCTGTTATGTAACCACAAGAAGGATGATAATTATCCTTGTTCTGTTTGATAGTTCCAAGAAGGATGGAAATTACGATTCCTGTTATGTAACCACAATAAGGATGATACTCATCCTTGCTTTGTAGGTCTAATCTTAGAAGGGTGGAATAATTATGATCCCTGTTCTGTAACCACAAGAAGGATGATAACCATCCTTGTTCCGTTCGATAGTTCCAAGAAGGATGAACATTATGATCATTGTTCTGTAACCACAATAAGGATGATAATCATCCTTATTCTGTTCGATAGTTCCAAGAAGGATGAACATTATGATCCTTGTTCTGTAACCACAAGAAGGATGATAATCATCCTTGTTTTGTAGGTCTTTCTTAGAAGAGTGGACTAATTATGATCCCTGTTCTGTAACCACAAGAAGGATGATAACCATCCTTGTTCCGTTCGATAGTTCCAAGAAGGATGAACATTATGATCATTGTTCTGTAACCACAAGAAGGACGATAATCATCCTTGTTTTGAAGGGTTGAATAATTATGATCCCTGTTCTGTAACCACAATAAGGATGATAATCATCCTTGTTCCGTTCGATAGTTCCAAGAAGGATGAACATTATGATCCTTGTTCTGTAACCACAATCATCCTTGTTTTGTAGGTCTTTCTTAGAAGAGTGGACTAATTATGATCCCTGTTCTGTAACCACAAGAAGGATGATAATCATCCTTGTTTTGTAGGTCTTAGACGGGTGGAATAATTATGATCCCTGTTCTGTAACCACAAGAAGGATGATAATCATCCTTGGTTTGTAGGTCTTAGAAGAGTGGAATAATTATGATCACTGTTCTGTAACCACAAGAAGGATGATAATCATCCTTGTTTTGTAGGTCTTAGAAGGGTGGAATAATTATGATCCCTGTTCTGTAACCACAAGAAGGATGATAATCATCCTTGTTTTGTATATCTTAGAAGGGTGGTGGTATAATTATGACCCCTGTTCTATAACCACAAGAAGGATGATAATCATCCTTGTTGTGTATGTCTTAGAAGAGTGGAATAATTATGATCACTGTTCTGTAACCACAAGAAGGATGATAATCATCCTTGTTTTGTAGGTCTTAGACGGGTGGAATAATTATGATCCCTGTTCTTTAACCACAAGAAGGGTGATAATCATCCTTGGTTTGTAGGTCTTAGAAGAGTGGAATAATTATGATCACTGTTCTGTAACCACAAGAAGGATGATAATTATCCTTGTTTGGTAGGTCTTAGAAGGGTGGAATAATTATGATCCCTGTTCTGTAACCACAAGAAGGATGATAATCATCCTTGTTTGGTAGGTCTTAGAAGGGTGGAATAATTATTATCCCTGTTCTGTAACCACATAAAGGATGATAATCATCCTTGTTTTGTAGGTCTTAGAAGGGTGGTATAATTATGACCCCTGTTCTGTAACCACAAGAAGGATGATAATCATCCTTGTTTTGTAGGGTTTAGAAGCGTGGAATACTTATGATCCCTGTTTTGTAACCACAATAAGGATGATAATCTTCCTTATTTTGTTCGATAGTTCCAAGAAGGATGAGAATTATGATAATTGTTCTGTAATCATAAGAAAGATGATAATCATCCTTGTTTTGTAGGTCTTAGAAGGGTGGAATAATTATGATCCCTGTTCTGTAACCAGGGTGGAATAATTATGATCCCTGTTCTGTAACCACATAAAGTGGCGCTCTCTATTTCCTACAGTATCAACCAATCCCGCCAATCGATAACAGTCTTGTAATTTTTCAGCCAGGTCCGCAATGAACCATTATATACCCTGCTCAAGTTTGTTACAGCGTCAAACGATCTTTACAGATCAGTGATCGCACTACTGTGCATTAGACTTTTGTAGTCTGTAGTAGACAAGGGACAGTCTCTACGTTATTTCCATTGGTCAAGGGGCAGTCCTTTGGAGGTTCTATTAGAATCAAATTTATGTATAGTAGGCCAGTGGCAACCTACGTGTTCAGTGGAAGCGGCAATCCATCTGAACGGCTCTTTTCAGAGCCACCAATTCTTTCACAAGTATGAAAGGGCACCTACTCTCAAATCATCGGGCAAGGGGCAGCCCAAATGATGATAACAAGAGAAGTGGCAATCTCTATGTTTTGTTTAATATTATAATAATTTGGTCCTGAAGAAGTCAGAGCTAATCCTGACGAAAGCTTGACAGGTTAAAACTCGTCCGACGGCGAACCCGTTAAAACTTTTAACTTATATTATGAATACCCGTCGTAAAAGCCTATCTCATAAAACAAGTAAGTTGAAAAATTGACCTTTGTGTTACAGTTTCATAACGGTTTAGCATATTTTGAGCCAACTTTGGAATGGAATTATATACTTTCAAAAGTTCATTTTTTGTATACGAACCTATCCACCTATAGCTCTGCTGCACTACCCGCCACAAACCCAGTGAATAAAAGTCGATAGGGGCTTTTAGGAAATATGGCACAATAAATTCAAAAAAAATCAATAAAATACAAAGGCTTTTCGAGAGGATTATTGATTAGTTAACACTTTTCACGCGGCAGTCGTCTGCAGACGCCAGTTCCGAAATTTCACAAATGTGTCAAAATGTCAAACGTAATTTTAAGACCTTTTATCGGTTTGATTTATGCAGACCTGCAATTGTTATACTGCCTTGCGAAAAAAGTGCCTGATCTTCGACGCTCACCCTCGTGTATAAACCTGATGATGGTTAAAAGTGATTAAATCTATCTCATTATAAAGACTGTAAATGTAATCAATCACCCTGTATGATACCTGATAGCAATTATCGGACTACGATAAAAGTTACACTTAATTATGATTAAAGTAAATTGATCCGAAAAAACCATATAATTGTTGGGGTCCACGCGCAATTTAACATTCGTCTGACATTCGTCGAACGGCACGGAAAGACCATGGCTCCGTGCGGATTTTACGTTAGTATCGTTCTTCGGTTAGTCGTGATTTATCACGTATTCCACGTTCACAATTGGGGAGGCGGTCAGGCAGCCTTTGTCACTTTGACTAGTGGAGATATTCGCAAAGCAGGAGAGTTTCCGCACGTCTTCGAAGCATGTGACGTCAGTCAAGTGACTCTTGAAGATGACTCAAATCAAAGAGATTATGTCGTCTTGAAATCCTCTCCCACTCTCGCTCACCGATGGTTTGATTATGACTTTGAGTACGACGAGTGGACGAAAATGTCATCATACATGGGGAATGTTTCACGATCATGCAACATCAACATCACTTCTCCATCGGGAACATCCATAAGATTGGAAATATTAGAGGCAGATATTGACATCACCCCTTCCTACTTGTATGTCGGACCTTTGACGTATTCACGCACTCAACCTGATAATATTGCAACGACAAGGTAAGTGTCCGTTGTTGTGTAGTACAACAAATCATACTTAGTGATATTTGTCATCAGTTGGTATTATTCATCATAGGGTATTTTGCATGTTTCACTATCTGTCCCCATAAGTTGGTAGGGGAAAAAACAACCAACGTATGGGTTTCCTGTACTAGTTGTGTATCTGGATCTTAGTATTCATAGTGAAATGGATCGAAATGGATCGAAATGGATCGAAATATTATAGAAATGATACGAAATGAGTCCAATCCGAAGCTAACTTTACTGGTGAGCGGTCAAGATTGACAAAAAAACGTATAAAGGAAATCCGTTCATATTATGGTGGCAACCCACGCTGTAATTCCCGTCGGATTTTGCTCCGATACAACGTGCAAACCCCTTTGAAACATTTAATGATTGACGGGAACCTCCGAAATGCACGGACAATGTGAGCATACGGGCAGGGCTGACAACTCTCGCCTAGTCACTTTTTCTCCCGCACTCCCGCCTAGCATATAAAATCTCCCGCCTCAAAAATGTATGAATTAAAATGTTTCTCAACACCTTTATAAGAGCTTCCGTCGGTACATTTGCGATTTTGCCCTTGCTATTTTTTCGGGCGGTTCTTTGTGGAAAACGTCATCGCTACATACACCCCACCCCCAGTGGCGTATCCAGCAGGCCAAGCCCCCCCCCCCCCCCCCCCCACATTGAAAAAAGAGTTTAAACAAAGGAGGAAGAGGAGAAGGAGGAAGAAAAGGGGGTCGGGGAGGAGGAAGGGTAGCGATGCGGCGCAAATGGGGTGGAGGGGTTACGGGATCACGTCTCCATAATTGTAATGTGAGGGACGTTAAAACGTTATGCTAGACCTTTTTAGTGTTCATTTTTTTTGCTCGATTCGCGCTCTTTTTTTCAACAGGTTTTAACATTATAATGGTCTCAAAACTCACCAAATATTATAAACATTATGTGGGCTCGTTAAAAACCTCATACTTGACCATGTAAGTGTTAAAAATGTCAATTTTTGCGTACATCGCGCATTAGTTTGAATGTTTCATTATTCAAGCTTAACAATTTTAATTGGCATTGAAGGACAGTTTCCCATGACCATTTTAGTTCAAAAACTGAAAATTTTTGCGCATTTTTTCTACAGGATTTAAAATTATAATGGCCCTCAAACCATGCCAAATATTATGTTGGGTTGGACGTTAAAAACGTCATACTAGACCAATTTAAGTGTAGACCAATTTTTTTTGCGTATACTTCGCGCATTAGTTTGCATTATGTTTCATTATTCAAGCTTGACAAGATGGCTTTAGGACAGTTTTCCATGACCATTTTAGTTCGAAACGTCAACAGTTTTGCCCTCAGACCCACCAAATATTCGAGATATGTGGGGGACCTTAAAAACATCATACTGGACCAAAGATTTAATGCAAAAACCACACCAATTCTTTTGCGGGCTTCGCGCGCGTATTAATTTTAATATTTCATTATTTAAGCTAAAGAAGGTGGCTTCGGCACAGTTTTCCATGACCATTTTAGATAAAGCTCAACAATTTTGCGCGCTCTGCGCGCATATTTTCTACAAGTTTTAACATTATAATGGCCCTCAATCCATACCAAATATTCTAAATATTATGTGAGGGAACGTTAAAAACATCATACTTGACAATTTAAGTGTTAGAAATAATAATTTCAATATTTCATTATTTGAGCTTAACAAGGTGGCTTCAGGACAGTTTTACATGACCAATTTTAGTTTAAAAACTAAAAATGTACGCTCAGCGCGTATACAGGTTTTAACATCATAATGACCCTCAAACCACACCAACAATTCTAAATATTATGTGGGGGACGTTATTATCATACTGGACCATTAAGGGACGCAAACCCCATATAACATGTATAAGGCCCGCCTTATCTGGGGTGTATGCTCCTATGATACAAAAATGCAGCATTAGTGTGTCATTTCCGCCTTAACCCCAGATAAGGGACGTAAACCCCAGATAAGGTGGGCCTTATCTTGGGTTTAAGCTTCTATGATACAAAAATGCAGCATAAGTGTGTCATTTCCGCCTTAACCCCAGATAAGGGACGTAAACCTAGGATAACGGGTCTTATCTGGGGTTTAAGTTATTATCCCCAGATAAGGGACGTAAACCTAGGATAAGACAGGCATTATCTGGGGTTTAAGTTGTTAACCCCAGATAAGGGACGTAAACCTAGGATAAGGCGGGCCTTATCTATGGATAAGGCGCATAATCCCTAGTTAACACTCCTTATCTGGGGTTAAGGCGCGTTAACCCCAGATAAGGAGCGTTGACCCCAGACATGTATGTGACATAGTGACATTTGTCCTCAGATTGACTATAATTTATATACTTTTTATAACGTGTATATTTACATGTCCTCATATAGGTTGATGCTCGACTGTAGGTGTATAGGGTCTCTGATGCATCCCAGACAACATATATATATTGGCTCAATATTTTCCCAACATTGGCAATATTGGCATTGGCATTATTATTTTTTTGACCAATATTGAATATTGGGCCAATATTGGGTTCCCATTGGCAATATTGACATTGGCACTCTCTTGGTCACCAATATTGGAACAATATTGGTTTTACATTGGCGCTCTTCAATTGGCATCATGTTGGCAACCAATATTGGACCAATATTGGTGACCAAGAGAGTACCAATGGCATTAGCACGATTGGCACTCTCTTGGTCACCAATATTGGACCAATATTAGTTTTACATTGACGCTCTTCAATTGGCATCATGTTGGCAACCAATATTGGTCCAATAATGGGCACAATATACCAGGGGCGAAAAATGACACAATTGATTTGATATACAAATTCTGACGTGGTCTTAAAATTGCGGCCGCAGTTAAAAGTTATCGTTTCCCGGCCTTTTGGCTAGGATCTTGTGCCTTGTCCTGTCCCTTGAAGATTGTTCCCTTGTCCTGGGCTTGCTTTT
This sequence comes from Ophiura sarsii, assembly GCA_035610835.1. NCBI lineage: Eukaryota > Metazoa > Echinodermata > Ophiuroidea > Amphilepidida > Ophiuridae > Ophiura > Ophiura sarsii. The sequence continues at coordinate 55,237,572 of CM069449.1, forward strand.
TGCCAAAGTTGGTCCTTGCGACGGGTTGATGCGGGATCCGCTAACTCCTCTTTGGGGGAAATAAATCAATATAAAGATAGAATTCTTCCTACCCAACATTTCTCCAAGATTGCCCAATATTGGCCCAAGCTTGGGCCCATGAGCAAATAATATTGCGACAATATTGTAAGCCACTATTGGGCCAATAAAAACATCAATATTGGGCCAATCTTGGGCCAATATTGTAATGTTGTCGGGGATGTATTGTAATTATTGGTATTTTATTCAGAAGCATCTCGTGGCCCGCAGGCCAAATTACATGCTAATAATTATACAATATTAAAATTACGATATAAAAATGCACATTGTGTCGACCGGGCGTGTCTACTTGATCGGGCATGAGGTTTTGAAGCTTACTAAATCTGGTGATTGTTTCCACACAAAAAGGGATTGTAAAATTAATCCTGTTTGTAATTTACAAAGTACACATGTTAACACTCTCTTTGACCAACAGGTATGCTGCATTCCCAGAGGACTTGAGCCCATGCTATGCTGCTTTCAACGTTAACCATTTACAAATCCACATGCAGACTTCAACAGTCACGCTCAAGATATCGCTCACCCATTCCACACCCATAGAAAACGATAGCGAACCTGAAAAGTGTGTACTGAATAACTTCAGTGAAATATCCAAGTGTTCAGGGAATCATACGGTCACTGTCCCATATATATATGGGACAGCGTCGACAGCGTCAGTTGATGAATTGTTTAAATGCAGTATCGTTTGTCCTGATGGGTGCACATGCACTCTTGGGTATTGCCAGGTGACAACTGTCTGCCAAGACATCTCATATAAGTCTCTCCTAATATATCCACATGGTATGCAAAATGTGTATATAGCCAGCAACAGACCTTATGGTATTGATGAGTCTGCTTTCAGAGGCAAACCAAATTCCTCCCTCACAAACACAGAAAGGTTTCACAATTTGCAATTACTCAGTTTAAAAAATAATAAACTTGTTGAACTTCCTGCTTATACATTTGTTGCTCTATCCAATCTGAAATACTTAGACCTTATCAATTGTAGATTGACCAAGCTACACAGTGGTATATTTACAGCCCTCGGTAACCTTCAATACTTAGTACTAAGCCACAACAACATGACACAGATACAACCTGGTACATTTACAGGACTCGATGACCTGAATGAATTGTACCTTGACCATAACAACCTGACACAGATACAACCTGGTATATTTACAGGACTCGGGATGCTGGGATTCATATACCTTGACCATAACATACTGTCACAGATACAACCTGGTATATTTACAGGACTCAATGGACTGTATGAATTGCACCTTGACCATAACAGACTGTCACAGATACAACCTGGTATATTTACAGGACTCAATGAACTGGAGGTATTGCACCTTGACCATAACAGACTGTCACAGATACAACCTGGTATATTTACAGGACTCAATGGACTGTATGAATTGCACCTTGACCATAACAGACTGTCACAGATACAACCTGGTATATTTACAGGACTCAATGAACTGGAGGTATTGCACCTTGACCATAACAGACTGTCACAGATACAACCTGGTATATTTACAGGACTCAATGGACTGTTTGAATTGCACCTTGACCATAACAACCTGACACAGATACAACCTGGTATATTTACAGGACTCAATGAACTGTGGGAATTGTACCTTGACCATAACATACTGTCACAGATACAACCTGGTATATTTACAGGACTCGGGATGCTGGGACGCATATACCTTGACCATAACATACTGTCACAGATACAACCTGGTATATTTACAGGACTCAATGGACTGTATACATTGCACCTTGACCATAACAGACTGTCACAGATACAACCTGGTATATTTACAGGACTCAATGGACTGATTGTGTTGTACCTTGACCATAACATACTGTCACAGATACAACCTGGTATATTTACAGGACTCGGGATGCTGGGACGCATATACCTTGACCATAACATACTGTCACAGATACAACCTGGTATATTTACAGGACTCAATGGACTGCATGCATTGCACCTTGACCATAACAGACTGTCACAGATACAACCTGGTTCATTTACAGGACTCAATGGACTGTGGGAATTGCACCTTGACCATAACAGACTGTCACAGATACAACCTGGTATATTTACAGGACTCAATGAACTGGAGGTATTGCACCTTGACCATAACAGACTGTCACAGATACAACCTGGTATATTTACAGGACTCAATGGACTGTTTGAATTGCACCTTGACCATAACAACCTGACACAGATACAACCTGGTATATTTACAGGACTCAATGAACTGTGGGAATTGTACCTTGACCATAACATACTGTCACAGATACAACCTGGTATATTTACAGGACTCGGGATGCTGGGACGCATATACCTTGACCATAACATACTGTCACAGATACAACCTGGTATATTTACAGGACTCAATGGACTGTATACATTGCACCTTGACCATAACAGACTGTCACAGATACAACCTGGTATATTTACAGGACTCAATGGACTGATTGTGTTGTACCTTGACCATAACATACTGTCACAGATACAACCTGGTATATTTACAGGACTCGGGATGCTGGGACGCATATACCTTGACCATAACATACTGTCACAGATACAACCTGGTATATTTACAGGACTCAATGGACTGCATGCATTGCACCTTGACCATAACAGACTGTCACAGATACAACCTGGTTCATTTACAGGACTCAGGATGCTGCGATTCATATACCTTGACCATAACATACTGTCACAGATACAACCTGGTATATTTACAGGACTCAATGGACTGTATGAATTGCACCTTGACCATAACAGACTGTCACAGATACAACCTGGTTCATTTACAGGACTCAATGAACTGTGGGAATTGCACCTTGACCATAACATACTGTCACAGATACAACCTGGTATATTTACAGGACTCAATGGACTGTATGAATTGCACCTTGACCATAACAGACTGTCACAGATACAACCTGGTTCATTTACAGGACTCAATGAACTGTGGGAATTGCACCTTGACCATAACATACTGTCACAGATACAACCTGGTATATTTACAGGACTCAATGGACTGTATGAATTGCACCTTGACCATAACAGACTGTCACAGATACAACCTGGTTCATTTACAGGACTCAATGAACTGTGGGAATTGCACCTTGACCATAACAGACTGTCACAGATACAACCTGGTACATTTACAGGACTCAATGGACTGGATACATTGCACCTTGACCATAACATACTGTCACAGATACAACCTGGTTCATTTAGATCGCTCCCTGGACTTTTATTCCTGTACCTTGATAATAACAACATAACAATATTACCACCTAATATAGGATCCAGAGATCTAGGTGTCTTAGCCATTCAGCACAATTGTATCAATAGATTTCAACCCAATACCTTCATAGAAATGATTTCATTGATTGAACTGAAACTCGACCACAATAAATTGACAGAGCTATGGAACGGAACCTTTACAGGATTAGCAATATTAAAAACACTTCATCTTAACAACAATCTAATCAATCGGCTAAATGTAGATGTTTTCTACTCGCTAAATGACTTGGTATTCTTGAACCTCACCAGCAACATCATGGTAATGATTGAACAGGGCGCATTCAATGGATTGCTCGGCCTCCAGTATCTCCTTTTATCACATAACCAATTGACCTTTTTAGCAAATATCAACTGCAATCATATGCCATTGCTCAACTATTTAAATATATCGAATAACCATTTGAATGAAATTGACAATCATGTCTGGCAAGGATGTCAATATCTCAATTCTGTTGACATGAGCAATAATTCTCTGTATTGGGTGACTAGCAAGTCTTTTGATGGGTTGGCAAATTCAACATTCATATATGTTGAGAATGCAGCTACTTGTTGTTTCATTGCATCTGCCAATTGTACTTCTGTAAACCCCAAATCACCCTTCTTAACATGCAAGAGAATGTTGGATCAAACTGTCCTAATGATTATTATATGGATTCTTGCCGTTGGCGCCATATTAGGCAATTCCTTTGCTATTGCATATCGAATTAAACACAGACAAAGAAAGATAGCAGTACAGATTATGTTGATTACCAGCCTTGCTGTGGCAGACTTCCTTATGGGAATATATATGCTGATCTTGACATCAATTGATGCATATTATAAAGAGTATTTCCCGTCACATGCTGAAGAATGGCGTAGAGGTTATTTGTGCCGAGTAGGTGGGACCATTTCTGTACTTTCAAGCGAAGCTTCAGTGTTCTTAATAACCCTAATAAGCATAGATAGGTTATTAGGCATTAAATACCCATTCAGCAAGTACCGTTTCAGGGTCAAATCAGCCAGGATTATGATAACAGTTTGTTGGTTCGTTGCATTATTTATTGCAATTACTTCATTAATTTCAATGAATTCAAAACAAGACCTATATGATGTTTCTGAAGTGTGTATTGGACTCCCTCTCTCGAGAAGCAACGTGTACAAAACATACACTGTCACCCATCAACTTGTTGTGGAACGGCCAATATTGAGATACGATGATAGACTCAAAAAGAGTGTTGTAGGTAGTGAACCAGAGACGCTTGGTATTGATACAACCTTTAGAGACCTAATCGGTAGCAAACCAAGCATGTTCTTTTCAATTGCTGTATTCTGTGGACTAAACCTTTTTTGCTTTCTCATTGTGGCATACTGTTATACAGCCATATTTGTATCTGTCAATCAAACTGCTCGCCAAGCAAGTCGCAGTATAGACTCGGCTGAAGAGCTTCGAATGGCACGCAAGATGGCCGCAATCGTTATAACAGACTTCTTATGCTGGGTGCCTGTCATAATACTCTCGATACTTGCACAGAGTAACGTAGTATCAGTTGATCCCGTTGCTTACGCATGGATAGCTACATTCGTTTTACCCATTAATTCCATGATCAACCCGTTTCTTTACACATTGGCAAATGTAATATCAGATAGACTTCAGAAGAGGACACAAAATAATCAACCAGAAAACATAATGATGAGGACTCTGAGACGATAGTTTAGCGATTGGCATGTCACTGTTAGGCAACAAATAATATACAAATACTACATGGTAGAGGGGAAATAGAGCAAACTATTTCCCCGAGGTTCTGGATACGGGCCTATCACCCCGAACCCGAAGGGTGAGGGTGATAGGCCCGTAGCCAGTACCGAGGGAAAATAGTGTGCCCTATTGCCCCGATCATACCATGTAGTATTTGTTTTATTACACCTCACTGTGACTCTAGGGATGAGGTTGTAGGGAAATAGTCAAAACTGTTTCCCTAGGGAAATAGTACTTGTGATAGGAATTGGCCAATGAATTGCCATGATAAGTTCATGAATATTTATGAGGTGTAATAACATTAACTGTCAAACGTCTTTGGTCGGAAGAATAACATCGATGGCTTGACACATGACGTAGACCTGAAAGACTCAGTTTAAAATGACAAGAGCAAAAATACTAACAACATGATCAATCCTTTTCTTTACACATTGGCAAAATGTAATATCAGATAGACTTTAGAAGAGGACACAAAATAATCAACCAGAAAACATAATGATGAGGACTCTGAGACGATAGTTTAGCGATTGGCATGTCACTGTTAGGCAACAAATAACATTAACTGTCAAACGTCTTTGGTCGGAAGAATAACATCGATGGCTTGACACATGACGTATAGACCTGAAAGACTCAGTTTAAAATGACGAGAGCAAAAATACTAACATGCTTATACAGGGCGTGTCAAAAAAAAGTGTCCCATGTGAAACATTTTTATTTTTTTCGGCCATGAAAAATATAAAGATTGTTTACAAAATACTCATGTTCAGCAATCTTTAATGTGTCATAATAATTTGTTTCTATCCATTTTGGAGCTTCCGTTATCAAATTGCATGTATGACAAATCTACCTAGGCATGTCAAATTCAGTTTTTGGCCACTTTTATTGTTCAGAGAACTCTTTTATTATAGAATCGTCATTCAGTGTGTAATTGAACATAATCAATCAAATCAAAAGTAATCTACCTACTAAATGTTGATAGTTATTTGAATTAAGCAGAATAACAAATTTTCATCCATATTAACCATGACAATCACAGAATATTTGAGTTTTAGATGCATTTGAAACAAAACATTGACATATCATAATCATATAATCATTATCAAAATCACAAAGGCATTTTTTTTTTCAGTTGAAAGTTATTTTCCTGTTCAAAAGTTAGGATTTGCAATCTTGTCACTAAATGGATCATATCTCGGTAGTTAGGTGGTGAAATTCAACGTGATGAAGTGTAATTGATGGAGGACTGATACGGCTCACCAACGGTCTATTTTTTAAGAATCTCATTTTGAGCAGCTTGGTGCTAAGCATACACAGAAAAAATTACTGAGTCAAATGACTCATTTTGGTGAGTCTTTCGTTTGTCCATGTAGTGAGACACTTTGAAGTTAAACTGAGTCATTTGACTCATCCATAATGAGTCAATTGACTCACAAATGCAATTAGTGAGTCTTCTGGCTCACCAAAATGAGTCAATTGACTCGCTAGTGCCTCAACAAACTCGGTAATGGGTCACCTGACTCAATACTAATGAGTCAATTGAGCCTCCTGACTCACTTGTAACATGTCAATTGACTCAATAATGAATCAAATTGGGTCATTTGACACATTTAAATGAGTCACTTGACTCACAGATAATATTAACTGAGTCGAATGACTCATTTTGATGAGTCTTTGGTTTGTCCGTGTGCTGAGACACATGGACGTTTTACTGAGTCAATTGACTCAGGTTGGATGAGTCAACTGACTCAGACTGGAATTTTCAGTTGAGCCTCAGAATAGCATTGTTTTGTGACAATTAAAGACTATCACAAACATGGGCGGTGATCTCCGAAAAGTGTTAGTTTCTGTAGACACTGTATGCTGCCCATTGTTAAGCAGGCACTAAGTCCAACAAATAATGAAGTTAAATACATCCATAAGCTTACTGCAGTGTAACGACGAAGGTCCAACACTGTAAGCTTACTGAAGGTAAAAACTTCGCCAAATGCAAAAAAAGTACTGTTCTATCAGCTCCAGAAATTCCATATATTACTTATGAGTCTAGTGCAGTGTTTAATAACAAAGAAGTCCAAAAGAAATGACACAATTTGTGTCTTCAATCACTAACATCATGAACATACGCTATATAGTCATATATTTTTATGAATGAGTCAAAAGTCGATCTTGACTCATCTTTCCCTGACAAGTGAGTCAATCTGGCAATACTGTACTGAGTCACCTGAAATTTGACTCATTAACAGATTATGCGTGAGTCAACTATGATACACTTAGTGCAATAAGTGAGTCAATTTGTATGTGACTCACTTAAAATGAGTAAATTGACTCAGCAAATGAGTCAACTTATTGATGACTCATTCCGAAATTGTCGAAGTGAGTCAAATGACTCGGTTTTTTTCTTTCTGTGTAGATGAAAGGAACCGACAATTTGGAACCCGGTAGTATATATTTAACGGAATAAATCGTATTGGAAACTGGAAACCAATGCTTAGCACCAAGCTGCCGGAAGCTGGGTTCATTTTTTAAACAAATAAAACATGGGATGTATTCTTAATAGATTTTCTAACTCACCGCACGCTTCTTTGACGAGATCGATGACTTATCAGACAATGAATTTACCTTAACGCTTTCCATGCGGCAGGCGGCTGCAGACGACATTCCAAAATGTCATAAAATCGTTCAAAAATGTCAAAATTATTGAATTTCATAACCATATTTGGAATCACCATGAGAAATGCATTGAAATAAGTACAAACATGCCTAGTACTGGTTCAGTAATTATTGAGATAGACTTTGAAAATTGGGAAAGGTTTCTGAAAAATCTATTTTGTATATGGTAAAACCAATAGCCGCGTGGAAAGTGTTAATCTGAAGAAAAAAACTTTTGGCTGTATATATAAGCAGAAATGACTTGTCAGACAATACATAGCACGGTTCGGAACACATGGTGACTTGTACACGACGCATGACGAAATAGACTGAAGCTGACCAGATTTTTGAATTTAGATTCTGGAGTTAAAAGTCCAGATAAATGTGAACGACAAAGTGACAAACAAAATATGGCATAAATAAATGTGACAAAGACTTCACCAATATTGATAACACCAAAGAATTGTCAGACACTACCAGGGGCGGACTGGCCACTGTGGCGTTGTGGCGATCGCCACATGGGCCGTTTGGTTTTGGGCCTCTCAGGGCCGGTTACGCAAATTAAATTTACTACCGGGACGACATACTTCTGCCTGACATGGTCAAAAAGGGCCGCTTTAATAATTTTGCCACGGCCGCTTTCAGGTCCCAGTCCGCCCCTGGACACTACCTGACATAAGACTGACAAAGATTGATAACACCAACGATTTGTCAGACACTGCCTGATATAAAACTGACAAAGATTGATAACAACAACGACTGGTCAGATACTGCCTGACATAAAACTGACAAAGATTGATAACACTTACGACCTGTCAGGTACTGTCTGACATAAAACTGACAAAGATTGATAACACCAACGATTTGTCAGACACTGCCTGACATAAAACTGACAAAGATTGATAACAACAACGACTGGTCAGAAACTGCCTGACATAAAACTGACAAAGATTGATAACACCAACGGTTTGTCAGACACTGCCTGACATAAAACTGACAAAGATTGATAACACCAACGATTTGTCAAACACATGCCTGACATAAAACTGACAAAGATTGATAAAACCAACGACCTGTCAGGCACTGTCTGACATAAAACTGACAGAGATTGATAACACCAACGACTTGTCAGACACTGCCTGACATAAAACTGACAAAGATTGATAACACCAACAATTTGTCAGACACTGCCTGACATAAAACTGACCCCCCCCCCCCCCCCACCCCCCACACCCGCCCCAGAGAGCAGAGAGAGGACAATGATGACTAGTAGAATATGAAATTCCGTCAATACTTTTGTCCAAATGATGGCATTATAGCTTATCAACACATGACAATCATATAGACTAAAGCAGTCAAGATTTGGACAAGACATACGAAGACTATGGCTTGGCAAACAATATACATCGGACAAAGACTTTATCAACAAGGATAAAAGTCATGACTTGTCAGATAACAAAAGTGTATGCAACTGACAAAGACTTTGGGCAGAATGATAATATGGTAGATGACTCATGAAAAGTTCATAAGACCCTTTTAGCCTAGAATAACCACAATATCTTGGCAGATAGTTGAAACCTACAACATGTTGTGAAGAATCATGAAGTTTCCAATGTCACAAATTACAAGGTTACCTACGCTCTATTGCATGCATGTCGAGCTTCGAATTGAATACCCCGCCTAAGTATCCCAGGCAATGGAAATGTTGAAGCCGATAGGAGTTGAAATGACAGATTCTGAATAATTTTCATTATAGCATGCACATGAAAACCTTTTTATGTGTGTGTAAAATACTATTAGAATGTGCACCCATCATGTAAGCGATACTGCAGACTTTGTAGGAGTATAATGTTTTAAAGTTATAATATTAAGGATAACACATGTACATGTAACGGTAACGCAACCACAGCCGATGGAAACGTCAGAAACAGTAATGTTTTTATTTTCATAATTAATTTGTAAATGTTAAGTTTTTTACCAATGGATTTTTTCAGATTCTTTCCCTTTTAGTGCCACTTACACCCTGCCCGAAAACGATAGGAGGAATTATCCGCGCAAAGAGATGATTTTATGATTTACACCATCCCTAACCTTTCTCATCACTCCAAACACTTCACTGCAATGTGCTGGTATAGTCTGTGGCGCGATCAGGCGGGCTGTTTTAATTATGATGCTGAACAAAATCGTAAGATGTTCAAGTTGAACCGTGGAGTGATCAGGCATGAGTGGAACTTTCACACAGGGCGACTTTGGTTCGATCCCCGGCGCCGGCGCAGCCCCCTGAAACATAAACAAAATAAAAACAAAATAAAACATAAACAAATTGATCTGTTTGTCTCCCTCGGAAGTGGTTGGACGAATTTGGATGTTATTGCTTATTTTCTTCAATGAGCAGAGACTGTATAATATTTAGGGGTTCAATAAGGTTTCGGAGTTGTTTATCTTGAATCGACAACGGTAAGACGGGTTTATTTTGCGAGGGCAGCTTTAGCTGCCCGAGCAAAATAAACCCGTCTTACCGTTGTCGATTCAAGATAAACAACGACGAAGACCTTGTTGAACCCCGTTCAACAACGACCAAACATATTTACATCATTCAAATGTGAATATCGTTTTGGATAATTAATGAAAACAAGTACAAAACTTGTTTTAATAGGCTTAATTTGACATTAAAAAAATAGCTGCTCTTTAAAAATCGAGAAAAAAAGGTTTACGTTTATTATAATTAGGCCCTTATTTGGACATCGTCCGTTCCCCGTAAATGGGCGATCGAACTTCAGAATGGGCTGGGTTACAAAAGGTAAACATGAGAGAAGACAAATTATTTCGCAAGTAATTGTGAAATTAAAAATATTTTGTAAATAGCATTTTATTCACACACCACCTTTAACATTCGGAGAAAAATTAAATCAAGAATGCGTTTAATTTACACAACACATTTTGATACATGTTTATAGAATATTTGTATAAAATCAAAACACACCCCTCCGTTTCAATAGTGGTACGGTCCTGGAGATCAAAGCGAACACATTTCGCCGCGATGATGCAAAAATTGCGATTCTCTTGCGCTCAGGTAGCGACGGTTCGGCTAAAATTGTGGCTTTAGAAGTGAACCTTTACATATGGCCCTCGCCAAGAATATTTTCCTCAGGGGTATAGCTACATTTCGGTATATAAAGCTATTTGCTAACTTTAAGGATTTCATGGCGAAATGCATTTATACGCCGAAAAAATGAACAAATTTGTGCGAACATTTTTGTTTGTTTACAATTTTGCGGTTTCCAAATAAGGTTCGCTATCCTAGTAATTTGCATATGAACAGTGGGTTTATCTCAAATCAACAACGCTTTGTTACTGTACTTAGGTATGGGGGAGTTGTTGAATGTTTTATAGCGTATTATGGATAATAAGACGCGAATATATGACCTCTGACTCTGACCTGAGGTCAGAGGTCATCCCTGTGTTTATCCTGTGTTTCTAGCTAACAATTAGTATTTTACACATATTTTGTTAAATATATTTGAAACATACTTACAGTAAGTTTATTGTTCGCTCTTTTTCTATAAATATGAACCTGAACTAAGAACACTCGATTATATGAGTTGGTATTTGAACGCCGTAAATGATGTGATCATGTTTAGTGTTTGTATAAATCGGAACTGGTTTTACAGGCAAAAAGGATGATAATAATGATTATTTCATTATGACTATTGTGCCTCATATCTATTCCATGGATTTTTTTTATTCTTTTTGAACATTGATTAAAAATGTCTAATTGCCCTACGCGTGCGAGCCGTTCATGTGTCCACTACGATGTTCACAATGTCCGTTCGTCGATTTTTACTGTTGATACTTGTTTTATTCTTTTGACATTTTAAAAATAAAGAGAGTAAAATGATGCACATAATGGGTCATTTTGATTAAATTGTCGTGAATAAGATCAATACATGCGTATGTTTTGCTTATTAACCATTAGCAAAATCAATGCACTCGCGTAAAATGTTGACTTGGTCACAATAATATCACCCCACTACGTGGTCGTGTCATTCACACCTCAACATCAGCGCGCGTACACGCGTCTTTGTTCTTTTCTCGAAGCGGCACATACGCATGTATTGACCTACACCTAACTCAAAAATGTCCAGACTAGGTACTTTGATGTTGGCTAATCCAAAATCAATAATCAGTAGGCCCTACCAAAAATCTAAGCACATTCGTCTCCGTAGTTTGATACGTCATCTTTGAAAATCGAGTGGATAGTTTTGATAGTTTAAATGACCACAAATAGCGATACAAAGTTGCACTAAAATTGGGATTCTATGGGATATCATTGCTTAATGTATGATTACGCAGTGAAACGTGTGCGTACAGACTCCCTGTTGATGCCTGTTACCCATTCATCCAGATACCTGACTGGTTCAGATAGCACATATCAATGATGACCCATAGAGCGTGTTTCTGCTGGGGCACTGCAAAAAGATTATTGCCGATTATTACCGATCATTGCCGATTATTGCCGGGTTTTGCCTGTTTCTGCTGGGTAAACTTAGCATTTATTAGCGGTTTCTTCCCCAGCAGAAACACACTCCTAGAAACCAAATAAAAAAGTGCACCTTTGTTGCAGTAAGGCGTGGCTATTGAAATCATCATAACAAGGTATCCATTCGAATTTTATGAATGAGGTATCAAACTACAGACAAGAAATATGCTCATTTCATGTTTATTTATTACTCGGTAGTTTTAAAGTGTTTCTGTAGTTTTTAAGATCTTTCTGTGCAGCGCATTGAGGCTGTTTACATCATGAGGCGCTTTATAAGTCCCATGTATTATTATTTATTATTATATCTCAGATATTTGGTACCAATAATAAATTTGAATTAACCAACATCAAAGCACCCGATCTAGAACTTTTTGTGTTAGGTGTACAAATAAAGTATAACACTTTGTGCATACATGAGTTCATACATGAGTTGTTTATTTGTGATAGCCCTTGTGGGTTTTATATACAGTCCCAAAAAAAGGTAGTGAATACGCTTAACACCAAAAGTATAGCTGCTATGTAAACTAAAGTAAATTAAAAAGTTGTATATAAAGTGCTTCTCTTTTATTTGAGATATTACGGGTGACGATTGGCAGAATATTAACAAGAACATCCCCCAAACCAAAACAAAGTCCATATAATCATTCTAGCATTCTGTACTTCAACTCGGTGTAGCAATAATAGGCAGATTATTGATTAACTGCAAGCGATAACTCACCGGTCGATAGTAAAATGAGGATAGGGGAATGCTTCAATTGATCAATGCAGCCCATGCATATATACCTGCTACGCTATATTGCGTGTAGAAGATCAAAATGCTAAAATGAAAACTGCCCTTTGTTTAATTCTTTTCGGTGTAGCGTTCTTAGACGTGAAGATCGGTTAAAACCGATCTTCACGTGTAATATCTCAAATTGAAAGGAATTTCTATACAACTTTATAAATTAATATTTTTACTTAGGAGCTATAGTTTTTTTAGTTAAGCGTGTATTATCAAATCTGTGTATATTCAATTTTTGTTGATATTCAATTTTGTGCACAATCAATTTTGTGTAGCCTATAATCAATGCTGCGCACAATCAATTTTGTGTAGCCTTTAATCAATTGTGTGTACAATCAATTTTGTGTATATTCAATTTTTGTGTATAATCAATTTTGTGCACAATCAATTTTGTGTAGCCTATAATCAATGCAGCGCACAATCAATTTTGTGTAGCCTATAATCAATGTTATGCACAATCAATTCTGTGTATATTCAATTTTTGTGTATAATCAATTTTGTGCACAATCAATTTTGTGTAGCCTATAATCAATGCAGCGCACAATCAATTTTGTGTAGCCTATAATCAATTTTGTGCACAATCAATTTTGTGTAGCCTATAATCAATGCTGCGCACAATCAATTTTGTGTAGCCTATAATCAATGTTATGCACAATCAATTCTGTGTATATTCAATTTTTGTGTATAATCAATTTTGTGCACAATCAATTTTGTGTAGCCTATAATCAATGCTGCGCACAATCAATTTTGTGTACAATTAATTTTGTGTATTATCAATTTCAATTTTGTGTATATAATCAATCTTGTGCACAATCAATTTTGTGTATCATAAATTCTGTGTATACTCAATTTTTGTGTATAATCAATTTTTGTGTATAATCAATTTTGTGCATGATTAATTTTGTGTAGCCTATAATCAATGCTGCGCACAATCAATTTTGTGTAGCCTTTAATCAATTGTGTGTACAATCAATTTTGTGTACAATTAATTTTTAGTATATAGTCAATTTTGTGCACAATCAATTCTGTGCACAATAAATGTTGTGTATAATAAATGTTGTGTATAATCAATTTTGTGCACAATCAATTTTGTGTATATAATCAATTATGTGCACAATCAATTTTGTGTATATTAAATTTTTGTGTATAATCAATTTTGTACACAATCAATTTTGTGTAGCCTATAATTAATGCTGCGCACAATCAATTGTGTGTACAATCAATTTTGTGTATTATCAATTTTGCGTATAATCAATTTCAATTTTGTGTACAATCAATTTTGTGTATATAATCAATCTTGTGCACAATCAATTTTGTGTATCTTAAATTCTGTGTATACTCAATTTTTGTGTATAATCAATTTTGTGCATAATTAATTTTGTGTATCCTATAATCAATGCTGCGCACAATCAATTTTGTGTAGCTTATAATCAATTGTGTGTACAATCGATTTTGTGTACAATTAATTTTTAGTACATAGTCAATTTTGTGCACAATCAATTCTGTGCACAATAAATGTTGTGTATAATAAATGTTGTGTATAATCAATTTTGTGCACAATCAATTTTGTGTATATAATCAATTATGTGCACAATCAATTCTGTGCACAATACATTTTTTGTAGAATAAATTTTGTGTATAATCAATTTTGTGTAGCCTATAATCAAGGCTGCGCACAATCAATTTTGTGTAGCTTATAATCAATTTTTTGCACAATTTATTTTGTGTAGCCTATAATTAATTTTGTGTACAATAAATTGTGTGCACAATCAATTCTGTGCACAATAGCACAATAACATGTTGCGGTTAAAAGCCATCGCGTGTGGAGGATTGAAGTCCGAAACCATACTTTGAGAAGACTCCTGTTGGTGCGGAAGCAACTACAACTAGTAATTGTGACACAAGTGAGACGAGTGCTGTTTCGGGTGAGGATGTTTCAGTGACAATCAATGTGTATGGTGTTCTAGCTGAAGCGTCGGGTGATGATGTTCCAGTGACAATCAATGTGGATGGTGTTCTAGCTAAAGCGTCGGATGATGATGTTCCAGTGACAATCAATGTGTATGATGCTCTAGCCGAAGCGATGGCTGACAATCAAAGTGCTACGGATGTCAATGAATGCATTGTTTGTTTAATTTACGCCAGAAGCAGATGCTTCAACTACTAAACCAACCAATCCTGTGGACAGTTGTAACTGGTGAAAACCCTTTTCTTTCCAAATCGGACAATCGTTCAGAGTGTGAATCGACTGTGAACTTTAAAACGGCACAACCGCCGAGTAGTTTGGCAAACCGGATGTTGGTAAGACCACTAAGACAATGCAAGAAACCTGTTCATCTGAGAGACTTTGTTCTGGAAGATCTTTAACTTCCAAAACTGCCAATTAATCTGATATGAACCATCATATTAACTCAGAGAATGGCAGCAGCCTGTTATTCTGATGGACTTTGTTTTGGAAAATTATCAACTTCCAAAACTTGCCGCTAAGAACCTTCTTGTAATGCCAACATCCTGCTTTTCTCAACGACCTTGTTTTGGAAAATCCTCAACTTCCAAAACGTCATATTAATCTGCTACGTGAGTTTGAACTGTCTAAATTTCCTTAACTTCAGTTTTATATTATACTTGTAAGGAAGTGATAGCTGCTCATTTTCATAGATATTAACAGTAGAACGATTAAATGGAGTAAAGCGACCAGTTAGTTGCCAATTCCGATACGCCAACTGTGACTTGGCCAATTTTGACTGAACCAACTTTTCGACATTATACCAACTGCGACACTACCAAGTACGACGGTAAACCGACCGTGATATAATGCCATGGAGAGCTTGGAACTGGCCATTCCACTCAAGACGGTGTACTCAAACTCACTTTTGTGTCACAAATGAACTTCGGACTGAAAATGACTCTTAGAAAGACTAACAGCATTGCATCAGTATCCTGTTGATTGAAACTGCGAACTCTTGAATACCAGCTGGTGGATCTTCAAAGAAGCCTATAAGGTG
Source organism: Ophiura sarsii (assembly GCA_035610835.1). Lineage (NCBI taxonomy): Eukaryota > Metazoa > Echinodermata > Ophiuroidea > Amphilepidida > Ophiuridae > Ophiura > Ophiura sarsii. Next base: position 55,253,676 of record CM069449.1, read on the forward strand.
TACAAATGGACTTATTTTTGTGTATGTATATGAAATGCAGTAAAATGTAATTAACCAATTTCAGTCTCTCAGTACCTGTAATTGTGCAACAAACCAAGACACGTGGATGTGTCTTTATATATTATAGAGTGGAAGCATTGTAAAAGTTGATTATGGATCTAAAATCTGGTCCGATCCCTAATTAATAGCCGCGTGGAAAGTGGTTCTGGTACAAGACGTCTTGATTAGCTTTTATTGGTCGCACACCTTCAATTCAAGTAACTTATTGAAAATGTGGTAAATTTTAGTACGTTTACAAATACTGTATTTATTTTCTATATAAAAACACCTTTTTATCAAACTTCAATCAATATTTATTTACTAAGAGTCTAAGATCAGTACACAATTATATTTTGGAACTTTGTGCACTGCCAAGTGTATTTGTAATTAAGTTTGTAAAATGTTTTAATTGAAACTATCTAATTTTGGTGCGCTACTGCCGTGATGTTAGTGTATTATTGTATATGTAAAACTGCCAGGAAACTTAAATTGTAACGTTTTGGGTGAATTTCTCTCTCACCACATTCAGTAGTATAGCATATCACCCTTTTTTGCATTTGGCCACTAAACTCTTTTTTGTCACTCCAAATGGTTTAAGGAAAGCGGTCATGGTGAGGAAAAGAACCGCTGACGGCGATTGTTGGTCCAGCTAAACCTTGGGCTAATAACTAATACATCACTTGTATCACACGATAGAAAATGCGTTCAATCAAATGAAGGATGGTTTATTATTGAGCGCGCCGTTCACATTGGGTTAAGAGATTGTTGTAGAGTCGCACACAATACCGCTTGCATGTAAACATACGTAGAACAATTACAGACTGCGCCAATGTCCAACTTGTTTAGATTCAAATAGTCGCCGCGCGCTGTTCAATTTTCGTTAGAATCCTCACCATGACCGCTTCCCTTTAAAGCGTGGTGAGGGAATTTCGTACAATTTTGCCAGTGTCACATTTTTCACTTGTTAGTGAAAATGCAATGGTGTTTGGTTTAAATTTGGGCAATTTGTGAGACTCGCATTAGTTGTGCATGGTTTTCCAATCTTTTACATTCCAAAATTTCTCCTGACCAAGTAGCTCACATTACATTAACATTTATTTGGTGAGGCTTATTATTAGAAGAGAGATACACTACAGAACTTCACAAATCATTTCTTTGACCTGTTATTTTGTGACATTAATATTTTGTCTACTTATTAACTAATAAATATGAATTATATTTGAATGTATATATAATATAAATTATTTTACAGTGTATTGCCAATTTTAATTGGATTTGTCCGTCGCCCTCTGTTGGTGTGGACCGAGGTGAATTGTGGTCAGTCTGTATTGGTAAATGCCCTTATATCATTCAATCAGTTTGTGTTCCGCCGGCGGCACGTTACAATTTATGTCAATTAAGGGGGCTGTGCACCTTCAGGTACAGCCTCCGTAAAACTGCCGTAACTTCTTCATTATTCATTTAATCTATATGAAAGTATACATTTTTTTTGCAGGAAAGGGTTCAATGAATCCAACCATGATCATGAAATTGACCATTTTGGAAAAAATTATAAAAAACACGTTTTTTGCCCCATTTTAGGTTTGGAAAAGATAACTCAAAATATATTTTGTCAAATTTTGTCATACTAGTTTTATTATATTCCTCATACAATTCCCTAGGAATCGTGTTTTTTGTTGTTGAAAATATTTATTATTTTTTGAATTAGAGACCAAAAAGTGCCAAAAAATCACGTCTCTAATTCAAAAAAATAATAAATATTTTCAACAACAACAAAAAACGATTCCTAGGGAATTGTATGAGGAATATAATAAAACTAGTATGACAAAATTTGACAAAATATATTTTGAGTTATCTTTTCCAAACCTAAAATGGGGCAAAAAACGTGTTTTTTATAATTTTTTCCAAAATGGTCAATTTCATGATCATGGTTGGATTCATTGAACCCTTTCCTGCAAAAAAAATGTATACTTTTATCTAGATTAAATGAATAATGAAGAAGTTACGGCAGTTTTACGGAGGCTGTACCGAGGGTGCACATCATGTGATCTTTTCCAAGGAGCGCCCTCTATCATTGATTTTTACTATGAAAGCAGATTTTCTTGCAGATTTACATTTTTGATCATACATCATAAAGATCTTCTAAGTAACAGATCGATACGATTCCTAATTACTTCAAAATCATGGTTTAAGAGGTTTAAAAATAGCCTTGTCCCGGTACCGGGACAATCTATTTTTCAAATTTTACTCTAAATTCACACTAAAACCATGATTTTTAGGTAATTAGGAATCGTATCGCTCTGTAACTTGGAATATATTCCTGATTTATGATCAGAAATGTAAATCTGCAATAAAATCTGATTCCAATTTGTTTTCGAGTATTGAGGGGCGTCCCCTGGAAAATATCACATAATATACCTTTAAGTGTAATCAGAAGACCAGATTGTACTGGTATTTAACCTGTTTCATGACATGTACGCCAATTTGGTAACACGGTTCATGCAATGTATCGGACGTCATGCACCAATTCGATTGCGTGCAAAATTAATAGTTAGGGTGCGAATCCCCTTTGACTACATGGGTAACATCTATTCATGTTATAGATTTATGTTCGGGTGCCATTCGAATTTTCAAGGCACCGCTGTTACATGGTTCAAGGGTTTACCCACCAATACTTGACTTCCACCTAAAGTTACTATTTGTACATAGATAATATGATAATTATGACGTTCAATCATATTCTACATATTTAACCTTTTAATTTTAACCTTTTATATTTAACCTTTTAAATATTGTTATCATACTTTGATATTTGAACCTCAAGTGGCAGTTGCAATTTGCAACAACCCCAATAGTGATACAAAAAGGCATTGGTTAACATGGTTAGGGTTAAGGGGTTCTTTAATGCAGCCAATAAAACCATTACAGGTTATATGTAACGAATTAGCTGTCTTCTTGTCAGGCATAACTGGAAAGCGGTCATATCACACGATAGAAAATGCGTTCAATCAAATGAAGGATGGTTGATTGAGCGCGCCGTTCACATTGGGTTAAGAGATTGATGTAAAGTCGCACACAATACCGCTTGCATGTAAACATACGTAGAACAATTACAGACTGCGCCATGTTCAACTTATTTAGATTCAAATAGTCGCCGCGCGCTGTTCAATTTTCGTTAAAATCCTCACCATGACCGCTTCCCTTTAAGATTTAAGAAAGAAGCACACCTCTTCCATGATACAAGATTACGTATATAGGTCAATATGTTAACATGCTTCATGTAATGAATTGGACGTCATGCACGGAATGAATATAGAAGCCGGGTGCGAATCCCCCCCTTTAGTGTAGTCTATTGCACCGCGATGGTTACATGAATGACATGTATTGAATCATGACACATGAGATACCTGATTCGTCAGCCTGATTCGATAATTGCCTAACTCACTTTTCAGTAAAATTGAGTTTTTTGCATAAATCATGACTTCATTACATTATGCACATGCTGTTATAATACTTAAGTCATTGACCAATCAAAAGTGTTGATAAATGAAGAGCTTTGTTGCAAAAGGGCCACCAGACCATTCCAACATGTTACTCATTTTGCATTATTGAATTTGCATTGACAAATCCATGGAATTAATCAAATTATTGTATGGCTGTGTTCATCTGTTTCTATGACTTGGATTAGTGCATCCATGCACGCCAATCCTCAATTGACGTGCATGGATGCACTAATCCAAGTCACATCAACAATACAAGCCTCACATCAACAATACAAGCCTCATTCCACATAATGAATATCCATCCATCAATAATGCAAAATGAGTAACAGGTATAGGTAACAGGTTTCATACTTTTGTTGTTTTCTAAGAACTAGAAAAAATGAGTTAGGCAATTATCGAAGCAGGCTGACGAATATACTGTTGCTGTTGATTGATTTAATAATATCAATAAACAAACTGCGGATTGGCTGCATGCAGTCACTCACATGACACATTATTTTCACCGACATAACTTAAATTCTTTAACAACAAATTTACCATAATAACATTAAATGTTAGAGATATTTGGGTTGTTCAATGCACAAGAGAGACAAGGTGTTTATAGACGTTATTCTTAATTGACGTATTTACCTGTTTACGTCAAACGAGGGATTGTAATCCAACTGAGCAGTTACAGTGCTCCGATAAACTTTACAATCTCGTACTTTTACTGCAATGAACTGTGAATTTCTACATTTTCCTAGATAGTGTTGGCTACCAGCAAACATTTCATTCAAACTAGTGGAAATAAATACTTTATACGTTCAAGTTTATTTTACGAATGTAATAAGGTCAAATATTGAACAGCTCAGAAGTATGAAGACTTTTGTTGTATGATTAATGTAAAGTTCAGCCCATTGAAAATCTACAGTACTGTCATCTTAGCTAAATCGCTGGCCTCGTTTTCAGTTCACATATAATAATTATAACCTCTTCGACGTAAATGCGCCAATTAAGAATAACGTCTATATAGTGCTACTCAATGGATATTTTTTTGAAATTCATACGATTTGTTCAGGAAAAATGTGTACTTCTAGCATGTAAGACTGTGGATAGTGGATAAGCAATGGAAAGTAAAGGCCAAATAAATAAAAAGTTTGTCTCAGAGGACCGCGCACGTATCTTTTAAAGTTCTCATATATATCAGCGCGTAATTTTTCTTGCGCATTTGAAAATAATGCTTTTTCTAATTTTGATTTCACATTGTCAAGTAGCATATCAACTTCATTTTCCTGCTTACAAGATGAGTAAACTTGTCACATACAAATAGAAGTTAAAAATGTGATTTGTTTCTATATGATAGTGATAAAATAAACATTTCACTGAGTCCGTCTCATGTTTAAAAAACAAACAGATACCGCATTTCGCATAGCATTTGTTACTAAGATAAAATTTATTCGCATTTCGCATGGCCCTTTTTCAGATTTCTTCTGCGACAAACTCTTTATTTTTTTGGCCAAAGGGTCCCTTTTAATATTGTTAGCCATAGTATTAATAGTGAATACAACATGGCGTTGATTTCAAATGATCTCTATAAATGTATTGGTAAAATAAAGTGGTATTTATTCAATACCTCTCACAATGTACTGTTGAAATAATGCTTAACACTTTCTACGTGGCAGTCGTCTGCAGACGACAATTCCAAAAGTTCACGAAATGTTTCAAAAATATTGAACTTCGTCACCATATTTGGAATTGGAATTACCATGAGACTAGTGCAATAGTTCTTGAGATAGACTTTGAAAGTTTGGAAAGGTTTCTGACAAATCTGTTTTGTAATTGTAAAACTATCAGCCGCGTGGAAAGTGTTAATATGAACATGATTTCTATAATTCCATATGAGACAATTATAGCTATTTTGGAGAAAATTACAAAATTGAATATACCTCAGGTTTTGAAAAAATAAAAGAAGCCGGAAAAAGTGTACTTTAGGTCCCAGATTCTGGACTGTACTATCGTCCGATACTGGAAGACCCACTATCGTCCGATACTGGAAGACCCACTATCGTCCGATACTGGAAGACCCACTATCGTCCGATACTGGAAGACCCAGTATCGTCCGATACTGGAAGACCCAGTATCGTTCGATACTGGTACAAAGTCAGTGTTCCAGTATTGGGTGATACTTATAGACATATAAAATGTACCAGTATCGTAATCGGGCGATACTGGAACAAAATATAAAATGTATCAGTATCGGGCGATGCTGGAACAAAATTATGTACCAGTATCGTTTAATACTGGGACAAATTACACTGGTAACATGTGTACCAGTATCGCCCGATACTGGAACACAAACATGTTCTATAGTATCGCTCGATACTGGAACACAATTTACAGTAAATTCGTACCAGTATATCGAGCGATACTGGCAACTTTTATGTTCCAATATTGAACGATACTGGTATACCAGTATCTTAGGCAAAAAACCCTGCAAAAAACAAACAAAAAGTTGTGTTGCCCTCACAAGCCTAAAATCGGGAAGAACGGCAGGCCGGATTTTTTTTATTTTTTTTATTTTTAATTTTACCAAATCAACTATTTTATACCTATTATTTCAGTCAACATGTGTGAAGATACTAAGAAAAACGCTTACTGGATGTATTTTCAACCCAATGGTGAATATTTTGGTTTCTTGCCCATTTCTTTTCACAGATTGGAAGATCTTGAGAAAAAAATCTTGACAAAAAATCTTGAAAAAAGAAAGAAAAAAAATACCCGGCCCACATTCTCAGAATTTTGACCCGGCCGGATGAGGGCAACACAACTTCTTTTTTTTTTTTCTTATCTGGGACCTAAAGTACACTTTTTCCGATTACAAAAAATGAACACAAAGCAGCTTTCTTCTGTAATGTAAAATTATCTCTGCCATGGGGAACCAATGTGGTTTTGTGAAAATAAAAGCTAGCAAATAATAAAAAGTTGTGTGATTTTTGTCCTAGTGTTTCTTCTGATGTAGTGTTTTCTATTTTAGAAATCCCAACTCCTTATACCAGGTATGGTTATTATGTGAGTTCATCAAGAAAAATGAATCTGAGGTCAAACATCTATTTCATATTATTATTAGGCCTATATTTATAGGTTATTTTCAAAGCTACATTTTGCAGAAAACCCCCATTACAAATGGTCCCTTAATACCAAAGATATGATCTATTGATATGATTAAACGGTTTTCAAAACAATGGACAACAAAATAATGTCCATCCTTTGTTTGGTTATATCTCAAAAGCAATATTTCCGACTTCCTTCTCATTTTGCTTGATCACAACACATTTATATGGTATAGACTCAAAAAGGTTGGTTGGTTCACTGTTAACACGTTGGGTAAATGATGTTGGGTAAAACGTAGTTGGGTAAATGTTACCCAACCTTTGGGTAAATATTACCAATGCTGGGTAATATTTACCCAACGGTTGGGCAAATATTACCCAAAATTGGGTAAAAATGTTTACCCAACCCGTGGGGTTGTTCAATATTTACCCAACACAGCGTTGGGTAAAAAACACAGTGTTGGGTAAATATTGAACAACCCCACGGTTGGGCAAACATTTTTACCCAATTTTGGGTAATATTTGCCCAACCGTTGGGTAAATATTACCCAGCTTTGGTAATATTTACCCAAAGGTTGGGTAACATTTACCCAACTACGTTTTACCCAACATCATTTACCTAACGTGTTAACAGTGTTCTCCACCACTGCCAGCTTGGATTTAATTTTTAACATCTAAAAGAAAATAGACAGATAAATAGGCTTCAACATTCATAAATCATTATGCACTTATCAATTAAAATGTGGCCGGTGTTAGATGAGACACAGTCCCCCTGCAGCCATAGTCCGCACGGTACAGTAAAATATAGTCCCTAGCTTGGTATAGGGCACTCATATCTACACACAACACTCTTATTCTTGATTAGTCAAATTTTCTGTGTCATTTCTTTTTGACACATTTTTGTATTACATCAGGCGCATAGCCAGCATTGTCATTCCGGGGGGGGGGGGGGGGGGGGCAAACATCAATATCGTCCCTATTTTTACGCATTTTCGTAAAAGGTTGCACCTCGTGAATTTCACGCAAGTGGTGGGGGGGGGGGGGGGGGTTGTGAGGTCAAAACATTTCGCAAAGCCAAAAAAAAATCGCACAGTCAACAAAAATCGTACAGTAAATGTACTACATGAACAATTCCTCGTCCCCATTTCTCTTCTCTTTCCCGTCTCCTTCCCCTTTCCATTCTCTTTCTCCCCCTCCTTCCCCTTTCCCTTCTCTTTTTCCCTCTGAGAGGAGAGTCTCCTTCCCATCTCTCTTCTCTTTCTCCCTCTCCTTCTCCCTTCTTTCTCTCTTTTCTCCCCTTCTTCTCGTCCCCATTTTCCCGCTTCTCCGTCCCCATTTTAGGTGTCCAGGGGGGGGGGGAGTCTTCAGGGGACGCTCTCTATCCTAATGGGGCCCTCACATGTATCCGTGTGAGCTGAGCGGCCCCTTACCGTGTGCAAAATGGGTGCGGACGGCGGCACACACGGTGGGCCGTTTCCCGTCCGTTGAACACGTTCAGGGGATTTTGCCGGCCACCGGAGTTTTGAACATGCTCAAAACTCCTGGCGGGTGAGTAAAAGCGGCAGCGAACGATGAGAGCCCGGTATGAAGACGGTATAAGGACGGCGCACCCTTTCGCACCCGTTTCGCACCCGTTTTGCACCCGTTTCGCGCCCATTCGCAGGAAGGTGATGGACGGTGGTGGACGTCGACCATCTTAGCGATGGACTGCGAATGGCCGCATGCAGCCTAGTAACCGTTCGCGGAACGGACTCTCAGCATGCATGTTGCAACTCTCTAAATGTAAAAGAGCTAAAACTCACTCTTTCGAGAGCTCTAGGAGGAACAGCTCTTTTTTTGGAGTGAAGTTCCCTCTTAAAAGAGCGATTTTCACTCTGAAAAGAGTTAAAATTAAAATAACTCTGAAAAGAGTGGAAATCACTCTTAAAAGAGTGACAAATCACTCTGAAGAGAGTGAACTTTACTTCTTAGAAGAGCCGTCCCTCCTAAAGCTCTCGAAAGAGTGAGGTTTAGCTCTTTTACATTTAGAGAGTATTATAGATGTTGGTCGTACGAATTCCGGAATGCAAATGAAGCGGCGAGCTTGAGCGCTCAGCTTGAAAAGGGCGGTTTGATGATGTAATCAAGACGTTTCGGCCGGTACCCAGGCGTTTCGACCGGTTAGAAACCGGTATGGAGGTAGTATGCACACGGTGATGACACGGTGAGAACGGTAAGCTAGAACTGTATGAGGCCGTTTATCCCGGGACAAGGCCGGTGAGAACCCGGGACAGACCCGGTGTAGAACGGTATGGACCGAGGACCCGGTGAGGAGGTGTTACGCACCCGGTAAGAACGGTAAACTAGAAATGTATGAGGACGGTGAGCCCGGTACCCGACCGGTGAGGAACCGGTATAGACCCTGTATATAACGTTATGGACCCGGTGGTCACAACAAAAGATTAATGCGACCGTTTACATTTTTTACTGATTGTTTGGACTCTGTTGTTTTTCTATTAGACGGTAAGGTGGCCGCCTACCATTACCGCCCTGCGAACGGGCGCGAAACGGGTGCGCCGTCTGTACCGTCCTCAAACCGGGCTTTCACCGTTTGCCGCCGCTTTTACTCACCCGGCAGGAGTTTTGAGCATGTTCAAACTTCCTGCCGGGCGCGGATGGCCGGCAATGTCCCCGGCAACGTGTTCAACGTACGGGAAACGGCCCACCGTGTGACATCAACGTGTGCCACCGTCTGCACCAATTTGTCACACGGTAATGGGCCGGCCAGCTCACACGGATACATGTGAGTACAAATGTATTTTACAGAGATTCCCGGAATGTGAGCGAAGCGGCGAGCTTGAGCGCTCAGCTTATACAGGCAGTTTGATGACGTTATCAAGACGGTTCGGTCGGTACCCAAGCGTTTCGGCCGGTGAGGACCTGGTGAGGAGGTGGTATGGGCCCGGTTCCAGGCCGATAAGGACCCGGTATTGAACAGTATGAACCCGGTGACAAAAACAAAATCAATGCGGCCGTTGACATGTTTTGCTGATTGTTCACCGTGTTGGACTCTGGGTTTTTTTTATAAGGCGGTAAGGGGCCGCCCAGCTCACACGGATACATGTGAGGGCCCCATATGGGATATCCTTGAAAGCAGATTTTCTTGCAGATTTACATTTCTGATCATACATCCTAAATATATTCTGAGTTACAGAGCTATATGATTGTTATTGCTTCAAAATCATGGTTTAATGAGTGAAAATAAACTGTCCTGCTAGTTGGACAGTTTATTTTCACTCTAAATTGCGCTCTAGTGACTTATGATTTGGAATTAATTAGGAATCGTATCGCTCTGTAACTCAGAATATATCAATGATTTATGATCCGAAATGTAAATCTGCAAGAAAATCTGCTTTCAAACAAAAACCAAGGATAGAGGGCGTCCCCTGGAAAAGATCGCATTATGCCTTTAAAGGTATATTATGTGATCTTTCCAGGGAACGCCCTCAACATCGGAAAAAAATAGAAAGCAGATTTTCTTGCAGATTTACATTTCTGATCATAAATCATGCATACATTCCAAGTTACAGGGCGATACGATTCTTAATTACTTCAAAATCATGGTTTTAGAGTGAAAATAAACTGTCGGAATCCCGACAGTTTATATTTTTCACTCTAAATTCACTCTAAAACCATGATTTTGAGGTAATTAGGAATCGTATCGCTCTGTAACTGTGAATGTATGTATGATTTATGATCGGAAATGTAAATCTGCAAGAAAATCTACTTTCTAAAAAAAATCATGAATAGAGGGCGCCCTCTGGAAAAGATCACATAATATGCCTTTAACTTATAAACGAAAGGATTATCGCCGCTCGCACCAAAACGACACAAATCAAATACCCAATTGTATGCATAAACTCTACACACAATTATACGTTTTGAGAAATTGAAACACTTAGGAAAAGGGAAAACTACCTTTCAATATCATGTGCACAAGTAAGTTACAAAACATGAAAACTGTCTCCAGTGCTTTTTGACGGGGGAGATTAGCGACCCCGTCATTTGAAACGACGTTTCTAAGTCGTAACCTTTTCACAAACCCCTAAAATTCGCGGCATTTGCTAATATTAATAACTTGCATTAATCATCTTCTGAAGCGATTTTGTTGTAAAATGTAATTGATATTGTTATAATATGAAGGTAAGAGGACACAGTAAGTTATTTCAGCTATTTGGATGCCATTTAGTAATATACTAAGCTATTTGGATGCTATTTTGTATTATATTATATGATTTAGTAATATACTGAGTCACTGAGTCCACGGCCTCTTTGTTCCGTGTTGCCTTGGTCTCGCAATTAGCCCAATGATTATGGCGAACCCTAGGCTACATCCCCCAGTCATCAATATTACCGTACGGACGCTAAAGCTGTACAAATATCGGAGCCTGCAAGATAGCGACATAAGAGGGCGGCTGAGAGTTACAGTCTAGGTGAACCCTTCAATATGATTAGCCCAATGATATGGCAACAACCCCTCGACCTTTGCCATGCGACACGAAAACAAGACTAGAAGTGACGTCATGATTATTACTTCTCCGAGATGCGCAGAACTCCGCCATTTTGTACACATTTTAAACCGACAGAAAAATTCTGCGCAAGTACGTGTAAACCAATGGGATTTTTAACTCTGGACGAAAGTGAAAATGAACCGCCGATATTTCAAGATTTACCATACTTTGTTTTAGTTATTTGAAGATGACACTCAATCTTTAGGTTTGGCTTTGATGGTACGTAATCAGAGATCAAGTAGGGAATCTTTTGGCGTAGCACTTTTTGCTACATATTTGTGCATTAGTGTTCAAAAGTGTGTCGTATTTCGTGATGCTACATTGGTTAAATCGAACGCTGCGTGGTGGTATGCACTATGCAGGTTATTACGGGGCTTGGGCTCTACTGTGGGTTGGGTTTGGGAATTCACGGAGAGTGAGACTTACGGGATACGGGTACCCGTGACACGCACGTATAGAATGACCCGTGTCACGTAAGAGAAAAAGCACGGGATAACTCAAGCCTACTTTCAACAGTCTTCTATCTCCCCCGTCCAGTTTTTTTTAAATACCTTGTTTGTAATACATTTTAGGTTCCATTATTTTCAATTAAATGGACAGTCTCTTCAGCTGGTCTTTATTTGATTACACTCCGTCTTTCTCTAAGATAAAGAAACTTTCAATATGAGTTACAAAAACCCCATAGTGTTGACCTTCTTGGATCCCTATTCACCTTACATACCTAGCCACAATGAAGGGTCAACCTGAAGACCCAATGAGGATATCGTGTTAAAAATATTTTTTAATTCTTTTAAAAGGGGAAGCTCAGACTCAAAAGGAATTCCATTTTTAGATAGCGATTAAGCCACTATTTTCAGTAAGAATTTCTCGTTAATGCCCGTGCTTCGGTATTGGAAGGCAGATTTCTTGTAGGCCCTAAAGCAGATTTATTTTTTCAAACCTTATCATGCTAATTGTATGTTATCGCAGATATTCTCGTCTTGTCTAATTGAAATTATTGACATAAATTTCAGTACGCTAAAACCACATTGATCGGCTATGAGTATGACCGTAAATACATGTATGTCTCTATAGGCTAGCCCGTGCGTAAGCGAACAGATGGAGCTCCGCGTGACTTTAAAAATACATTTACTTTACTAGAGTAATAAATCACTTTATTTCTGAAATTAAACGTGGTAGGACTTTTATTAATCAATTTAATTACGAACATCAGACACTGATATATACCTCATCTGACGGAAACAAAATATCGTTATATTTATAGAAATGATAAATAATAAGCAACTTGATATGAGCAATCAGTAACGGTTAAAAATACGCAATATACGAAGGTGGGCTTACATCGGAACATAAGTACGTCAGAGCTCGTCAGTAGGCGGAGATATATGATCATCATTGGAAATGTACACCTCCTCAGAGACTTAAGTTGGCCAAACTTAACTTTACTTTGTGAATTATAATAACAGTCTATAGTCTATCCATCTGAGACCGATCTTCCAACCACGTGAATCAGCCGTTCCATTGACTGGGAGAGGAGGCTATTTTCTGACAAAAACAGATGGAATCAGTAGAGTGAAAAACGGCCACAATAAAAATAATTATGTTACCCACCTACTTTTATCATCATAACCCAAGTTGTGCCATGAGAGTCAGTTTAATTGACGTTGCAAAGACAGGTACGTAGCTTTCCCTTCCCAATTTCTCCATTTCAAAAAATGCTTTCAATTTGGCAAGCACTGGCTGCATCTCATCTTTAATGGTCTTATTTGGTGCCATTTTAAGCTCTTCTGTACTACAGGCCTCTATCGGAACAGGTACATGTAGAGTGATAGATCCCGATGAAGACAACCTTCCATTTTATAAGTCAGAAAATAAACTTAATTTAGTTTGTCAACGTTCAAATTGTATAATATTTGTTTGAATATGAAAATCATACCTTTCAATATTTGATACCATATCATTGTAAGCGTATTTGTTTCTTTCTATACTTAACAAGGAAATCTGATTGATTCGGACATGCAGACAGAACATAGGGATACGGAGATTCATATCATTTTACAACCATTTTATCTACTATAGGCCCGACCAATCCGAGTGAAAATATACATTATTTACTGTTGGAAACATTACAAGATAGCAAATAAAAATTAAATGTGGTCTCCTACAATATGCTAAATGTTAAAAAGTCCATCACTTTCGATCTTTTTCAGCTTTGTGATTCTATTCATATGCCGAAATCACAGGTGACGATTATGGTAAATGTTCAAAGTCCATCACTTTCTATCTTTTCCAGCTTTGTGATTATATTCATAGGCCGAAATCACAGGTGACGATTTCAAAGCCTTTTGATTTCAGATAATGCGCAAATGGTTCGATATTTGTCTCACTTTGAATGGTACACTAGACGTAGCTGCTATGTGCATGTGTGTGATGAGAATAATATGCATCGGAACAGTGTTGTATGTGTTTGCATAAGGCAGCTTAGTTGTTTCAATTCACATCAGTGGCGTAGCTCAGGGGGGGGGGGGGGAAATGCCCCCCCTGACGGAAAAAAACCATTTGTGCCCCCGCCCCCAGCCCCTCTAAAAAAAATAAAAAGGAGGAAAAAAATATAAAATAGGAAAATAATGATAAAAGATCGAGATGGCGGGCGGTTATGTGTGGGTATATTCAGCCCAAATAGTCAAATAAGGCCAAATAGTACATGTACTGTGCGATTTTTTTTGACCGTGCGAAATTTTTTGAACCTCCACCCCCCCCCCCCCCCCACCCCCCCCCCCCCCCCCCCCCCCCCACACCCCACACACACACACCCACACCCACCCACCCACCCACTTACGTGAAATTCACGAGTTGGTGACTGGGGAAAAATTTGGGGCAACCTTTTTTTTACGAAAATTTCAGAAATCTTGCCCCCCCTGAAAAAAATCCCAGCTACGCCACTGATTTACATTATAGATGAGGTTCGACCGGTGTGGTTGGAATAAAATGGGATCCTTCGACAACTAGCAAATATACGCCAGAAGACAGCACATCTTATTTTTACTCATCTCCCCTGCCCATCCGAGCACCAAAGATCGCTCTCAGATGGATAGACTTTAAATATAATCAACTTTGTGGAAAATAGTTGCTAATTCCATTTTCTGTGAGCTTGATTGATTTTTATTCAGTGTGTGTCCCTACCTCTGTTGTGGTCAGATTCAAGCGGTCTTGGTTTGGGACGGGTTTAAAAATAGGCCAAGTAAGTTGCTGATTCCCTGTATATCTGTGACACTATTCTCAACAGTAACAGGTTCCCGGTCTAGCCAGCGTGTTCTTAGCGGCCAAAGCGGTCAAAATGGTTTGAGAAAGATGTCGATATGAGAGAAAAGTGTATAGAAACCAGAGACAGATAAAACTTAGGATTACGAAAATGAACGGTCTAAAATCTATAGAAAGGTAGATATAACTTAAACAAGAGTAAGGGCGGGAGTAAGGGGTCTAGAATGGGGAAAGGTGTGTAATTTAGAGAAATGGGTCTATCGGAGAATAGTATATAATTTAGAGAAAGGGGTGTAGAATGGGAAAAGGTGTGTAATTTAGAGAAAGGGGTCTAGAATGGAGAAATGTGTGTAATTTAGAGAAAGGGGTCTAGAATGGGGAAAGGTGTGTAATTTAGATAAAGGGGTCTAGAATGGAGAAAGGTGTATACTTTAGAGAAAGGGGTCTAGAGAATAGAGAAAAGTGTGTAATTTAGAGAAAGGGGTCTAGAATGGAGAAAGGTGTATAATTTAGAGAGGGGTCTAAAATGGAAAAAGGTCTGTAATTAAGGGAAAGGGGTCTAAAATAGATATAAAGGTGTATAATTTAGGGAAAGGGGTCTAGAATAGAGAAAGGTTTGTAATATAGAGCAATGGGTCTAGAATGGAAAAAGGTGTATAATTTAGAGAAAGGGGTTTAGAATGGAGAAAGGTGTGTAATTTAGAAAAAGGGGTCTAGAATGGAGAAAGGTGTACAATTTAGAGAAAGTGGTCTAGATTGGAGAGAGGTATGTAATTTAGGGAAAGGGTATAGAATAGAGAAAGTTATGTAATGTAGAGTAATTGGTCTAGAATGGAGACAATGGAGAATGGAGAAAGTGTATAGTTTAGATAAGGGGGTCTAGAATGGAGAAATGTGCGTAATTTTGAGAAAGGTCTAGAATGGAGAAAGGTGCATAATTAAGAGAAAGAATTCTAGAATGGAGAACGGTGTATAATTTAGAGAAAGGGGTATAGAATAGGGAAAGGTGTGTAATTTAGAGAAAGGTGTCTAGACTAACGGAGAAAGGTGTGTCATTTAGAGAAAGGGGTCTAGAATGGAGAAATGTGCGTAATTTTAAAGAGAAATGGGTCTATATAATGGTGAAAGGTGCATAATGTAGGGAAAGAGTTCTAGAATGAAGAACGGTGTATAATTTAGAGAAAGGTGTGTAACTTAGAGAAAGGTGTGTAATTTAGAGAAAGGGGACTAGAATAGAGAAAGGTGTATAATTTGTGGAGAAAGATCTGTAATTTAGGGAAAGAGGTCTAGAATAGAGAAAAGTGTGTAATTTAGAGAAAGGAGTCTAGAAGGGAGAAAGGTGTATAATTTAGAGAAAGGGGGTATAGAATAGAGAAAGGTGTGTAATTTAGATAAAGGGGTCTAGAATGGAGAAATTTGCGTAATTAAGAGAAAGGGGTCTAGAATGGTGAAAGGTGCATAATTTAGAGAAAGCGTTCTAGAATGAAGAACGGTGTATAATTTAGAGAAAGGTGTGTAATTTAGAGAAAGGTGTGTAATTTAGAGAACGGTGTCTAGACTAATGGAGAAAGGTGTACAATTTAGGGAAAAGGGACTAGAATAGAGAAAGGTGTATAATTTGTGGACAAAGATCTGTAATTTAGGGTAAGAGGTCTAGAGTAGAGAAAGGTGTATAATTTAGAGCAAGGGGTCTATAATGGAGAAATGTCTGTAATTAAGGGAAAGGGCCTAGAATAGAGAACGATGTGTAATTTAGAGAAAGAGGTCTAGAATGGAGAAAGGTGTATAATTTAGAGAAAGGGTCTAGAATGGAGAACGGTGTATAATTTAGAAAAAGGGGCTAGAATAGAGCAAGGGAGGTTCCTAGGGAATTGCGTGGTGACCGGGGTCTACCCGGCCTTGCTCCAGGCTGCAAGTTTTCAGCCAGGGCGAGGATGCAAGCTGAGGAACTCCAAAAAGCACACACGAACGAGTTCCTGGACCTGGGTGACGGATATGGAGGAAGTTGTCTTGCCGGACGCACTGAGCTACGTGGAATCGGTAATGCAGAGAGCCAATGAGAAGATGAAAAAGAACATCCGGGAAGAAGAAGTGGAGACGGCATTAACCTACTTTCTCAACGAATGCTTCGCCATGCACAAGAATATTGACAACCTGATCGAGCAGCGAAGACAGCCCAAGAAACGAAAACAGAACTTCCAACAGAGCCGAGAAGACCACCCAGCAAAAAGAAGCCGGCAAGATCGCCGGTACAACCCCAACCATCGCCGGGGTAATTGGCAGAGACCAACTGAACAGCAGAGGCAGTAAAAACCTCTGATCATATCAACGGCTCTTTTCAGAGCCACCTTTCTTCGGAGGCAGCAATGTCCTCTGATTCCAACAACGGCTCTTTTCAGAGCCACCCTATCTTCCAAAAAGAGATTTGTGAAATGTCAGAGTATTATTAAATTACATATTCAAAGTTATGAATAATAAATTTAAATTTAAATTCGTTATTTAATAAAAATTTAAAAGCAAGCAAATAAGCTTTGAGTCATCAAATAAAATAAATAGCCTACGTCCTCTCTCAAATAAAGTTACATTTTTAAAGCAAGTCAGCTTTTGAGTGAACTGGGTCAAGTTTATGAAACCCCTCCTTTCCGTGTATTTATTCAAAGAATTGAATTTACATCTTAAAGCAAGAAAGCTTTCTATTTTTGAACGGAACATTTGTTGGTTCCTAACCTTGTCTCATTCATAAGAATGCAATTTAAAAACATTCTTTATTATTCAAAGAAACGAATAACATTCATTCCTGTAAAGTTTTACGGAATAAACCTAATGTATCATTCTCAGTAATGAGTATACTTTCAGTTCAGTTTTTACGAAATAAAACTATGATATCTTTCAGAAAGATAATTTGATTGATTCTGAAAAGTTCCCACGCGGCATAAGTTTTTGCCGCGTGACGCCTATTCTTCAAATTTATTTAATTTATTAAATAAATGTTTTCTGTCTTTGGTTGCTTCATGTTTTAGACTTTCCAGTTTTTGAATTTCTAATTTTAAACAGATCGCAATCGGTGTTTTAAATAGAGCCAGTTCATTTAGTCCGAAAGCAGGTACCCTTGGTACCCTCCCAACATTTATAATATGTGTAATGTGGATCAAGGGGTCTGGAATGGAGAACGGTGTATACTTTGAGAAAGGGGTCTAAAATGGAGAACGGTCTGTAATTTAGGAAAAGGGGTCTACAGTGGCAGAATTTTACGAGCTGACGGCAAAAAAAAAATGGGGACCTTTTACGATTTTTTTTTAGTACCAATTAAAAAAACCTTGGTCAGCCGCCCCCCCCCCCCCCCCCCCCCGTAAATTTTAATCCTGGATCCGCCACTGGTCTAGAATAGAAAAAGGTGCGTAATTTAGAGCAAGGGGTGTAGAATGGAGAAAGGTGTATAATTTAGAGAAAGGGGTCTGACGGAGACAGGTGTATCATTTAGAAAAAGGGGTCTAGAATGGAGAAAGGTCGGTCAGTTAAGGAAAGGGTCTAGATAGAGAAAGATGTTTAATTTAGAGAAAGGGGTCTAGAATGAAGAGTGTGAAATGGGAAGTCCCTGTAAGTCGTAGCCTCGGAAGGGTCAACGGTCTGTAATTTAGAGAACGGTCTGTAATTTAGAGAAAGGTGTGTAACTCGGAAAAAGGTCTAAAGGCATTGCTCATGACGTAAAAACTAAAATAATCTGTGGGTTTTATAATCATTATCAAACAGCATTATTATTATCATAGGGTAGTGATTTATTGTAGTGCCATACAAAGAACCCGGTTAAAAGGGGTCTAGAATGGAGAAAGGTCTGTAATTTATGGGGAAAGGGGTCTAGAATAGAGAGAAAGGTATGTAATTATTTATAGAAAGGGGTCTAGAATGGAGAAAGGTCTGTAATTTAGGGAAAGGGTCGAGACAGAGGAAGATGTGTAATTTAGAGAAAGGGGTCTAGAATGAAGAGTGTGAAATTAGGAAGTCCATGTAAGTCGTATAGAGAAAGATGTGTAACTCAGAGAAAGGTCTAAGACCGAGAAGCTGGTTAGGTTCCCATTTTATAAGAAACTAATCACTATAATACTCCATTTTGTCATAAACATTGCTCATGACGTAAAAACCAATATAATCATTGGATACACTCATTATAGGCCTGTGCCCGCAAGCCCCTACCGACATGTTCAGCCCCACTGTAATAAAATAAGTATTTTTCTTGTTAATCTCAATTGCAGGTAGGCCTACCATTAAATTCATTTGTGTATTCCAATTTTTGATTTGGTGAGTGATTTTCGCCGTTCGCACCAAACGACACATATCAAATACCCAATTGTATGCATAAACTCTACACACAATTATACGTTTTGAGAAATTGAAACACTTTAGGAGAAGGGAAAACTCCCTTTCAGTATCATCTGTACAGGGCGTCCAAAAAAACACCTGTGCACGTGTTTACCCAACTTACTAACCATGAAGTCCCAAAAGTTGGTGTAACATTTTTATACATATTGAAGACTATACTTTCAGATGCCGTTTATTTCATCTGATTTGGTTTTGTCAATCCTGAGATATGCATCAATTAACTAAAGCTACCTAAAATCGATGTTGTGCCACTTTCACAGAAAGAATGCTCATAAGCATCAAACCGATACTAACTTGTTCTTCCAATGGGCATCAATCCGTCTTGAAACATTGGGGGAGGGTGGAGGCATGTGGTCTAAATTTTTTAAATATTCAGTTCTGTTTGGCTTCACAGACACTCATTCTATCATTCAAACCTGTACAAAACAATTATGATTGCATAACATTTGCTAAGACCACTCGAACAGGTGGAAGATTTGTATCTCCGGAGTAAACCTTTCTAATTCATTGCAAACAGTAAGTGGCACAACGTCGATTTTAGGTAGCTTTAGTTAATTTGGCATATGGCCATGTGTTTTGAACTCACCACCCAAAAAGGGTGGTGGCGTTGCATTTTTGGTGACGAATCATCCATCTCTCTCTATTAACTCAACAAGTAAATGTGGTAGAGCTATGGTAGAGGTGTCATGTGAAAGCCTATTTATTTAGCTACATTGTGTGAATAAATCAGGTATTTCTATAAATGTTTGGCTGAGATATGATTGATTATGTTGTGAAAGTCAGGGGTGGTGGCGGTGGCGGTGGCGGCGGTGGCGGTGGCGTTGTGTACAATCTCTATGGGGAATATAGAAAATGTTCCCAATTCTACGTTCAAAATAGAATAACTTCTCATCTCTGTATGGTACAAACATGATTTTGCTCTCATTTTATAGATTGTTTTATATTCTATAAGTTTCTGTTTCAACAAACGTGTCAACTATTACGTAACAATTGTAATCACGAATCGATTGCATTGTCCTTGGCTTTTTCCCTATTCACTACACAGTGAACTTGCCCTGATTCAGCGGTTTTACATACATGACTATAACAAAAGAAATATTTAACCGATGATAGCAAAATTATACATTTTTGGAAAGCTCTCAAATAGGGGAATTCAAAAATGCCGTTGAAATCAGGAAAGGGTGTATACCCAAAGAAATATACTTGTAAACTCTAATAAATATGAAATGTAAACGTTTGTGCTCATTTACTTCTCGATATAGTGTATTTCAACATGTTTACCATTGACAACTATTATGTTATGATGGGTAACTACATGAGGAACTTAAATATGCACAGTAAAATTATGATTGGGATTGGTATAAAAATATTATTGAGCTTAAATCAAAATTTGAACATTCCTAGTCACAACATGTTACCATTAGGTCTTATCTAAATTCCAATAGCATATTTGGATTCCCTGTGAGATTACCGTTCAGAAAATATATACTTTTTTATGGGTAGAACAAACAGTTATTGCGATATGCTAATTCGAATCTCAGATGGTGTAAAATGTAAAAATCTGGACATGCAACGGTAAGGGTGGCGAGTTCAAAACACACGGCCATATCTCAGAATTGACGAAACCAAATCAGATGAAATAAACGGCATCTGAAAGCCAAGCGTTTATTCTCTCGATATGTATTAAAATGTAACACCATATTTTAGAACTTCATGGTCAATAAGTTGAGTAAACACGTGCACAGGTTTTTTTGGGACACCATGTACTTTTCCCAAAGTAGTTACATTTTCCCAAAATGATGTTTTCAGAAAAAGTGGCACTTTTCAAGATTCTTTACAAATAAGTTACAAAACTGTCTCCAGTGCTTTTTTGTAATACATTTTAGGTTCCTTTTTTTCAATTAAATAAGAGTCGCTTCTTTCTTTAGCTGCTCTTTATTTGATTACACTTTCTTTTTACTCGAAGATTAAACAAAACCACAGCTGACGTGACCTCCTGGGCTTCTTTTTCACCTCACATATATCTGAAGGGTCAACCTGAAGACCCAGTGAGTAGTACAAGCTGTAACAAAAAAAGGTTATACAGTTTTGAAAAATTAAATTAAAATATCTCCCGTGGAATTTCTGTTTTGAGTTTTAATGGTATGCGACGGCATTTTCTTAGCTTTCGAATAAGCTTTGATTCATGACAATCGATGGTCGGTAAGCAGATATATGATTAATTGTCTAAAGTAGTCATGAAATCACCTGGGCCACTTTGGTTTAATCAATGGTAAACCACTGGGATGATAATGAACGGAATCGAACCAGGAACATCGCAGTAGAGCGCTCTTGTTAGACAACAATGAGTCATTTCAAGTGGTTAAAAGTATTACATAGAAGGTAAGGTCTTTACAAATATCTGTAATGTGGGGTAGAATTAAAACCATCCCTAACTAAGACAAAAGCATGGCTGCCGCTCTACAAGTGCCCCAGCTCACTTTGGAAGAACGAATTGTTATGGTTGTAAACAGAACTTGAGAATGACAATGATTGACGCAGTCTTTGTGTTTACCGTTTGTTCAGGAGGAATAATGAGCTATTTTATTCATGAACTCCAAATAAATTTGTCAAGATATAATTTATTTATTTTATGAATTTATTTATTCAAACGAAATAAAACTATTTGAAAAATAATGATATTGTTCTCTTTAATGTTCCTTGCATGATACTAACCATTTAATTTATACAAGTAAGATTGTATGATATTGTGAAAGTGGCCCAACCCGATTTCTAGACGACTTTGTAGATTAGTCATGAATTTTAAACGCAAGTAGTTAAAAAGACGAAATAAAATGATTCTGGTAGCCAAAATGGAACTTAACAAGAGTGTAAAAGATTTTGACATTGCATGATTTTAACATTGGGTTAAAAATAAAATTGCGATTGTATAACTTCTTTTGTTACAGTCTATCGTTTTCAATTCTTTTAAAAGGGAAAGCTCAGACTCAAAAGGAATTCCAATTTTAGATAGCAACATTTTTCAGTAAGAATATCTCATTAATGCCCGTGCGTCGGTATTGGAAAGCAGAATTCTTAGTAGGCCCTAAAGCTAATTGTATGTTATCGCAATTCGCAGTTATTGTCGTCTTGTCTTGATCAGGGCTGTACTTAGTACCCGCGCGCCCGCACGCCCGTGGCGGGTAACTTTTGCATCGGGCGGGTAACTTTTCAACTATACACGCCCGGATGGCCGGTAAGAATTTTACTGTTGGTAAATGAAGATTACTTGTTTGGCTGGTAAGTTTACAGTCGGGCTGGTAACTTTTACATGCTACCAGCCCGGCTGGCTGGTTGGAGAAAAAATGAAGGTACACACCCTGGTCTTGATTGAAATTATTGGCATTAATTTCAGTACTCTGAAACCACATATTGTTCGGCTATGAGTAGTGACCCTATGGGCGAAAAGATGAGCTCCGCGTGATTTTCAAAATATATACTTTATTACTAGAGTAAATCACTTTATTTTTGGAATAAAACGTGGTATAGGACTTTTAGTAATCAATTTAATTACGAACATTTGCGTACATAAGACACTGATACCTCATCTGACGGAAACAAGCTATCCGATATTTATAAAAATGATATATAAATAATAATTACAGCAACTTAATATGAGCAATCTATCAATTATTAAGTGGGCTTACACCGGAACAACAAGTAGGCCTACGTCAGAGCTCGTCAGTAAGACAGTAGGCGGATATATATATGATCATCGTTGGAAATTGACACCTCCTCAGAGACTTTAGTTGGCCATAAGTTAACTTACTTTATGAATTATAATAACAGTCTAAATATAATCAACTTTGTGGGAAATTGTTGCTAAGTGCATGGAACTTCCACGCTTAACCCCAACCCCCGAGGCACATTTTCCAAAATATATTTTTTCGCGGCCAAAAAGCGAGGGGGAAAGGCCCCCACGGCCCCGGGGCTCGAACCCCGGACCTCTGGGTTCAGAGGCAAACGACTTACCACTGGGCCACGGGGGTCAACCATGGTTGGCTCAGTATACTTCGCCAACTAAACTGATCAAAACAAGTTCGGAATCTTTTTTCTAGCACAAGATTTTCAGATATAGCGGGATATGTTCATTATCCATGTAAAGCTGATGTGTTCATCTTTACAATGATACCAAATATGAAGCAATCCCTGGCTCCAGTGCTCCAGTGCGTTTTGCTTGAGAACATGGGGAGGTCACAATTTTAATGTGCCAAAATCAACACTATCTCGTGCACAAAAGAACATCTTTGTCGTCTGTTCAATGAAGTGTTACATTCATGACATTGACCATTACAGCGTAGTGTGTAATGAATTTTAAGCACAAAATAGTGTTGATTGGCACTTTCAGATTGCGACCTCCCCATGTTCTCAAGCATGTGGCTGAGCACTGGAACAAGGGATTGCTTCAAATCGGATATCATTGTAAAGATGAACACATCAGCTTTACATGGATATATAACACTTAAAGGGGTACTAAGAGATGTGTTGGAGGCTGCGCCCTCAATTATGATAAAAACTGAGATTAGTATATTTTTATAATTGTACATGTATGAACTTACACCTATAAGGATTAAGAAAAATCAGCTCACTTTGTACAAGTAAACGTCGATTCAAAAATGCTCGTACAGCCGGGACGAGCATTTTACGTCCGACAGTATCCCACTGCAGTACGCGTGATACATAACGCGAACCATATTTGCATAGAGGGCGTTTTACAATAAATAGCGATGATATTGTTTTAATCGAGTTTTGCTGTGTTTTTGTTAGTAGAAACAACCATAACGGCAATTTCTAATGTTCATCTTGAATTCTGAAGTAAATTTTTAAACATTTAAAATTGTCAACACCACTTAATGTCCCTTTAATGAACATATCCCGCGATATTTAGAAATCTTGTGCTAGAAAAAAATATTCCAAACTTTGTTTGAGCAGTTTATATAGCCTGGGGCCATTATTTCATCGAAACACTGCCGCGCCGGGTGAAACCAGCATACCGCATCGTAGTAATTTGGAGTACTCACGAGTGTTAGGGTTAATGCAAGCAGCATCCTTATACCAGCGTGTTCTTAATAGCGGGTCAAAACGGTATAAAAGTATGAGAAATGTGTCGATATGAGTGAAAAGTGTATAGAAACTAGAGACAGGTAAATGATTAAGAGAATGAACGGTCTAAATCTATAAAAAGGTAGATATAAAACAAGTAAGGGGTGTAGAATGGAGAAAGGTGTGTTATTTAGAGAAAGGGGTCTAGAATGGAGAAAGGTGTGTAATTTAGAGAAAGGGGTCTATGTATAGTAGAATGGCATGAATGGAGAAAGGTGTAATTTAGAGAAAGGGTTCTATGTAGTAGAATGGAGAAAGGTGTGTAATTTAGAGAATGAGGTCTATGTAGTAGAATGGAGAAAGGTGTAATTTAGAGAATGAGGTCTATGTAGTAGTATGGAGAAAGGTGTGTAATTTAGAGAAAGGGGGTATATGTTTAGTAGAATGGAGAAAGGTGTAATTTAGAGAAAGGGGGTATATGTTTAGTAGAATGGAGAAAGGTGTAATTTAGAGAAAGGGTTCTATGTAGAATGGAGAAAGGTGTGTAATTTAGAGAATGAGGTCTATATGTAGTAGAAAGGTGTGTATTTTAGAGAAAGTGGTCTAGAATGGAGAGTGTGAAATTGGGAAGTGATCCCTGTAAGGGACGCACCATTTGATTTTCAGGGGGGGGGGCATGGAAGTTGGGGTCGGGCGGATTTTTTTTTTTTCGCCACCGAAGTAGGCAGAATTTTTTTTTTTGCCGCCGAAGGCGGCAAGTATTTTTTTTTTTTTAGCAAAGCCGGCAAAGGTTGTTTTTTTTAGGTTTTAATGGTTTTCTTTACATTGAGTTGGGCCTTTTGGGTGAGTCATCTTTCTTTTTTTTTACTCAGCAGTGGGTCATTTTTATTTTATTTTCCTGGTTCGTGGGCAAAGTTTTTTTTTTTTCCTGGATAGTGGGCAAAGTTTTTTTTATTTTAAAAACTTCCATGCCCCCCCCCCCCTGAGTATCTAATGGTGCGTCCCTAAGTCGTAGCCTCGGAAGGGTCAAATTTAGAGAACAGTCTTATAATTTAGAGAACGGTCTGTAATTCAGAGAAAGGTGTGTAACTCAGAGAAAGGTCTAAATGGGGCCCTCACATGTATCCGTGTGAGCTGGGCGGCCCCTTACCGTCTTATAGAAAAACAACAGAGTCCAACACGGTGAACAATCAGCAAAACATGTCCCCGGCCGCATTGATTTTTTTTTTGTCACCGGGTTCATACTGTTCTATACCGGGTCCTTATCGGCCTGGAACCGGGCTCATACCACCTCCTCACCAGGTCCTCACCGGCCGAAACGCTTGGGTACCGACCGAACCGCCTTGATAACGTCATCAAACTGCCCTGTATAAGCTGAGCGCTCAAGCTCGCCGCTTCGCTCACATTCCGGGAATGTCTGTAAAATACATTTGTACTCACATGTATCCGTGTGAGCTGGCCGGCCCATTACCGTGTGACAAATTGGTGCAGACGGTGGCACACGGTGATGTCACACGGTGGGCCGTTTCCCGTCCGTTGAACACGTTGCCGTGGACATTGCCGGCCATCCGCGCCCGGCAGGACTTTTGAGCATGCTCAAAACTCCTGACGGGTGAGTAAAAGCGGCGGCAAACGGTGAGAGCCCGGTTTGAGGACGGTATAAAGACGGCGCACCCGTTTCACGCCCGTTCGCAGGGCGGTAATGGCAGGCGGCCACCTTATACCGTCTAATAGAAAAACAACAGAGTCCAAACAATCAGTAAAAATGCCAACGGGCTCATTGATTTTTGTTGGTGGTCACCGGGTCTATACCGTTATATACCGGGTCTATGCGGGGTCCTCACCGGCCTGGTACCGGGTTCACCGTCCTCATACGTAGCTAGCTTACCGTTCTCACCGGGCGCATAACACCTCCTCACCGGTCCTCGGTAAATACCGCTCTACACTGGGTCTGTACCGGGTTCTCACCGGCTTGGTACCGGGCTCACCGGCCTCATACAGGTATAGCCTACCGTTCTCACCGTGTCCTCACCGTGTGCATACCACCTCCATACCGGTTCCTAACCGGTCGGAACGCCTGGGTACCGGCGGAAACGTCTTGAGTACATCATTAAACCGCCCTTTTTAAGCTGAGCGCTCAAGCTCGCCGTTTCATTTGCATTCCGGAATTCGTACGACCAACATCTATAATACTCTCTAAATATAAAAGACCTAAACCTCACTCTTTCGAGAGCTCTAGGAGGGACGGCTCTTCTAAGAAGTGAAGTTCACTCTTTTCAGAGTGATTTTTCACTCTTTTAAGAGTGATTTCCACTCTTTTCAAAGTGATTTCCACTCTTTTCAAAGTGATTTTAACTCTTTTTAGAGTGAAAATTGCTCTTTTAAGAGTGAACTTCACTCCAAAAAAGAGCTGTCCCTCCTAGAGCTCTCGAAATAATGAGTTTTAGCTCTTTTACATTTAGAGAGTTGCAACATGCCTGCTGAGAGTCCGTTCCGCGAACGGTTACTAGGCTGCATGCGGCCATTCGCAGTCCGTCGCTAAGATGGTCGACGTCCACCACCGTCCATCACCGCCCTGTGAATGGGCGCGAAACGGGTGCGGAACGGGTGCGAAACGGGTGCGAACGGGTGCGCCGTCCTTATACCGCGTTCATACCGGGCTCTCGTCGTTCGCCGCCGCTTTTACTCACCCGCCAGGAGTTTTGAGCATGTTCAAAACTCCGGTGGCCGGCAAAGTCCCCTGAACGTGTTCAACGGACGGGAAACGGCCCACCGTGTGTGCCGCCGTCCGCACCCATTTTTCACACGGTAAGGGGCCGCTCAGCTCACACGGATACATGTGAGGGCCCCGTAAGGCCGAGAAGCGGGTTATTACCATAATACTCCATTTTGTTATTAACATTGCTCATGGCGGAAAAAAACAATATAATTTTATAATCATTATCAAACACCACTATGGTTGCGATTTGTTGTAGTGCCGTACATTTAAAAAACCCGGTTAAAGACATAATGAATCTCAATTAGGTTATAGGTTCCTATAAGAGGCTAATAACCGGCACCATTTTGTCATTAACTTGCTCATGACGTAAAAACCAATAATATAATCATTATCAATCACCACTATAGGCCTACATGTAGAGGTTGCGAAGACATAATGAATCTCAATTACTGAATTTGTAAGAAGTAGTAGGGCGTTTTTGAGTCACGTTACCGTGCGTCCGTCCATGGCGCAATATTGATATTTATATTATGTTTAACTTAATTCGTCGCTGTTCTGACATACCGGCACATCACAACAGAATTAAGTAAAGTGATGTGCCGGTATGTCAGAACAGCGACGAATTGTTAACACTTTCCACGCGGCAGGCGTCTGCAGAAGACATTTCAACATTTCTCAAAATATGTTTAAAAATGTCAAAATAACTAAATGTCATTACCATATTTTAGGAACCATCGTGAGATGTGCATTAAAATTAGTACAAACATTCCTATTATTCCTATTGGTCCAGTAATTCTTGAGATAGGCTTTGGGAAAAGTTTCTAAAAAATAAATCTGCTTTGAAATGGTAAAACTAATAGCCGCGTGGAAAGTGTTAAACTTTATTTCATAGTTAAAGGTAGATGTTCCGATTTTCAACTTAAAGTTTTCTATTCTACATGAAAGGTCATCCTTAAAAACGTCGTGTCCCAAAATTTGAGATGCATAGCTATTATGGTTCTTATTTTAGACGCACAAGATGCTGTGAACTGTACCCATTGAGTAGTACACAAACTATATATCGGTGGTAACCACCATTCGCGGTAATTCAACGCTATTTCGTCGATTTCTCTGTCATTATACCGAATTAGGCCGTCAAATTTACGGTATGATGATGAGAAAAATACGAGCTTTCATATGATATGAAAATCTCCGTATGTTTGAAATAATTATGTGTTACGAAAATGTGATCGGGTCATCTACCTTTAATTAGTATTATCCATCTTACAGAAATTTTCTCAGAAATTCAGATTTTACATTTTTTTATATATTTTAGTACGACAATGGATTCTTGAGATCAAATATTTTGTTTCAATCTTTTTAATAATTGTAATTTGAATGCAATATTTTAATTTCTCTTCAAGTGATTTATTTATTTATTTATATTGAAGAGCTGATATGCAAAAGGGCTTACACTTATTTTGGTAGTATTATATAGTTATGAGGGTAATTTGTTGAAAAAGACCTTAAATCCCAATTCAATGCAGAAGTCCGAGATGTTATGCAAAAGGACGCCATGAAAAATGTTTTGCAAAAGGACTCTATAATTCACCAGGGCTGTACAGTACTTAGTACCCGCCCGCACGCCCATGGCGGGTAACTTTTGCGTCGGGCGGGTAACTTTTCAAATATACACGCCCGGCTGGCCGGTAAAAATGTTGCTGTTGGTAAATGAAGATTACTTGTTTGGCTGGTAAGTTTACAGTCGGGCTGGTAACTTTACATGCTACCAGCCAGGCTAAGTTTACAGTCGGGCTGGTAACTTTACATGCTACCAGCCAGGCTGGCTGGTTGGAGAAAAAAAATGAAGGTACACCCCTGTAATTCACTATCCAAAGACAAAGAATCAAAAGGGAATTCTTGTCCTGTTTTGTTCCCTCGCCATCTCTCAACGCCCGGCCACTTGCTGTTTAATTCGGCGATAGTGATTGTTTTAAGGGACGCACCATTTGATTTTCAGGGGGCATGGAAGTTGGGGTCGGGCGGAATTTTTTTTTTCTCGACGCCTTTGGCGGCAAGTTGGTTTTTTTTAAGTAACGGCGGCAAATTTTTTTTAAAGGTTTTACTGTTTTTCTTTACATAGAGTTGGGCGAGTCATTTTTCTTTTTTTTTAGTCAGCAGTGGGGCATCTTTTTTTTTTCCTGGTTGGTGGGCAAAGGTTTTTTTTGCCCAACAACCAGGAAACATTTTGAGATTAACAAGAAAAATATTGGCGGCCAATATAATTGGCGGCAAGTTTGTTTTTTTTAGGCAAAGGCGGGCGGCAAAGTTTTTTTTTAAAGGTTTTAGTGTTTTTCTTAACATAGAGTTGGGCGAGTCATTTTTCTTTCTTTTTTTTAGTCAGCAGTGGGGCATCTTTCTTTTTTTTCCTGGTTGGTGGGCAAAGTTGTTTTTTTCCTGGATAGTGGGCAAAGTTTTTTTTTTTTTAACTTCCATGCCCCGCCCCCCTCCCCCTGAGTATCTAATGGTGCGTCCCTAATGTATCCATGTGTTTAGTGCTAGTGCTGAGAACCCACATCACCCTGGCCCACACATTCAACAATGCTTTTCAAAAGATGAATAGTTGTGCTCGTAAAGGAAACTGTGTGTATGAATGCCCCTCCCCCACCCACCCACCCTTCTTCCCAGCACCCCCGTTTAGAAGTAGGCTTTTCTGCACGCTTGGCAATTTTTGAAATCTTTTAATAATCTGAGTGGATACACTCAATAGTCAATACAAGCATGTGCCCGCAACCCCCCCCCCCCCCAACCCCCCCCCCCCCCCACACATTCAGCCCCACTGTAATAAAATAAGTATTTTTCTTGTTAATCTCAATTGCAGGTACCATTAAATTCATTTGTTCATTCCAACTTTTGATTTGGTGAATGATTTTTGTTCGTGTGGTAAACTGTTTGTGTGCATTTTATTGAAATGTTTTCAAAAGAGGGCTAACATCAATTTTTTGAAAAATAAAGAACATAATATTAATAACAAAAAAGTGATTGATTTGAAAAACATACCCTCTCAGAGCAAAGGTTAACATCTTTAACCATCTTTAACCATGTTGGTTAACATTTTAACCAACGGGAGGTTACCAGGTGAACCACGCAATTGGTTGGTTAAAACCGTAACCAACAGCTGTTGGTTAAACTTTAACCTGTGGTTGGTTACAATTTTTAATCATTAGTTGGTTAATATATTTTAACCATCAGTGGTTAGTTACAAAATGTTTGTTAAACTTTTATTTGCTAAACTTTAACCCAGACAACATTACAATAATGGCCCAATAATGGCCCATTGTTGATGTTTCATTGGACCAACTTTGGCAAAGGGCAAGCCCAGGACAAGGGACAGGACAAGGCACAGGACAAGGCACAAGATCCTAACCCAAGGGCCGAGAAGCGATAATTTATAACAGCGGCCGCAATTTTTACACCACGTCAGAATTTGTATAAATCAATGGTGTCATTTTCCGCCCCTGGTATATTGTTCCCATTATTAGACCAATATTGGTTGCCAACATGATGTCAATTGAAGAGCGCCAATTTAAAACCAGTATTGGTCCAATATTGGTTGGCAACATGATGCCAATTGAAGAGCGCCAATGTAAAACCAGTATTGGTCCAATATTGGTTGGCAACATGATGCCAATTGAAGAGCGCCAATGTAAAACCAATATTGGTCCAATATTGGTTGGCAACATGATGCCAATTGAAGAGCGCCAATGTAAAACCAGTATTGGTCCAATATTGGTTGGCAACATGATGCCAATTGAAGAGCGCCAATGTAAAACCAATATTGGTCCAATATTGGTTGGCAACATGATGCCAATTGAAGAGCGCCAATGTAAAACCAGTATTGGTCCAATATTGGTTGGCAACATGATGCCAATTGAAGAGCGCCAATGTAAAACCAATATTGGTCCAATATTGGGCACAATATACCACAATATACCTAAATAATATGCGCAAAATATTTTCCCGCCAATGAAATTCTTTGGCGGGAATCTTGTTATGACCTATTAGTGTTGGTTAAAATTATTATGATGCTTTAACCTACGTTGAATAAACTAAAAATGAATTATATTTTTACTCTTTAACCAACGCAGTATTAAAAGTAATTTTTAACCTACGCTTAATTTTTAACCAATGGAGTATACTTTTTAATCATCATTCTTTTAATACATGGTTTTTTAATCCCTGTTCTGAGAGTGTACGGTATCTGATTGGTTACTATATACCTCTTTCATTATTACCCCGATTATTACATAATATTTCAAAGCATCAATCACACTAGGCCTACATGTAGTACAGAACCGTCATGTTTTTTCTAAAATTCACTCAAATCGATGTCAGCCATTTTGCACATCAGCGCCACGGACGGACGGGCGTAACGTGGAGACGCAATTAATTATTCTTAATGGATCCTTTTGTAGCACGTGTAAGCAATTGTAATTAATATACACAATTCCAAAAAGAGATAATTTGAAGCTTTACACTATTATATCGAATTTCATTTGAAATAGAAATATGATAAAGGTAATCAATTCCAGGGTACGTCAATGAGACAACCCACACGATCTCATTTAGCTGTGCAATATATTTCGAATAATTTGATGTCCGCAATTAATATTTTGCTTGTATACAGGGTGACCCAGAAAATGTTGAACCCAAAAATCACAAAATTCAATAATTGATGTTACCATTAAAATAACAAAATATTGCATAACTCGTTCACTAGCTATGTACACCATACATTTAACTTTTTGAAACATTTTAGATCATAAAAATAGGCCACACGAAACTTAAAATACGTGTAATTTTGTAAGAAGTGTTGTTTTGTAGTGTAAGTGAAGTGCAAAAAAATGGTTTCATGCTACATGAGCAGAACAAGTGCCTGTTTGAAACCATATCTTTCCGATTTGTTTTTACTTTTATCGGGATCTTTCGTTGTGACTGTAATGTATATCAGAAGTGAATTGTTTAAAGATCAATACAAACACTTTAAAGCAACTAACACCCGTTCAATGTTAATTTGATAAATACAGATCAAAAGAAAATATTACTTAACTCACCGTTCTTAGCACAGAATTTAGTTTCATATCTGAACCAAGTTACAATTTTTTCACTTTTACAAAAGGGCGAAAACACCCCCTGTCACACAATCAAGTGTATCTTTAGTTTGGTAAGGTCAATTTACATGATCTAAAGTTCTCCAGAAAGCTGAATAAATTGTTACATAACTGCTGAAAACAGAATGCTATATTTATTTATTTTCATTTCTAATTATTTTTTTTAAGTTTGTGATTTTTGGGTTCAACATTTTCTGGGTCACCCTGTAGTCGATGGATCAATTATATAATAGCAATGATGGGGAGAACGGGAGTGTTCGCCCCTTTTTCATTTGAAGAGGTCTAGAGACGCCAATTTTAAAGATTGAATGGACCTATTGATATCATGTGAAAGATTGATATCTTGGCTACATACGACCATGCTCTCAGTAAGCCTACTCTAGGCCTTACTGTGAAGGCAAGAGTAAATGATAAAGACATTGTGTCTCAAAAGGGCGAACTTGCCCGACGCCGGGGTAGGTTCGCCAAGCCGGGACAAGTTCGCCCTAGGCTCAGAATTAGGCTACACAAAGTGCCATGATATCCAATCATATAATCCGTTATTCTTCGATATTTTATTCCAAAATAAAATTTAGGAGTCCAAAATATAGGGGTGGGGCACATTTGCGGAACTCGTTCAGAATTTAAAAGTAATAAGAAATACCACATTTTGAAATATTCCCATCTAATATTAGTGTTACTCCATTCATGATAACTATTTTTATAAGAGGAAAATGACAATTTTGAAATTATGCAAAATCATAACTGTTATAAAGCCAGAGGCAAAGGTCATTGGCACGGAGCAAGATAGATATAAAAGATGGGTTCGAGAGGCTTATAGAAATCAGGAAGAAGGGGACCTCAACGATGAATCGAGATGAGGGGCAGTACCACCTCACTCACGTTTTCGACGATCTTTTATCATCTGGTAAAAAAATCCCCAGACGATAAATCAACTGGCAACTCCAAGACTGCAAAAAGCGTCATGAGTCGTCAAGATTGCCACTACCCAAAGTGTTGATAAAGGATACAGACGTATCTGAAACGTACACGTGAGTACCTTTACACTGGATCAGTATAATGAACCTTCCATATCAGATTATACTCAACGATCCTTATGAACCTATTTGGTAATATCGTGTTATAAATCCCTATGGCGAACCTGCCCCATCATCATAGGGCGTATGTGCCACATATAGCGCAATAAGTGCATTGACCTATATACCACGGATGTCCCCAAAAATTGATGGGTTGTTAACTGCATCAAATCCATAATCAATCCCATGCCTACTACCTAATGATAATTTAGAGAATATATTTGGAAAAAAACAATATGAAAAATATGAAAAATGTAAGAAAATTCACTTCTTTTTTTTCTTCTTTCACTTTTTTGCGAGGCAAAACTGGTTTTTGGATGATAAGTTGACAGACATGTTACGGTGATCTGTCACGTTAATGTGGGAAGCTTTCAACATACTACTGTATTTATTGTGTGTTAGCCACATTCAACCAGTGGCCCCAAGTATGAGAATCACGTGGTGGGCGAACCTGCCCATAGGGCGTACACTCCCCGCTCTCCCCTACTATATATAGGGCGAAATTAGTTTATACGGGATGTGAACTGCCTTTAAACAACTGGCGTTGTTCATACCCTGCTTAAGCTTAAACCAGAGATATTTTAAAATATGCAAACGTTGTTTAATCAGGGTACTTGAAGAAGTTGTTTAAACTTGTAAACAACATTTTTGCTGTGTTGTAGAGAGATGCTCAATTGACTTTTGAGGACAAAACAGTGATAGTGATTTTGGAACATTCAGATTGATACCGCTATTATTATCAAGCACGTGGCTAGCTCTGAAACAAAACGACTGATTGAGTATAAATGGAAAGATGAACACGTCAGCTTTCCATTTATATGCAACACAATAAGAGCATATCACACGATATTTGACGATTTGATGATTGAAAAGAAGAAAAAAGGATTCCGAGCTTTTTTGAGCGGTTTATAACATCTTTCAATTCTTTTGGATTTTCAATATTAAATGATGTTACTTGCGGTTGATAACGGCTTTTACTTTTAAAAGTTCAACATATAAACAGAGGTCATACAATGAGTTGGACAAGTTTTCACCAGTAGCGTAACTAGGGTCTTAAATTTGGGGGCTGCATCAGGGGGGATCCTTCTGGTGGGGGAAGGGGGTTGACATAGCCAACTACTTTTTCCTCCCACCTCTAGTTACGCCCGATTATTTCCGTGTTTTAACTATTTGAT
Source organism: Ophiura sarsii (assembly GCA_035610835.1). Lineage (NCBI taxonomy): Eukaryota > Metazoa > Echinodermata > Ophiuroidea > Amphilepidida > Ophiuridae > Ophiura > Ophiura sarsii. The sequence continues at coordinate 55,287,697 of CM069449.1, forward strand.
TTGATTTGATTTGATTTGATTTGATTTGATTTGATTTGATTTGATTTGATTTGATTTGATTTGATTTGATTTGATTTGATTTGATTTGATTTGATTTGATTTGATTTGATTTGATTTGATTTGATTTGATTTGATTTGATTTGATTTGATTTGATTTGATTTGATTTGATTTGATTTGATTTTATTTGATTTGATTTTATTTTATTTTATTATTTTATTTTATTTTATTTTATTTTATTTTATTTTATTTATTTATTTATTTATTTATTTATTTTTATTTTTTATTTTTTATTTTTTGGGGGGGGGGGGGGGGGTGTGGGGCGGGTGCGGCATCAGGGGGAAAGCCTGCTGGCAGGGTGGACATAGCCGACTACTTTTTTCCTCCCCGTGTTTGAACATTAAAACCTTTTTTTTTGTAATGATTGTAATGATTAACTTTGTATCATCATGCATGTGTTACAAATACCAAATATTTTGAAAGGCAACACCCACCCCTGAAAAGGACCAACTTGGTGTTGACGGTGTGATCCATTAAGGGGGTTGTGCACCTTCAGGTACAGCCTCCGTAAAAAGTGCCAAAAGATGTGATTTGTTTACCAAAAATGGTGATTTTTACGATTTTGGAGGTAAAAAATCATGTTTTTTAGCACTTCTTAAATATTTTCAACAACAAAAAACGATTCCTAGGGAATTTTATGAGGAATATAATAAAACTAGTATGACAAAATTTGACAAAATATATTTTGAGTTATCTTTTCCAAACCTAAAATGGGTAAAAAAAACGTGTTTTTTATAATTTTCTCCAAAATGGTCAATTTCATGATCATAGTTGGATTCATTGAACCCTTTCCTGCAAAAAAATGTATACTTTTATCTAGATTAAATGAATAATGAAGAAGTTACGGCAGTTTTACGGAGGATATACGAAGGTGCACATCCCCCTTAATTCGTGTCTGCCATTGATTTTGTCACTTTTAAGTCAAAACTCGGCCGGAGTTGTTTTCGAAGGCTTTATACAATTGGTCAGATCTCCGTCATTGTACCACCCATTTGTTTGTTTTGGTTTTTCTTACTGGCAAGCAAACAAAACAATACTAAAATTAAATATATTTTGTTTGTCATCCCAGAAGAAATAAAAAAGTGTGAGAACATTTTTATATACAGCTCACTAGCGCTTATCATCAAGATTCTATTTTGGAGCAAGAGCGCACGAATCACGAGACAAGTTTACTATCAATTACGAGGGTCATTCAATAAGTTCTACCTCCTACCTCATAACTTTATCATTTTACTGTGAATGTGAAATTCAAAGGGTGACTGCCAAAAAAATTGGGGCTACCTTTTACTATTTTTTTGGTACATCGGGGAATTGAGAAGAATCCGAGTCGGGGGAATTTCATTTATGGCCAAGTGCCCCTCCCCCACTCACAATATCCTGCGCACGCCACTGCCATATAATACGGGGGAAAACCTAAAAAACATTTTATCTATTTGTAAGGTAATTTTCCGTTTCCGTTGTCCAAAATCTCTCTATGGCTTTGACCATATCATATCCAAAGTAAACCAGATATCAACGACCATTTATTTTAAATGTGTAGCTATGATTCAGAGCTACAATCATGACAAATGTCATAGGGCTGACATCCATATGGGGGGTCTTAAGCTCAAAAGGGGTCTTTAGAGCTAGCAGAAGGGGAAAAAAGGGGTCTTCAGGACGGTACATACCTATACCCCTTTTAAATGCCCCCCCCCCCCCCCCCACCCCGGATGTTGGTACTATGTTTGGTATCAATGGGAAAATGAGAGAATTAGCTGCAACAATGGACCCCCCCCCCCCCCCCCCTTTGACACCCAACGGTTGGGAAATACCTGGGACCTAACACTTTCCATGCTTTCACAAAATGTTTTAAAAATATCGAAATTATTGAATTTCATCACCATATTTGGAATCACCATGTGAAATGCATTAAAATAAGTACCAACATACCTTGCATTGGTTTCTGACAAATCTGTTCTGTATATGGTAAAACCGATAGCTGCATGGAAAGTGTTAAAATAGGTTTAAGGGATTCTTCAACCCTCACTGCAGCCAATAAAACAATAGCGCTATGACACAGTAGTTTCAAGTTGAATACCTGATGCTGTTGATTCATTTATTACTTTCATTCAATACAGACTGCTGATTGCTTGATGACAGTCACATGACACATGATAGTGCTTTACTTTAAATATAACTTAATTTCTTCTACAAATATTCCTCCATGTTTTGATCCAAATAAGCCCCTTCTAAAAAAAATATCAGATATTTGTTCTTCTAATGAATATTTTGTATATTAGTATATCATGATATGTTCAGATTGTGTTGTATACCAATGGATAGCTGATGTATCCATCTTTCCAATGATACTAAATTGCACTTGCTCAGACACTAGCTTGGGAATATGGGGGGGGGGGGTCTCAATCTGATTCTGAATGGGAAAAGATTATTTTGTCATTGGACTACACTAGAGCATCTCTCTACACTGTAGTAGTCAATGTAACGTTTCATTGAATAGACAAGGTAAGTCATTCTTTTTGAGAACAAAATAATGGGGTGAATTTGGCACATTCAGATTGAGACCTTCCGCTTATTCTCTAGTCAAATAAATAAGAAAATGCATCAAATTTGTTTGTACCATTGGAACGATGGACACACATCAGCATTTCATTGTAACACAGCACAATATGACCATATTAAAGGTGTATTTTCCGATCAATTTAGATTTTTTTCTTCTTCACATCAACATATTTTGATATCAAAAGAAAATCCATATTTTTCTGATTATTTTTAAAAACTTTTGAATATGACTATTTAAAGGATGACCTTCATGTAGAATAGACATCAAGTTGAAAAACGGGACAGAAATCAGAACACATACCTTTAATAGACATTTTCCGAATTTGTTATTTGAGAAAAAAAATGTTTTTGAGGAGTTTATTTGTGGAGGTTTATTGGGTTCTTATGCACAAAACAAGTTACACATTGTGTTTAAAATGTAGGTGAATCCTACTCAATGGATTTTTTTTTATATTCACCCGACTTTTTATCGGTACAGTCATAAATCGTGGCCCAGGCAAGATAAAGGGTTCAACAAAAGAAAGTATACCACTTTGTTTATGTCATTTTGAGTAACATTCATTTTTTTTAATACCAAACAGGCTAGATAGGCATTTAGATGAATCTTTTAGGCATAATTTGATGCCAAATTTGCCCCCCTAACAACAAAGATAAACCATGATTAGCACCATTTAAAGAAAAATATCCCATTTTCAAAAGTAGCATTTCCAATACACAGCACGAGAAGAAAGGACCAATTGGGGTCTCTCGGGGTGTGTGTATTAGCCAGGATTGACGGGGCTATCGATCGCACAGTGAAATGCGTTGGGTCTTACGACATTGTGTGTGTTAACAATTGGTCCTTTTTGCCTAAAAGATTCATCTAAATGCCTAACTAGCCTGTTTGGTCAAAAAAAAATTGAATGTTACTCAAAATGACATAAACAAAGTGGTATACTTTTTTTGTTGTTGAACCCTTTATGTATGTACTCAGCATGTCAGACTGTAAGTTGATAATAGATGTTTGAACGTTTGTGTTTTGTTTTTAAATACTGAAGAGAAAAATTAAGCTTAAAGGTAGATGACCCGATCACATTTTCGAAACACAGAATTATTTCAAACATACGGGGATTTTCATATCATATGAAAGCTCGTATTTTTCTCATCATCATACTGAAATTTGACGGCCTAAATCGTAATAATTACGGAGAAATCGATGAAATAACGTCGAATTACCGCGAATGGTGGTAACCACCGATATAGTTTGTGTACTACTCAATGGGTACAGTTCACAGCATCTTGTGTGTCTAAAATAAGAACCATTAGAGCTATGCAACTCAAACTTTGGAACACGACTTTTTTAAGGATGACCTTTCATGTAGAATAGAAAACTTCAAGTTGAAAATCGGAACATCTACCTTTAAGTAAAACTGTTCCCTTTGTAGGGCTAGCCCGTTTTAGGCTTTGGCAAAATTGTAGCATGGTGTCACACGTTTTGTGCATAAGGCCCATTTTGTTTAAAATTGTTACCCACAAATGGCAATAGTGAATACAAAATGGTGTTGATTTGAAATAATCTCTATAAATATACTGGTAAAATATAGTGGTATTCATACCATACCTCTCACGAAGTACTCTTTTGACATATGCTTAATATGAAATTATGTATCACATATACTATAGTTTAATCAGTTCCAAATTGGCAAGAAATACTTGTTTTTTATCTCTCCTCGCTTAAAGTAATTCAAGCAGGCGTGTGCGATTATGGCTACACACACACGGTTTGGGACGCACACACGCGTCATGCATATGATGCACAGTGCGCTAGTTGCTTTCATGCGTTCCCGCAGCCCCTCTCTATAATTTGCTGCTGTTATGGGGCTTCACCAATTTGGAGCTGATCAAACTATCACATCAGAACGGAGCAGTTGTCTATATAAATGAATAGCGATTGAACATTCATTCCTGTCTTTTGTACAATAATTCCCATTGGTCAATTACATGATATAATCATTTTGATGACCAATTGCAGTTTGCTAAGAAATATTTTATGCTAATATTTTTGAAAATTGTAATTATTCTAACGCTGTTTCTGATTGGCACAATAACGCTGTTTCTGATTGGCACAATATTTGACACATTCTAAATTTCAACCAATCGACCGGTAGTTCTCAGGGGGTTAAAAGTGACACCTTACTTATATACTTAAATCAAATATGAAACAAAAGATTTAATGCAGCTTTAAGGGTTCTAAAATCTGTTTATGATTTATTTAGTTTTTTTATCATCTTCTTTTGCTATTTTCTGCAAATGAGGTTTTTGCTCGACAACTGGTCTGTGTTGATGTGATAGGTTACATATACTTCCATATGAAACACAGCTGCATTTCAAAAATTCAACTGTTATTCCGAAACATGCCTTTATATATAAAAATTACGATCATCTGTGGTGAAAAGTTTAGAAAACAATTACTATTATTTGGTACATATACAGACATTTGTTTCATACCCTGAAGGCGTATGGCATGATTCGAAAAACCTATTTCCCATAAAGATTGGGATTAAGTAGTCGAAGAAAGCCAATATTTTTCTCATTACCGTTGTCCATTTGTAAGCCAGAGAGCTGTTTCCTATTGATGCTATATAAGCATAACTAAGAGTGAATTATCACTTTCTCAAATTGTTCAAGAGTAATGAGAATAATATTTTTTTCTTGACCTATGTGGATGTTTTGACCATGATGAAGATTCAAATTACATAGTATATTTCCCCTGGATATGGACATCATTCAATATAATGAGGGCTTAGGCGAGGAAAAAACCACCCTGTTTTACGGGCCCGACCGACTCACTTTTTGCATTTTTCAAGAATTTTGTTAACATTTTTTTTAGAATTTTTGTTCTCAAATTATGTAAAATCAGCCTTTTTCGGCCGAAAATCTGTCGAAAAATTTTGTTCACACATGTTGTTTTTTAAATCCTGATTTTTGCAGATTTTGATGACATTTTAGGTAAACAAAAAATAAAAAAATAAAAAAATAATAAAAAAAACTTGACAGACCGTCCCTACTTGTCAGGTTGGTCCGTCCGCCCGTATAACAGGGTGGGGTTTTTTCGTCGCATTATGCCACAAGGCCCTATCTGTAATAGCTGCCAGTTGTTATATATGGTGTTGTTTATACGCTGAGCAATTGATATGAACTAAATGTAACTCAGAGCAGCTATTGCAAATATGGACTTGTTGAGAAACCTAGTGATGCAAAGACTCGTCACTATCTGTAATAGCTGCCATATGGGATACACATCTGGTGCTATAATGCAATCTTACACATGGGAGCCATTGTAGATAGGTCCTTTAACTCCCTGAGAACTACCGGCCGATTGGTCAGAAAGATGGATACATCATTCATTGCACCAATCAGAGACATTGTTTAAATAATTGTATCCCTGATAAAGATTGGGTGAAATAGTTTAAAAGCTGTATTGTAATTGGTTATTCAAATGAGTATATCTTGTAATTAACCAATCAGAAGCGCTATTAGATAGACAGGTAGACCCCAGGGGGTTAAACCCTCAAATTAACATGTATAAAATAGGCAATCAATAAAATAATAATGTACACTATACAAAAGGAACAAAGCATATGAAATATTTCAGTAATTCATAAAACAATTCTACATTTTCTTAGAATAATTAACCCTTATATAATTCACAAATGTCATATTGGTTAAATAGGGTAACTTTATACACTCAATAAATACTCGAGCATTTTTACCAACAACGGAAATACAAACACAAAAATCTTTTCGATTGGGTACCATTTAGGTCTTTAGTAAAAAGCTTAAAACTGTGTATTTTTTATTTTAATGTGTAACTGGTACACATTTTAACAAACAGTGAAAATGTAGGTGTGTTAAATTGGCTATATCTTGCCTCACGTCCCATACAGAATAAACTGTAGGCCTAATAATGCGTATTTTAATTGATTTGAGCATGCGCGCTTGAGTTACGGGACGTCTAGCAAGACATTGCCGTTAAATTTTGTTATATTTACAGTGCTACACAGCAGGATGAATTAACACTTTCCACGCGGCTATTAGTTTTACCACGTCCACATACAAAACAGATTTTTCAGAAACCTTTCCCAATTTTCAAAGTCTATCTCAAGGATTACTGAACCGATACTAAGCATGTTTGTACTTATTGCAATGCATTTCTCATGGTGATTCCAAATATGGTAATGAAATTGACATTTCTGAAACATTTTGTGAACTTTTTTAATGTCGTCTGCAGGCGCCCGCCGCGTGAAAAGCGTTAAGATATTGGCCTATGTCTGTCCTGATATGATCATAGAAATCTCCCTAGACTAATTCCATACTATGATGAAATCGTATGATCATATCCAGTTCATTACATGTATTTAATTACTAAATTTATTACAAATTAATCAAGATGACAGGGATTATATGACAGGTGTTTTTTTAAATGTCAGCCAGATCATCCATCACTCTCATGTTGTACCATTCCACGCCTAAATAAAAATGTATGTTGATGAAATTAACAGAATACATCAGGGACATGCCCACTGGGTATATTACAGGTATTAATTTAAATTGAGACATATTGTTATTTTTTATCAAACAAAGTAATAAATCATTCAGGGACAATCTGTAGAAAGCCTCCATTTTGGCGCTGCGAAAATGTTCGAGCATGTTAATATAATCTATATTCTTCCATCTTATTTTGTGCAGTGTATAAGTAAATTTTCATAAAATACACGACTCCGTGCCAAGGATGATAATAAGCAGGCGCTGGTGCTGTTGGTCACGCCAAGGATGTAAACAAGTAGGCGCTTGATGCTGATTAGGTTTTGGTCATTCCATGGATGAAAATACCAAATACACCTTTTCAAACTTTTAATAGAATCCCCAAAATGTGTACGTGCCAAATAGCTAATTAGATGCAGTGTGGAAGCAGCCACCAGAAACAGCTCCTCTTTGTGGGCTTAAAATAGCTCCCGTTTCTTGGAAACTCGCCAGGGTCCAGGAGCTACTTGTTTGGGAACATGTGACAAGGTAGCTCCCAGTCTGATATCTTTTAATTATTTTCATCCCTGCACTATGCTATAAGTAAATTGTGGCACCACAGAGACCCCCATACACAAAATGCATTGAATGTTTTACACTCAACATTCAAAGTGGAACAATGGCATAATTAGGTGACCAAAAAGGGCATAATTCTGTTATACCCTACACACCAACATCGGTAGTATGCGTCGTTCTTAAAAATCATGCACTATGAATACCTCTGTGAAGGGTATAACAGAAGAAACCCTGACCAACCCATTTCTTCAGAAATCGGGGGGGGGGGGGGGGGATTCACTTGTAAATGAATACGGACCCAAATACATATTAGTTTGCTTGTCAAAAAAGCAAATTGTTTACAGATTTTTTTGATTTTTAAGAATTTTTTTTTTGGTTTTTTACGGTCATTTTCAACGGAAAATAAGAAAAAAGAAAGAAAAAGGGGGAGGGGGGAGCCAAACCGCCTAACCCGACCTGAGAGGTCCGTTTGCCTGTATAATAGGGTTTCTTTTTTTCTGTCGCCTTGTGGGAATATTTTTGAAAACATTCCATGAATAGAAATACAACAGTCTTCATTTAATTACTATTGAACTGTATCACCATCTCTCTTGCACAGTTCACAGGTGCCATACTAACACCTGTGTATTGAACAAGTGACCAATGTCTTCTGGGTACCCACAAAAACACTCATAATTCAGTCGGTTTTAAGCAATCTTACTTAAAGGGGAACATGCCTATATTATTCAATATTGTCACATTTGTTTTATATAAAAATACAATTTGTTGCATAGACAATTACAAACACCAATATTTTGTGTGAGGAAGACACATACTTACAAAATCTGCATACAATGTCCATAGGTCACATCTCATTTGCATAGGTCACATCTCATTTGCATAGGTCACATCTCATTTGCATACATGGATTGTTATTATTGATAGCTATGGCTAATGCAAAATAAAACTTTTTTTGCACAAATGGTATTTCTTAAAGAAGATTTCACAAATACAGTGTGACAAAATGTTAAGTTAGGCCAAGCAAAATTCAACACCCAAATGGTTGTACAGACCTGAATGACCCATTATTTATTATTTTGAAATTTTGAAATTCAAAAAATAAGTTTCACAGTTTTATGTACATTGATGTACCATCAAATTTGTTTTGTTTATAACCGTAAATGCAAATGGTTGTAAACACCTGCATGACCCATTATTTGTTTATTTTGAAATTGTGCAAAATTTTAAAAGATAAGTTTCACAGGTTTGTGTACATTGATGTACTATCAAATTTATTTTGTTTATAACAGTAAATGCATTTTTTGACAAATCGTAACTTCAAAATATTTGACGAGATAAAGCAATATGTGTTACAACCATATAATGGATAGAAATTTGTTTGTTTTCATCTGTTTTTTAAACCCTTTAATCACTCTTATACATTTTAAAGTAACACTTTCCACGTGGCAGGCGTCTGCAGACGACATTCCAAAATGTCACAAAATGTTTCAAAAATGTCAACATCATTGAATTTCATTACCATTTTTGGAATCACCACAAGAAATGTATTGGCATAAGTACAAACATGCCTAGTATTGGTTCAGTAATCCTTGAGATAGATTTTGAAAATTGCGAAAGGTTTCTGAAAATCTGTTTTGTGTATGGCAAAAATAATAGCAGCGTGGAGAGTGTTAAGTGTGTAACTACATTACATATACCCAATGAGATTAGGTACTTATGACATCTGATTCATTTTGCTTTGTCACATTACACTATGGAACAAAAGCCTTGTGTGTTAACACTTTCCACGCGGCTGTTTACCATATTCAAAACAGATTTTTCAGAAACCTTTCCCAACTTTTAAAGTGTATCTCAAGTATAATTGAACCAATACTAGGAATGTTTGTACTTATTTCTAATGCATTTCTCAAGGTGATTCAAAATATGGTGGTGAAATTCAATAATTTAAACATTTTTGCAACATTTGTGAATTGTTGGAACTGTCGTCTGCAGACAGACGCCTGCCGTGTGGCAAATGTTGATATACAAGCTATATTACTTTGCTATGAGGCTTGTTCAGAAATACTGGCACTATATCATTATCCTTTAATAGGTCATTAGAATAACAATTCTTTATAGGAATACAACTTGGTTTATACGTGAATAGAATAAAGTACAGTGAATATTAGAATATAGTGTATCTGCATGTGTATTGAATTACAGAGGAATAAATGCAAGTGATGCAAGTATATAACACTCCCATTTTAAAGGCATGTGCCACAAGGCCCTACCTGTAATAGCTGCCATTTAGTGTTTTTACAGTATTACAACTTCATAATAGACCATATTCACGCGGCAGCCATTTTCTAAAATTTGCCACCCAAGCCTCGTTCCTATTACGTATACCTGTGCCTGCATGACTTGCGCGAGGATCCGTACACCGCGCGCTTTGGTACCACGCTTCTCTCGCAGTTCTATCAAATGCGCAGATAGACCAAACGGGAACGAAGCTTGGATGGCATATTTTGGAAAACGGCTGCCGCGTGAATAGAGTCTATTCATTACTGTATTGTCATTGTCCATGTTAAGCTCTGACAGTGCTCATCTAAAATAGGAACTTCCATTCAAAATATAGACCTTTAATGCACCAATGATGATACAGCATGCAGCAATCAACGATGGCAAAATGTGAATTCAAAACAAATTGCGTGTATTTGACTTTTTTTTACTGAAAACTCCTTCTCTCTTTCTCTCATAATTTGCAGTAAGGCCAACATTTTGTTTGTTTGATTGTCCATAGATCACTTTTAGAAGTTGGGTCGGTCAGTCGGGAAAAGATTTGAAGAATTTTACCTTATTTTTTTATAAATCACATTCAAAAAATGCATAATTAACTTTGAAATAGTTACTGCATATGAATGGGTATTAATCACTTCATTTTTCAAAACAGTTTAAAAGACTAAAGAAACCATGACAAATATATTTTAGCGTAGAAAAAAAACTTTCTGGAATTTCCAAAATAAGTTTCAGTATTCATTTGTACAGTAAAAGCCCAAAAAAAAAGAGTTTTTCTCAGTTTTCAAAATTAGGGTCGGTTGGATGAGGACAATCAAACAACTTTTTTTGGCCTGAGTATACTGCGGTTTCATGATGATAGTACATTTTTACAATTGGAACTGTTTTTCCAAAATATGTTAAAAGATAAGCTTGCAATATGCACGCAATGTATGACATATTTGGAGCTTGTCTGTTGTTCACAAACCAAAAAATAAAAATAAAATAAAAAGTTTTTATCATACATTTAATAAACTCTTAACAGCAATTCAGAAAAACAACACACGAATACACAGAAAATAATAGTTTATACCCGATAAAAATGTGATATTCTTAATCTTTCTGTACATACGTGTATATATATATAGATATATATAGATAGATATTTACAAATTATGACTCGGCATAATTTCTCGATATTGATATTATTCAAAACCAAACAAAGTTCACAAAATCACGATACTATAATCATAGCCCTGCAGTGTTTACGTTAAAATATGTCCGAATGCTTGACGTTCCGACAAGACGAAGACGCATCGGACAGATTGGAAGATGACCGTGATCTGGAATGAGGCGAGTCCATCCCGTCCGATCTAGGTGGGGGTACTGTTGCGATGATAGAGGGTGCTGTTGATGTAGTGGGTGTTGGTGGCGGTGAGACTTCCACCGATGCACAGTCTAACGAACTTCCGATACTTCCTGAAAATGCATATATAAATGTTTAAAATGTTTAATTTTACTATCACATTCTCAGGAGGGATATATGAATATTGAGTTATTTATATCATAATAATATACAGAAGTTAAACCCTAACCCGACCAGCCTGTTTTTTAACAAAAACAAAGATTTCTGAGAAGCCTTAACAAATATATCGCCGCTCCCCCACTGGGATTCGATCCAGGGACATCAAGCACATCAAGCAATTCTAATATCAATATTTGTATAATAATGATTGGCCTATTTCTAGTCATGTGATAGTTTTTCCAATTACATGGCTTGAAAATCATTGTGCAATTGTGCAATATCATTGTATAAACCGGCGGGGTTGGGGTCCTCACGTATATTGGCCATATAGGTATGTGCGGGGACAAAGACCCCCTTTTACGACCTGTCGCCGCTCATAAAGCATCTCATTTCACTGATAAGTCGTTCCACAAGCTATACAATCCATACTCTAGCGCCGAGTTGCCCCCAAATACACCTAATTTTGGTAAATTTAGCCCAATTTATCCTAATTTACTTTAAAAACACCCAATTGGGCGGGAAATGTTTTCAACTTGGGCCATTTGCCAAGACTCCCAATTCAGGATGTGTCAGTTCGGTAAGCCCCTGTTTTGAGAATGCCCAGTCACACACCCCTACCAATTCGAGTACCCCGCCCCCAGGTGTATAAACCGAACATGGAAAGTCCTTTGTCTGTGCATTAATAAACCTATATCACTGTGTCCAATTGTGATTGTCCCAATACACTACTTCACTCCAGCCTGTGATATTGAACAGTTCAAATTAGTCCCCATGGCATAATTTTATTATCACATTTGTATAACATCAGAATGTTACTTATATTAATAAGATATTATATTGCACTATGATACCTTCACCCCTATTATATTTCTATAGTCAAATATGGGTGATCAGCGATCAGAGCGAACACGTTGGTTTGCAACAAGAAAGTGCAGACAATTTCTTACACAACTATGAATGTGCACTATTGCATTACATGCCACATGTGCATCAGCTGCAATGCCATATGATGTGTAATCAATGATGAATAAAACCATGCAACAGTCAAGTCAAGGAATTATGAAAATGTCAAACCAGGTGGATTCTTACCTTCCCTACTAGTCGGGTGTTCGTTGGGTTGACGTCTGACCGCTTTGTTCACGTCGGTCCTGTGCGGATGCCGATGTGGGCACTTTGGCCGCCGACTTCTTGACCGTCCAGAATCCCTGGACGAAGTCGTCCCTGCATCGGGACCAGAGTTACTATTGTAGCTACGTAAGCTACCATTGCCATTATGCAGATGTTCAGAGGATGACCCACTGTGCAAAGGTCCCTCTTTGCTTCGGGCTGGTGTAAAACCACTTCTAGCCGGTTCCGAGCTGGTTCTAGGCAGCATCGGTACAGTTCTTTGGACCTGACCATTGGGTATGTAGGGTCTATCTATTTGTCCGTTGGATGTGTAAGGTCCATGACCATTGGCAATAGATGGCTGACTTGTTAACATAAGGGAGTGCTCTTTGATTCCATTCTGAAAAGAGACAAAGTAAATATAATTGACAGGGTTGTAGATACGCCGGGTAGATACGCCGGGCGGACCCGTCCAGCTCTCTCAATCTCCGCACGGCACTCTTTAAAAAAAAATCTGGTAAAAAAATCCCGGCACTCTAATTTTTTTAATTTTTTTTTTTAACAATTTGTGGATAAAATCATCAAAACTGCCTCATAAAACCAGAAATTATGTGGCAGGAACCCTCAAAGTGCATTAAAAACGGAACTCTATTTTTTAATCTTTTTAATTTTTATTTTTTTTAACAATTTGTGGATAAAATCATTAAACTGCCTCATAAAACAAGAAATTATGTGGCAGGAACCCTCAAAGTGCATTAAAAAAAACCTAAAAAACATTAAGAAGGACTCTGGATCCCATGCCATGATCCACTGCACTTCGTTTGCTACACTTACATTCGTGCGCTACACTTACTTCATTCGCCGTCAGTAAAATTAACCGGCACTAAATTTGACCTGGTGACAACCCTGATAATTGAACATTAAAAGGACACCAGCTGGACCAGGAATCAAACCAGTAAGAGGGGGGGGGGGGGGGTAAAAGGTTTGGTCTGTGGCCCCCGGGAATTGAACCTGGGTCAGCGGACTTCCCCCCCCCCCACCCCCCCTCAGAAAATGGTCCTAGGTCTACAGACTGGTAGGCGAGCGAGTCAACCACCACACCACAAGTGCTGGGCTGGTTGTTTAGTGACTATCTATACCGGGTGGGGTGGGGGGATTATAGCATGGGATAGACCTTGTCTGTACCGGGGGGGGGGAGATTGTAGCATGGGATAGACCTTGTCTGTGCACGCAAACAGGTGCTGCTGGTCGTATGATTTTGTAAGGCGTAGTGTTGTTAGGGTTATCATGACTGTTCCCCAAAAAATATTTTGGAGGAGGCAAGTTGTTTACATTCCAATTTTTGTTATGCGCCATGATGTCATAAATTGTACTTTTGATACCAAGATTGCTCCTTAGCAGACTAGTTTTGGTCTGTGGGGAAGAATCCACAGTTTGCTATGTCATCTAATACCAGGTCGGTGCCACTGTACACAGACTCCCATTGCCGAAATTGAAACCTCTAGCGTGACAGCGCCCCCATTCCAAGAGTTACATCACGCGTCTAAATTATGCTAATAAGCTACAAGAGCAACCTAGGAAATAAGCGGGCGACAGGCGCCGTTCAGCGCCCGTCGGACGGCAAAAGGCGCCCGTATTAGCAAAAAATGAAGAGTACGGGCGCCTATAATTTCACCATTTCGGCGCCCGTTGTCCGACCCTGGTTTGAGAGAACTGAGACCAATTTCTTCCATCGTTTATCGTTTCATATCGCGATCGCACATGACATGCTCACAGAACCATTTTTCGGCAGCTCAGGTAGTCTAATAGCTGTATCAATTCATCGTGCACAAGTCTCAGTTCAGATCTCGACGGCCGAGTACGCTGTAGAAGTAGAACTGTGCCATCGAATCAGGGGATAAAATACCGCAGTGCACCCAGGGATAAAACCGCGTGTTACGGCAACGTCATGATTCACAGGTCATCGCCTCCACGTATGCGATGCGTAGTATTAAGTTGACCTTTTGAACCGTGTCTCTAATTACGAGCTTCATTTATTAAATTATTAAATGCCAGCGTGGGAATTGCGCGCCTAATCACAGATAGTCAAGTTTTGACTATCTGTGATTTAATAGCCTCGTGTGACTCGTTTGCCTATGACAAATACGTATTTGGAGGCTGTGTTTTTGGATTTCTGGATCGTAAAATAGTCGATACACGGGCCGATTTCATCAGTATTTCGCACATTTCGATGTGTTCAGATGACAAATTGAATATTTCAACATTTCTTCATAAAACATCTACAAAGAATAAAACGGACCTTTTCCAATGCGTTTTTAATTTTTTTGATGAAATTTTCATACTATTATTTATCAATACAAAGGTCAATAAATTAATCATTGTGGGTGTAAATGAGTTGAAATGGTATTTTATAAAAACGGCCCCTGGTTCCACCGAAACGGCCCCTGGTTCATGACAAAACCCAGTGAACCAGGGGCCGTTTTTTTCTAAAAGTGGCCCCTGGTCCTGTGGTCCTTATTTCCTAGCCTGTACAAGAGTTACATCACGCGTTTAAAGTATGCTAATGAGTGTGCGCCGTCATCTCAAGAGTTACATCACGCGTACTCACGCCCACATGCCCATATTATGGGGAGGCTTCAATTTGGCAATTCAAATTTCCTCTCCCATTATATAAGCTCCCTGCTAATACCTACCTGCGACAATGGGTAAAGTGGCTGAGGATCAATAGCTGTAGCGGTCTCCCCAAACGGCAGATGACCAATGCCTTGGGTGTAAACATGGTTAGGTGGCTGGTGCGGTCCACCGTTAATACCGCCATTCATGGTATGAAACTTGTAGTGGGATGTGGAACCATTGCCGTCTATGTATCGGTACGTGCTGCCATCGTAGTATGGTCCCGGGCCGTGTCTCCAGCCTGTTATAATGGTAATTGATTTAATCAGTGCAAGTGGTCAATACGTATCGTAATGGTTCATCCAAATGAATTCATGGAGATATCGTATATCTTTTGTGGTAGCTACGCACACATTTCTACATTAACACTTTCCACGTGGGAAGCGTCTGCAGACGACTTTAAACAAATTCACAAAATGTTTCAAAAATGTCAAAATTATTGAATTTCACCATGAGAAAAACATTGAAATAAGTACAAACATGCCAAGTAATGGTTCAGTAATCCTTGAGGTAGGCCTTGAAAGTTGGGAAAGGTTTCTGAAAAATCTGTTTTGAACATGGTAAACCAATAGCCACATCGAAAGCGTTAAACAATATCATTAACCCCCTGAGAACTACCGGCCGATTGGTCAGAAAGATAGATACAACATATATTGCACCAATCAGAGACGGTGTTACAATAATTGTATCCCTGATAAAGATGGGAGTGAAACATTTTACAAGCAGTATTTGAATTGGCTATTCATATGAGTACATCTTGTAATAAACCAATCAGAACCACTGTAAGATAGACAGGTAGACCCCAGGGGGTTAATGTGGATCTATAATCAGTACCTGAACTATACTCCAAAGTACCACCCCAGATTCATAACACACCCAAGATCTAGCTTTAAGAACTGAGCCTTATGATAATTAATTAAAGCTGTGACTTATACCCGGGAACCCGGGTACCCGCCCACTATTCTGGGTACCCGGGTACCAAATTAGGGTACCCGAATACCCGAAATGTAAAAAAAAAAATTAAGTTTTTGGTTTTTTTAGTACAAATTTGTCCCCAAATGACCTCTATTGACCCCATTATGTGTCATTTTTGGGACAAATTTGTACTTGAAAAAAAACCCCTTTTTTTAGTGTCTATTTTCGGGTACCCGCCCGAAAAATAGGTCGGGTACCCGGGTACGAAACTACCCGTGCATTCACAGCCTTATAATTAATACTTACGCTCTGTGCGTTCCTGGTTGACCTGTTTTGCTCGCCAGATACACATCACCCCGAACATGATCAGAACAAGCAGCATAGCGCCCAGCACTACCCCAAGGGTAATGTACAATATGTCCTGGTTGGTTCCTGTGGAGGGACTGTTTTGGTCTGGACCCAGTACATCATCTGGAAGGGAGCCTCCCAAGTCGTTTGGTACCGTGTCAGGGGATGGGATGACGGGGCCCGGGATAAAGGTGATCGGTGTCTCCGGAGCTGTTTAAATACATAATAAAAAGTGTTAGTTAACTATCGTTACATGCAGTGGTGTAACAAATCTTAATTAATCATGTGACTTAAATGTGTATTATTATTCAATTCATTCAGTATATCAGTCAGATATATGTCACCTGTGCATGGTTCCATTCCATGCATTGACTGTTGTATTCACTGCTGCTGTTAATGGACGACTGGTTTGGTTTAGGGTATGGTTTACTAAAAAAACCACTTAATTTCGAGAGGGATTTAATTTTGTGAATTTCACAAGGGTGTGGATTCGCGAAATTAAATACCCATGAAACTGACAATTTTGCATTGAAAGTTACAGTAAAATTTTCAGATTTGCAAAGTTAAATAAACTATAAATTCACAAAATAAACTGGGTGGGTAAACTGCAAAATCATAGTGCTTTGCAGTATGTCCCACTTTCCAAGTCTTCCAGAGACTTCTCTAGAGGGACTTTTAGGACTCTGTCTAATAGAGGCTTACCTGGGGTTGCCACAATGACCACATTGCTAAATCCACTTGTCCCCCCACTGTTGAAGCTAGACATCTTGATGTCGTACGACACCTCCCGTTCCAGTTTGTCAATTAGGTAGCGTGTGGCCGTGCTTCCGACAACGGGGGTACGGATGTAGTCACGGTCGTCGTCACTGTCTGTATCACGGTGATAGATGTAGAATCCATCTATTGGTGTGTTGAACCGGACGTCTGGGGTATACTGAAATTGAATAGGTGCACAACTGAGTTATTAAGAAATACTAATTTTGACTTGTTATAAAATTGTTTTCTTCTTGAATAATGGTAATTTCCCCATTATATACTCTGTTTTAAACATTAAATTCTTAGATGAGATGTCAAGAAAAAAAATCCCATTCTATAGTTCCAAATTGGCGAGAAATATTCTGTTTTTATCTCTCCGGGCGCAAAAGTAAGCCAAGCGCACGCGCGCGATTATGGGCACATGCGTCATGCATATGATGCTCAGCGCTTGTTGCCTTCATGCACGCCAACGTCCTTCTGTATTCATTCGCTGCTGTAATGAGGCTTCGTAAATTTGGAACTGATCAAACTATAGACCATGTCACCTGATCAACAATGTTAAGTGCCCGGTTCCATTCCATGCATGGGGGAACATGCATTGACTGTTGTATTGACTGCTATTAAATATACACTGCCCCAATAAGTATTTCTCCCCCTGGAAGCTTGCAAGTTATCACTGTGTTGTCGACAAAGTATTAAACCATTAGGCCCAATTACCATTTCATTGTGTTCATTGTACATTTCCTATTCAGATTCATGAATTAAAAGCATTACAATTCATGATTTTATCGAGCAAGTATATCAATTAGCTCATTATCGGCAGTGTAACGCTATGGGAATTTTCAACTGAGATCAACTGGTGATGGAAAACTCCAGGTGCAGAAATTTATAAATGAATAACGTCTATAAAAAATTGTAATTTTGATGCAAACTTGGAATATGGAGAATCCATGCAGAAAAGTCAACACCCTGTGCAAATATTAGCCAAATCCATTAGTGTTTTCTCATGGCCCATTATTCTTTCTGTTTTAGCTATGGATTTGAAAACGGGATCCTATGCGCCGCCATTTTGTTATTTCACCATGGAGACAGATTTGGAGGTATGTTTGTGTTTTTGGAACATTTTCTTTTTCGTGTAGTTCCTTCCAAAAATACCAACATACCCCAAATTTCCCATGATGGAAATTCAAAATGGCGCTCATTACAAGTAAAGAAAAAGATAGGGCAATACATTTCGTACAGGATCAATATGTGACCAGTCACGTCAAAAAGGACATGTTGTCGGCAAACACAGTTTTGAGATAGAACCCAATATATTTGGTGAAATAAAGAAAATAATAGAACAACATTTTCTTTCTTTAATTCATATCTTGTGAATACAAAGTCCAATAACCTTCAATATGGTATCATTTCAAAGCTTAAAATGTACTCTTTCAAGTCATACCAATAACTCGAAATTAACTTGGGCCTCCAACATGTCCATTTTGACATATGTCCATTTTGATGTGACGGGTCACATATTGGTTTAGCACAGGGCCAAAAAAGAAAAATTGTTGTGTTGCCCTCAGCGACCAACCCTAAAATCAGAGTTGCAATGTTTTGGTGTGTTTTTTTAAGATTTAAATTTTACCCAATTTGTCAAAATATTACTATTTTCAGCTTGAAATGAATAAGTTTGCTTGAATAGATTGCTTTTAAACTATTGTCACACTAGAAACATTAGTCAAATTGACATTAACCAATTTTGTCTCGTCATGAACCATGTTTTTAGGCACTTGAGGCAACACAACAACAAAAATGTTGGCCTAGTTACATCACTGGGATCACATTCTTACCTCCCATACAACTTGAATTGCCGATGAGCTAACCGCTTTACTACTAGTGATCCGAACTTCTCCTGTGGGTGGTCTAACAGGCCGCTCCGTCGCTGTTGACGGTTGCAAGAAGAAGCGATGCGACATGAGGCTGGGGGCGCTATCTCCGTACTGATTTCCTGCTATGACACGAAACCTATAGGTGCCACCCGGACTCAAATTGTTCACCTCGTAGGAAAGGTTAGACGGATCTATGGCGCTGGAGGCGACGAGCCAATTGGTGTTGACGCGGATGTTGAAGTACTCGACGGTGAATCTTGTGAGGGGTGTGTTGGTGGTGTCTGTATGGGTCCAGCGTACTTCTACTGAGATATCCGAGGTCTTGTACACTTCAGGTTTGTCCGGAGCATCTGGTACTATTAGTAGTAAAAGTATATATAGCGTGAGTTAACCATAGTTTAATCAGTTCCGAATTGGCGAGAAATATTCCGTTTTTAAAAAACCCAGAGAAATGGATCATTTGTGTGCAAACACCGGAATGTGTCGTCTTTAGTTGTGCAAGCAATTACACAACATGGGGGTGGGGGGGGGGACATAAATGATATGTTGATTTGATGGGGGTGTTCACCCACAGGCTGAGCACTAACAGACTTTGTTTTGACCGTGGTCACTGTGTGATCTGGTGGTATTTGGAATTTTTTGTTTGATTTTGCTGTCAAGTTGTACAGCGAAAGGCGTCTCATTTTAACATTTTCATGTAACATTTTAACGCACATACGGGTGTCCGATCTGTCTCTTTTTGATGGTACAATCTGCTGCATCGCTGAATAATTGGAATCCGCCACAAACCCACCCAATGCAAAACGCTTAGCAAAATGTAGCGCAGCTTTGCGCAAGAGCTTAGTTTGCATTTTCAATCAGTCTAGAATGTCACAATAACTTTTAAGAGGCCCATATGGAAGGTTTTCCAGGACAAATCATACCACATGTGTAGGATATTTTTTTATTTTAAGTAACCCATTAAACTGGCACAAACCGAGAGACATCGAGAGATATGTGCCTTTCCCCCCAAAACGGGCTGGTAAAACCTTTTGTTGATATTTCCAAAATAAATGGGTCACTGGGTGAGATCAAGATTGAAAAGAGGGTTAACAGTTTTACATAGGCATACCCCCACTATCAATATATGAGAGTCACTGAGGAGGGGGAACGTACCTGCTCCTGGTTTCTCCGGTTCCTCTGTATTTTCCACCGTCATGTTCCCGTCATCGCTGGATAGTGGCTTACCGATGGTCTTGCGAGATGGCTGGAGTGGGGTTGGGGTGACAACTAATTTCTCTGAAAAAAAAGAACAATTATTTGAATATATTATGATCAATGGAAACCATTTTTTGATTATAGTCTTTTGGTTTTCGCTACGATCTTTATCGACTGCTAACTAGGAATGTTATTAACCATACTTAAAAATATATCATAGTTATCATACCAAATTGGCAAATTCAAGACAAATTGGAGAGCAGAATTAGGGTATTTTGCAAAAACGCAATGCATTGTGGTGAACTGGTGGTGTCTTTCTTCTTTGTGAGCTACCTGTGGTATCACAAAAACAGATAGTCTCTGAGAACAATTCCTTAGCTATCTTGAAATTTAACGGTGCAGAAAGAAGTCCACTGTTGTATCAATATCAATATATCACTGAATCACGTTTATGATTAAATTGAAGACAGTATTTGTAAAACCCTCTGGATGGATGGTACTCTACAACTTACCAATGACAGCCAAGTAAACATTAGAATTGACTGCACCGAGCGTATTAGATGCTGAGCACCTGTACCATCCGGCATCTGAAGGCCCGACATCTTTTAGCGTCATTCCACCAGATGGCTTTGATAAAGTAATTCTCCACCCGTTAACGACAGGAAGTCCATTTGGCGCAAACCAACGTACGTCAGGAGGCGGATCACCGCTCGCCCCGCACAACATGGTCACGCTTTCGCCTTCAATGGCGGTGGTGTTCACCGGTGGTCCTGTGATGCGAGGAAATCCTTCACGGAATTTCAAAATGGCCGCCGCATGATCCATTCCTTGTTTAGTTCTTACGATGCATTGGTAAACACCCAGTTGTGCCCGGGTTATATCCATCACGAGCAGTTGAACACCCCCCGTGCCTTCTTGCACCATGTACTGGGCACTATCCCGAGGTACCGGAACGGCGTTGTGCATCCAGGTTATGTTCTGTTCTGACGCACCTGTAACGCCACACTTGAATTGCGCATTGCCCCTGACACCCACGGAGATACTCTTCGGTGGTTTGGTTATTGCCGGCAATTCTGCAAAATAAAAGGCAGATTAATATTTATAAGCAATAAAATAAATATGGAGTAAACTATTTGTATATTAACATATGAGGGTTTAGAGCCAAAAGGTCCCATCTCCAATAGCTGTCATTAAGGCAGCCTCCATAGTTGAGCAATTGGAATGAGCTTAAAAGTAACTCAGAGCAGCTATTGCAGATATGTCCTTTTTGCATCATTCTCTTGTGATGTGAGAAGGCACTATCTGTAATAGCTGTAAGTGTTACATACTCCTGGTGCTATATATGGTATGTTCTTGTAAAAACCTAATCTAACAAAGGGCAGCCACTGTTGATTAGAGTTTGTGGCATAACACGCTTGATATTTGGTTCAAAAAGGCACATGCTAAACAGTACTTTCATCAGTCAATAATGTGACATGTTCTACCGAAACCAGATGGAATTGGGCAGAGCTCCAAACTGAGAAATAGCCCAAAACCTAATTGGGGGTGATTTTTGGGGAATTTGAGTTTCTTGTAAATAATTAATCTTCAGAGTGTTTATACCATTATTGTGAAAATTTCAGATTAAAAAATCAAACCAACAAAAAAAGAATGCAATTTTTATTTTTTTGTAAGTACATTGTTAGTACATTTGTAAGTACATTGTAAGTACACCTTTAAAGGACGATATCTCAGTTTGGAGTTTTTATAAAGACGAACTTAAAAATGATTTAACTCTAACTCCGCTTTGGGAAGTCCGATTAAAAAATAGAAAGTACCATTGTAAGGCTGAAGATCTCTTCTTTAATAATTAATTACTAACTCAATTTTGATATCTTGCCCAATTGTGTCTGGTTTCGGTAGAACACGTCACATATGCAAATGATATAAATCTTTAAAACTTACCTATAACTTCTAATATGACCTCCCTCATCACAGGGGTTCCTACCCCATTATCCACCAGGCACTCATAGGTCCCTGCATCTTGCATGGTAACATCAGGTATTTTCAAGCTGCCAAGGTGTTGCACAGCCTTCTCCGGTAGTGCCCCTGCATCGCTTCTCTGCCATCTGACGTTTGGATATGGGATGCCTACTGCTACGCATTCTAATAGAGCCTGGTCACCGACTTGAAACAAGGCCCCTGATGAAAACAATACACTGGCTGGTGTATCTTGCATTGTACTGGTTTCTATCGAGGGGAAAAAAAGAAACATTGATATTTGTTTGTGGCACTCTACAGCTATTTACACGGAAGTTAGCTAATATGTGATCCTACAATGGGGCTTGCCACATAAGAGTTCAAGCATTGTTGCACTGAATTGTTCTAAACTCTATGAAGTTACTGCATTTACAGCCCTACAGACCTATACACTCTCATCAGCTTAAATGTGACCGACCCGTCACATCAAAAGGGCGCTCTTGTTAGCAATATGTATTTTAAAATATTGAGGAAGTAAAGCACCTAATATTTAACATCAAATCTGAATGCATAAATACCAAATGTGGAAAAGAATGTTTCCGTGATCAAAACAGACTTACCACCTCAAAGTTCTAGCATTGTTGCATTAAATTGTTCTCTACTTAGCGAACTTTAATACTGTATTTATGGCCCTGCAGTTCTGTACACCCTCATCTTCTAACGTGTGATCCTCAGGACTTCAGTGGTGGCACAATAATCTAAACTGCTCAAAAAAAGTTTGGAATATCTTTTCAAGCACAAGATTTTCAAATATTGCGGGATATGTTCATTAAGAGTTATATATCCCTGTAAAGCCGATGTGTTCATCTTTACAATGATACCAAATTTGAAGCAATCCCTTGTTCCAGTGCTCACCTACTTGCTTGAGAACATGGGGCGGTCACAATCTGAATGTGCCAAAATCAACACTATTTCGAGCTCAAAAGAACATCTTTGTCGTCTGCTCAATGAAGTGTTACATTGACCACTACAGTGTAGTGTGATGATCTATTGATTTTTGGCACTTTCAGATTGCGACCTCCCCATCTTCTCAAGCATGTGGCTAAGCACTGGAACAAGGGATTGCTTCAAATTGGATATCATTGTAAAGATGAACACATCAGCTTTTAAATGATATATTACACTTAATGAACATATCCCGCGATATTTGACAATCTTGTGCTTGACAATATTCCAAACCTTTTTTTGAGCAGTTTATTTATAAACAAAACAAGACTTACCCTCTAAAAGTTCGAACATTGTTGCATTGAATTGTTCTCTACTCCTTGAAGTCACTGTATTTATTGCTCTACAGCCGTACACACCCTCGTCATCTGATGTCGTGTGCAAGATGTGTAACCGACCAGATGGCAGTATTCTATAATGATCTGTATAAATCAAAAAACAAATATTGTTCATGTTAAATGTAAGCCAGACAGCAATCATGTTGGTTTTTAAATTTTTGGCTCAAAAACGTAACCTTTATCAGGGGGAGGGGTGGGGGGGGGGGGGGGGGGGGCTACTTAGTGGATATGAGGTTACGGGGATGTGCCGCCAAATAGGGTTCCATTTTCACCCTCTGGTCACTAGAAGGCCCTCTTTTCAAAGCCATTTTTTGTAAATATGGATCTAAAATCCTTAATTTTACTGATTCTTAAATTTTACTGATTGCCAAATCTGTCAACTGTTTTGGTAAACAAAAAAATGGTAACTGTTCGGGTCAATTTTCATTTTGCTGGCGACACATCCCTACCAAAAGATATCCTAGTAACCCCCCCAAGCTTTATCCCTGATTTGTACGGTTTTTAAATGCCCAAAACAATTGAACATGGGTACATGGGTATTGGGTACTCGGCCAATCTATACAAAGTTACCTTTTCCATACATCACACATAATGTTTACAGATTTTGGAAATTTTTTATGGTCATTAATTGAAATAGGAAAAGGGAAAAAGAAAGACAAAAGGCCTGTTGACCGACCCAACCTGAGAGGTCTATTTGCCCATAGAACAGGGGGTTTTATGTCGCCTTTTTTTTTGGGTGGTTTCACAAACCCCTTACAAAAAGGTTTTGTGCCTTCTGGTTTACAAAAGTTTTTGCAAAAGGCCCTTATTCTGGTCTCTAATTTGTCTCGGTTACCATAGATGATAGACATGTGCACACAATCATGGCTTCATAGCGTATTCATTGTTGGAGCTCTTAGATTCTTAGTTTACCTCAATAAATAAATTAGTTATCAGTGTTTCTATTTCTTATTTCTAAAACTTCAGGGCTCGACAAATGCATCGTGTGAAAAAAGCTTTAGTTTACTGGCGTTTGCACAATGCATTGTGGGAAGACCTTAAAAAATCTTCTTAGGTATATAAATAGATTTCAGGGCTGATGATAATACCTATAATGTTGTCAACACCAAAGATATGATTTTATGACTGTGGCTCTGGAGGTCACCAAGTTCAATGTCAAATAGTGCACTAATATAATTCTGAATTCAATTGAAGGTTCAACAGTGACATTTTGAAAGTACATTTACACTATGGTCAAAAGTTAAGTTCCAAACAGTGTTGCCAAACCCGCTGCTAAACCACACAATTCAGCTATTCTTTAACCATGCCACTATGACAGTTGAATAATAATAAGTAAGTGATCTATTTATGATATATATATAAGGAACTGCACTCAAAGTGTATATTATTATAAAATAACACTATAATTACAATAACCAATCGCGATTGTGCTTCTATACGGAGGGTATGTGTGTTCGGGAGTGTATAAAACCAAGTCACTCAGTAAACAAATACAACTGAAATAATTGACGGTAACGTGCGACAACCAGGATTGTGCGAAGTACATGCACGTCCACTGTACGTGAAATGGGCTTGGATTCGAAACGGTCCAATAGTCTAAGGTGCAACAAAAACAGGTGCTGTAATTTGCCATAAGTAGGTCTATCCAGTGGCGTACCCAGCTTTTGGAAACTGGGGGGGGGGGGGGGGGGGCACGACCATAGTTGTACCGACGAAAGGCATGATGTACCGACAATTTCTTTTTGCAGACTAAAAAAACACAAAAACATGAAAAACTTGCACAATTTTCCCCCCGTCAGCAGCTGAAATCTTGATAAGTGGTGGGGGGGGGGGGGGGGGGGGTTGCGATGAAGTTGTCCGCATAACCGGCCAAAATAATTGCATGGTCAAAATCGCAAATCTACCGACGGAGGGTCATTTTTACCGACGGGATATTTCAGGGGGGGCACCGGCCCCCTGGACCCCCCTGGGTACGCCACTGGGTCTATCAGCTATGCATTATTACTATAGGCTTGTTGACAATTGGGCTGATTCATGCATATGCATCGATTTTGTGCCAGCAAATCGAGGAGATGACAAGATTTGCACATACCTGCATCTATGAATGAGTTGTGTGGAGCCCATTGATGCAGGGAACCAGCATAGCTTGCGTGCTACTTACAGGGCATCTTTAATCTACACCCCAGACTTACCATTTTCTACTATTAGAGCTCCGTTGAAGAAATATTCCATCTGCGCTGGAGGTAAACTCTCCGGTCTTTGGCAGTCAATAACGGCTATCTGTCCTGGCAAACTATAAGTCCTATCTGGCAATGTCTTTGGAAAATTTACAATATCTGAAACCAAAAGAGAAAATAAACAAGCTTATTTAATTAAGGTGGGTGAGATTTTTGTATCACAAGAAAAAAGCCCATGTTGTTCTCATTACCCATCAGCCCTTTTATGGCAAAAGAATGTATCTTATATGTACCACTGTTATAGGTGCAAAAACAGTGCATTTTGCCAAAATGTCTCCAACCATCACCAAATTCTATGTGATATATGTTGCTCCCAGCGCATGCTTGGTCAGTTTTTGATGACACAAAAAATATAGTGAGCGCAGTGTAGATACTAGGGCTTGCCTATGCGGGGGCTGGCCCATGTATGGAGAGGTCCCCGGATCAAATCCCGGTCGGGGAGCAGCGATTTATTGGTTCGTCTTCTCCACTCTCCCAGGGTTAGCATGGTTAGGGTTAATGAAAATAAAAACATTGAGTCAAACTTGCCAAAACAGACAACAACCTTAACACTACCTTTTTTCGTTTGTTATTGTTGTTTACTGGGGGTTTTTTTGGTCACCCTTCTGGTAAAACAGGCAATGTTTTTAATTTTTAAATGTGCAATTTCCATGAAAGAGACCATCATATTGGAAGAAAACGTTTCTTGTTTGCTGCCGATGACAACAAACAAGACCGTTTCTTCAACAGGCCAGGCCAAGGAAACTGAGGCCTAGTCTCCCTCCCATACAGTGTCAGTTTCATGTCTGTTGCTCCTGCCTAGCAACAGTTAGAGGCCTAGTCTCCCTCCCATACAGTGTCAGTTTCATGTCTGTTGCTCCTGCCTAGCAACAGTTCACTGTACTTACCGCTATGGCCAGGGCTCTCTATACAAATACAGGTAATTTAATTTGGGACTGGTAATTATGTCGCATAACCAGAGTTGTAGGGCCCCTACTGGCTTACCTACCAGAATGTCACCGCCGATTTTGTCGGCACAATTTCAAACAACTTTGGCAAGGATACTTTTTTTCTTTTATAAATGGACCGACTTCAGATGCAGTTTGAGGTTTGCGTGTATCAACCTCGTAATCTAATTTGTTGAGCTTACACTATGACAGGGAGTGGATACTTAGAGATCATATAACCTCATTCCCAAGAGTCAGGGTTCATTGAACCACTAACATGGTATAGGGCGACACTTGACCCTGTTAGTTTCTTGAAAAGTGTGTGGATTGTTTTAATTAAATAAGAAACAAAGACAAAACACACACAGAGTAGATAAATATTGGCCTTTTTATCATGTCATCACTACATTTGTTGAGTTTTCATAACTTTTTGTTTTAAAGGTGTATGTTCCGATCACTTTTTTGGGGCTATAATATTTTTCTTCTCATTACGTCTGTAAAATCTTAGGTGCCAGAAATGTTCCATTGAAAAATTATAGGCTAAAATGTGGTGAATTACTGCCAAAAGTAGTTAACCACCAACCAGTTTATGTATAATTCAATGGACAAATGTTTTGTGACCTTGTGCTGCTAAAACTAGAATCGTTGGAGTTATGCAACTCAAACTCAAACTTTGGAATGAGACACTTTTAAGGATGACCTTTCGTATAAAATAGAAAACATCAAGTTGATAATCGGGCCAGCAATCGGAACATCTACCTTTAATATATAATGGTATTGAAATAGATTTTGATTGGATTTGATTTCAAAATGCCCAAAAATAAGCTCAATTCCCAGAGCCAAAGTTCATTGCACTGTATGCTAGGCTATATTCTCCTGACTGAATAATTTTAAATTGTGTATGATGCAGAATTCAAAATGGCATAATACCCTTAACCCTAACCAGTAAAGCTATGTTTTTGTGCGTATCGGGGGGAGGGGAAAAGTACTATTTTTTTTACCCAAAAAATCACCCAGCACCTCCCCCCCCCCCCACCCCGAGATTCGATCGCGCGACCATCCGCACCCCAGTCTGTCCCTCTACCAACTGAGCTAAACTGCCAGCGCATATGCGGGCTAAAACTTTCTGCCCACATATGCCTGCGGTAGGTGACGTCATTGAGGCAATGCAGCAGCACGTGCGTGGAGATGGTTTCTGGCAGTGAGATTTATTGAGATTCAGTTGGGGTTAATCTAATAAGCTATGTTCAGTGACCAATACGGATAGTATGAGAAAATCACCAAATAACCCCATCCCCTATGTCAAAGTTCATTATCTCATATGGACCTAGTATGAGAACATAGGACTCCCGAAGGACCTCAATCTTCAGTCTTAGTTCATCAACCTATGGAATTAGTGGATGATGAAGGAAATTGATACAAAAGTTTCCGTTTCTACAATATCAACCATTCTTCACCAAAAAGAGGAAAGAATGCAACTAAAAATTATATTTTAGAAGTCGAGGATGAGGAACACACTCCTTCTATGTCCTTTAAACTCATTTTCCTGGCTGTTTTTTATTTGCTTATTTCAGACAGCAAGGGGCAGGGACTTAAGTTAATTGCCCCCTACTTCTCATATGCCAATATTTAATCACTCAAATGCTAGCATGGTGACCGACCGACTGTGCACAGTAGGCACAGGGTGCAGATACCATGATAGAATATAGCTACGACCTTTGTATTATGTACTCCATGCATGGTAACGGTCTTTTTCCATCTTGAACTAAATGGGGTTTAGCAACTTATCCCATTAGTAACCATTAGCACATACAACAGCTGAGAGTTGGTGGGGAGTACGGAACCAAATGGAACATTAATGACTTAAATCATTTGCATGTAGAGTTGCTGGCTATACAGTTACAATTTGGATGGATAAGCTTTAAAAATACAATTTTAAAAAGTGTAACTAAACAATATTTCAAGCTTTTAAAGGACATTTTTCGCAGTGGAAAAGTTTGCTCTTAATTTGTTATTTCAAAGCAATCTATTCAAGCAAACTTATTCATTTCAAGCAGAAAATAGTAATATTTTGACAACTTTGGCAAAAATTTAAATCTTCAAATGAAATTGCAACCCTGATTTTCGAGATTTTACGGTCGCTCCCGGCAACACAACAAAATGTTTTCGGCCTAAGCGCTAGCACTTACAAGCAACTTGAAGAAATGCCTCCCTGCTGATGACAGCACCGGCGCTATTACTGGCCACACACTGATATATTCCCTGATGGAGTGAGTCCGTAAACGCATCAATGACGAGGCTCCCTCTACGGACCGACAAGCCCAGCTCTTCACTCTCCACCACGTCCTCGCCGTTGAACACCCATCGGACGTCCGCATCCTTGGGTTCTACTTTGCACTTGATTCGTACCCGGCTGTTTTGTTTGACGGCCTCCGTAGAAGGCTCCTTGCGAAATATAGGAGGCATGTCTGAAAATACAATAAGGTAAATGGAACTGAGTACAACAAGCAGTACAACAACTGTGCGGTGTTCAAGCAAAGACCCTGGTTCAAGCTGCTTAACCACTGTCCATCAATACTTCATTTAGCAACTTTTGAATTGAGGTATTCCTCCATTCAATGTGTGCTCATTCAAGCATTACAACACCTGCGTCGTTATAGCTCTGTTCTAGTTATGTTGTGAACACGTACATTATGTGTGCCAAAAATCATCTTGATGGAGTAGCTCATTTTAAAAATATCAGGCATAATCTAAAGGGGAACTTACTTTTGTTGAACTGTGTATATAATACCATAATATGTAACAAGCTACAAATAACTCTAAGTGCACCCCATCATGCGGCAGGAAGATATCCCATCATCAACCATGTAATTCAAAACCTCATGAATATACACGATTTGTGCGACCCAATCAAATGATGTCCTTTACTGGTTACGCACAAGTAAGCGCAGGTCACTAACGGAGAACCAAGTACCTCTGAGTAAACATTAGTAACCCCGGATATAATGCGTATCAAGTTCAATCACCAAAACAATTCGCGTAATGCCACAAACGCATGGCGTATTTGTCCAACGCATTAGTTTCGCGACGTGCGAGTGGTTCGCTTGCATGATTTTCGATTAGATTGATCGATTTGTAATGGGTTAAGGAAGCATGGCTAAATTGCCGTAAAATGTAACTTTTTAAATAAATAATTAATGTCCGTATCATTAACCCTAACCACCCCAGTGCCACATATGTCCATGGTTAAGTCTGTCTGTGCGCACTGGCGTGGCACTTTTTCGATGAAATAATGGCCCCAGGCTACATAGTTGGGCGAAATATACTTGGCCAAGTATGGTTGGCCCCCGTGGCGCACTGGTAGAGCGTCCGTCTCCCAACCGAGAGGTTGTGGGTTCAAGCCACTCTTTTTCTCCGCATTTTTGTCGTTGAAAAAAATCCCTTGGAAAATTTGGGTAGGAGGTTAGGGTTAGGGACTCTTTCAATTGATGGTTTTTAATCAGGATAATGACTTACATTAGTTGTTTTGTCGGTAAAAGGGGAAAATCAAATATTTTACTTTGGAACCTCAGAATTTTCCTCGGTTCCAAAGTGAATATGTTTTGATTCTTCACAGTTACCTCCAAACAACTGATACGCAGTCATTATCCTATAAACGAGATCACTCTTACCTGCTACAGTCTGCTGAAACAGACTCAAGATAGCAGACAATGCCAAATAGACAAAGAGGTATGTTGGTACTTGTATCTCCATGGCAACAACATGGGAAAGTATTGCGTCACCGATGATGACCCTCTAGCATCAACATAGAATCTGCAGGAGAAAATAAAAAGGTAAACAGAGATTTGTTTGTTAATTTTTTCAGTGAGAATAAATGCCACACTCATTTAAAGGTAGGTGATTCGATTGCTGGCCCGATTTTTCAACTTGACGTTTTCTATTCTACATGAAGGGTCATCCTTAAAATAGTTGTATTCCAAAGTTTGAGTTGCATGGTTCTTATTTAAGAAGCACAAGGTGACATGACCGACCAATATTTTTGAAAATCTGCAGGAAAAAAAAATCATGTGCAAATGAATACAGACACAACATATTTTTGATTGCATGTAAAAAACGGCAAAAATGTTTACAGATTAAAAAAATAAATCAGACATTTTCAAGTGAAAATAAAAAGGGGAAAAAAGAAGAAAAAACCAAGACCGACCTGACCTGAGAGGTCCGTTTGCCCGTACAACAGGGTTTCTTTTTTTCTTCGTTGCCTAATATCGGAAATTTGATTACATGCAAAAATGATTTTGGACAATTCCTGGCTCTTGGTTGGGCTCTCTTGGTAAGCATGCAAGGTATTTGCCCTTTGCAAATAACACATATTATTTGGGTCAAATTTGCTGCCTGAAATGAAACACAACCCGTTATTGGAATACCTAAATGATGACTTTCAATTCATAATTTTGTTTTACGATCATAAAACCTGCCTTTTTATATTAAATCTGTGATCTTCCAAGTGCTTCTGGAGACATATATTGTCCATCTGGGAGTCATTTCGCTTAACAAGGTTTGAAACCATTGTGCAATAAAATAAGTTCAAAATATGGCAACCTATAGTAATTTATAATAAAATGTATATGGAGTGTGTGGTGTAGTTTGAAAGTGGGCAAAGTTCTGGTAATAATGTGGGTTTGGTCAGCAAGATTTGTGACGCCTTTGTAAGAGTCCCAAGACTCCCATAATACCTAAATGTATCGCAACGTACAAGACCAATGCAGTAAGCATGTACAAAGGCTGTACGACTGGGTCAACCAACCAACTTCTGCCAGAAATGTTGACTGCATTTAAATTTGGCTAATTTAGCGAGGAGCACTTATTCGCAATGATAACATGCCGCAAATATTCCCAATCTACCAAGTATCCAAATAGGCATGCGTGCATGGACCAGGAGCTATTTTTTTAAACTTTTTCAACAAAAATAGCTCCTGGTCCTATACTTTACTGTATTAAATTTGAAAAAAACAACCACCAGGAGCCAAAACTTGGGAACCAGGGGTAAAAGACACCTGGGTGCCCGCTTATTTGGAGGCTTGCACTTGCAGTCTACCTTTTAGCAGTGCATTACAAAGTTACACAATGTGACTCCACCAAAGTTTACATTTACAGTGTTTGATGACGCAATCAACCGTGCCTATGTAGCAAGCATGGTATACTACATGAACATGAAACAATTTATTGGTTTAACTTGTTTCCCCCTCCCCCCTCTCCCAGATATCAACTCAAAACTGTCAAGTTCATTTTCATTGCATTTGCATTGTTGTAGGTTTTTAAAGACCTGGTCGTGTGGTTATCAGTAGATCCTGATGATGTGCCTACAATCCTGGAAAAAAGCCTTGGAACGCTTTTCTGTAATTAAAGATAAACGGTCACCCCACTCCCCCATGCAATATTGAGGGATGCCAATGCTTCAGCAGCTTGCTAGAATGTACCAACATTGATAGATGGGGGTGGGGAAGGGAACATTTCATTTGAAGGTGTTCAGATAAGCACAGAAGACAATACGCATCAATAGCTTGGAAATATATGCATTCAACAAGAAGTGCGCTCAGCTCAGCGTTCCAAGGACTTATTTCCATCCAAGATTGTAGTTAGCTATCATGTTCACTTGTTGACATCTGGCCAAGTTTAAGACACATCAGATAGTACATTGTACTTGACCCAAGCATCATTACTCCAACCAAAGTCCAACTGGCAACAAACATAACATAAGCCAGCAGGCTCATCATTCCATAACAACAATATTAGGTCAATGTAAAAATTAACTCCAGAGTTACATTCCGTATTCTTGGTCAAGCAAGTACTGTAAAACAGTTTAATTTCCGGCCACTTAATTTGTATAATCTTCCTATATATACACCTAGCAACAAAAGTCCCGGACCAGGTGCTTTGAGGTTGGCTAATTCAAGATAGATAATCGGTACCACAAATCTGAGATATATATTAAATGAGCAAATTTCCTCTCCGGAGTTTGATACCTTATTCAACAAAATCGAATGGATTCTTTTTAAGTTATGTCGATTTCAATGACCGCGCATGTCAACAGAAAAGTTGCACTAGGTATAGGAAATCATTGATTTGTGTGCAGGAGAAGAAATTTGCTCATTTAATGTATATCTCAGATTTTTGGTACCAATTATCTATTTTGAATTAGCCAACCTCAAAGCACCTGGCCCGGAACTTTTGTTGCTAGGTGTATAACCATTATAAACACTATAATTGGCGTGCTACATGTATTATATGGTGTGCTACATGTATCATGCGTGACATAATCACGTTGCTGGCGAATACCCTAAATTATAATAAAGTCCTGTCCATTGACTAATATGGCATAACAGTTTAAGGGGAGGAAACCGTTCTCTTAATTTTTCTCAGAACAATGATCTCACACTCACACCTCCAATAACATTCACGAAATCCATTCAAGTTAGAAACAACCACTGATTACTATCGTTTCATGGGATGCACGGGTACTGGTTGTGATATCTAGCTGCGGAATTGTTTCTTAACCCCCTGGGGTCTACCCGTCTATCTAAGAGCGCTTCTGTTTGGTTAATTCCAAGATATACTCATTTGAATAACCAATTACGATACAGCTTTTAAACTATTTAACCCTGATCTTTATCAGGGATACAATTATTTAAACAAGGTCTCTGATTGGTGCAATAAATGATGTATCCATCTTTCTGACCAATCGGCCGGTAGTTCTCAGGGGGTTAAAGTCATAGGAATTAGGATGCAGGTTGTTCTCCAGTTCGTCATCAACTATATTATTATTAACACTTTCCACACACGGAAAGCAGCTGCAGACGACATTCCAAAATTTCACAAAATGTTTCAAAAATGGCAAAATTATTGAATTTCATTACCATATTTGGAATCACCATAAGAAATACATTAACAAAAGTACATAAATGCCTGGTTTTGGTTCAGTAATCCTTGAAATAGTCTTAGGAAATTGGGAAAGGTTTCTGATTTTTTTTTTAAATGATAAAACTAATACCCACATGGAAAGTGTTAAGTTCTGGGTTCAAACAGTACTTTAGTGCAAAATATTTTTAAAATGTTAATGATTTCCACATTTGTGTATCAGTGTGACCCCTGATGTGTTTTACATGTTACAATACAATACAACACAACACTTTTCAAACCACTACACATGAAACAGGTCAAGTCATTAGTCATAATCGGCCACTGGAAATGAAATGCATATTACGATGTGGGCGTGCATATTTGTTTGTTTGTGGTCGCAACAAAGTTTCCATTTCAACCAGTCACCAAACCCCTCATTACAAAACCATTGAACAAGCCACTCTATACCTTCACACTGAAGTCAAGCTGGCTCCAAAAAACTCTCTCCCACAAACAACACATTCACACATTTATAACCCTCAAGCCATGACCTACCAGTAGTTATACTGAGTCTGGAGTAAGAGACTGGTGGTAAACACCATATTTCTACGAGCCCAGGGCACTGCCCAGGTCGCGACCCGACAGTCTTGCTTCTTTGTGTCAGCATAAGCGCCCACAGCTGTTGGTAAACGCATTGCTTGCAATTATTTCAAATTTAACCCAATCTCTTGACTGCCATAGCGGCTTCCCTGCTTCCCGCTTTGGCCCGTGCCGAAAGCAGTCGTGGGGTCACGTCCAATAGATTTGGCTTCAGATGCGCTTATTACATCAAACTACTGTTAAACCACTAAATTTCGTGAGGGATTTAATTTTGTATTGGAAATACCAGTAACATTTCAAGATTAGCGAAATTAAGTGCCCACTAAAATAGCAGTGATTTTAAATTCGCGAAATAAATTATCCGTGAAATATAAGTGTTTTACAGTTTTTCTCAAAGAGTCAACAAAATTTTGATTTTCCACTTTTGGCGAGTTACATTTCACTTTGGCAGATGGTGAAAAATGAGTATGTTGATAAATTGTCACGGGTTGATAGGGGTTTAAATACAACAACAGTGTCCTGGAATTGTAAACACTGGCTGGATATATTATACTTATCACGCCATTGAATATCACTGAATGACATCTTTCTATAATATTGACAGTTTAACCGTAGGACATTATACACATTATAGTTTGTTTACGGAATAACTACGGTCTAAGGTTTCTAGTTGCACTGGCAGTCGGGTCAAACATAAGATTCGCTACTTCATTCCGAATCATTGTAAGAGAACTTGACATTTTCAGTGTTGACATAAATACCTGTATATAAACTCCTCAAAAAAAGTTCAGAAATTGTTTTCAATCACCAATTTTCCGGATATTTTGTAATGTATTCATATAATTATGTTACCTCTCTATGAAAAGCTGATGTGTTCCTCTTTCCAACGTTACTTGTTTCATTGCCAAGCAATTTGCTTGAGAACAATCTGAATGTGCCAAAATCATCACTATTTTGTGCTCAGAGAGCATCACTCTACACTGTAAATGTTAAACACTTCAGTGATCAGACGACACAGTTGTTCTTTTGAGCACAAAATAGTGGCAAATAGTGATTATAAGCAGTACTGTAAAAGTGGTAATTTTGCGCCATTAATTTTTAGCGCATTGCCTGTTTTAACTGTTTTTCATGCTTTTTAAATTCACAATTTGTACATTAGCTTCATAAAATAGACCTGATAGTATATAAAAACACGCAAATGTATTTATTTTGCTCATTTGCGTATAGTATAAGCAAAAGAAATACATTTGCATGTTTTTATTTTTGTAGTAGCTGATTCGGGCGGGAATATACATGTAGCGAGAATTTTTTAAAGCTGTTACAGTAACTGGAAAACACACTGACATCACTGTGCTGCAAACTAAAGTGTAGATCTATACCATGACTATTCACACACTACCTAATATCGATCAACCAATAAGCTTTGTCATCAAACCAGCCCGGTCCCTATAGCGGTGCTTCAAGGAAAAGCCTCCCTCCACCTGGTATTTAGACCAGGGCCGGGCAAGATCAGGTTTCTGGTTTATTCAGGTTATGATGAAGGGAAGAGCAAAGTAGATATGACAAGTTTCAAATGGAGTTTCGCCCCCACAGCTCTCTAACGATGCTCTTCTTGAAACTAGGCCTACATTATAGAAAATACCCAATTATTCCAATTTACAAAAACAGGGCAAGTGGGCAGGGGAAATGAAGAGAAGAAAAGAGCTTTGTTCTAAAGAAAATGCCAACGGGATAAGAAATTACCAAGTTTTAGGACTCAAGAAGTTTCATCTGTGGTGTACTATTTTGGTTGCTAACAAATATTTCAAGATTCTCACAAAGTAGGGAACACATTTCCTTGAGAAAAAAAAAAACAACTATTTTTAGAAACTAAACCTTTTTTCACTAAAATCACCAGGTTGTTATAAAATAAAGATATACCAACTTTGTTGCTAAAATTCACCTTCGATAAAATCCCCCATTTACAAAATTCCAAGGCCCTGGGCATTTTATTACTATAAAAAGAAGACATTTTGTATACAACTATTTACTCAGTAAATCATGACTCAAAGCCAACAATTATTTCAAGTTCAAATGCAGAGAGGGGCAAGATTACAGACTGGCATGAGAATGAAGAAACATGAGGGCTAAAAAAGCCCGAAACAGGCTGGAATTAAAAGAAAGTGTGGACAGTTAGACCCCCAAAAAGAGGAATTCCTATTAAAAAGGAAAATTCTCGTGCCTGGTCCTCAAAAAAGACCAAGCAGTTTGATTTGATTAGACAGTGCCTCTAGGAGTAGGGTTCAATGACACGCAGAGAAGATGACCGTGAAACGAGGAATGAACTGTTCACATCGTAGTTGTCTTCCATGTGGGGGTTGGTCGCCTTGGGAGAGGGGTAAGGAAGTCAGAGTTAGCCCTTGTTTTGGGGTTTGTGTGTAGCCCTAGCCATGTAGTTAGTATACATATACATGTTATGTACTGTAAAACCACTTAATTTCGTGAGGTGTGTGCATTCGCAAATTAAACACCTGCAAACTGACAATTTTGCATTGATAGTATCCAGATTCGCCAAATTAAATGCCCGAAAAATAGCAGTAATTTCAAATTCATGAAATAAAGTATCCCGTAAAATTATAGTGTTTTACCATACTCTTTTGATCTATTGATGAGTTTTAAAGTTATGGTATGTCAATAGGTCACTAAGGCCAAGTAAAATAATAAATTATCTTCTTGACGTCCCCCACCCCCACAACTATGCATCCTTTTTCAGGAATTCTATTTATGGTTTTTTCTTCTACTTAATGTCATCCGTAACTTTTTTGACAATACCATGCTGATAATGGTGATTTTGTATTGTTTTATGGGTTTTTTTATAGAAAAAGGTGCCCCATCCTCCTTTTTTCCAAAAGTTAGGACGACAAACTAATTATTATTTTTCTTGGCCTAAACTACTGCATGAGGGGGAAGTATTGGGAGAAAGGAAGTCCAAAGGTTGGTAGCCAAAGGACAGTCACAAGTACCATGTTACATATTTTGCTATTCAAGGTACTCTATGGGGTTTTTGTACCAAAATATCAATTTGCCCAAGGGGTGCAAAAGTCATACGAATACCATGAGTTGTATGCTGTCAAAGTTACCGTACAAACCCACAGATTGATATGATACATAGCTTTATTATGATATACCAATTGGGAAGAAGGACCAAACTTGTGTAAAACAAAAATAGCAAATACTAAATAGTCGTCTTCAGTAGATAGAGCTACATAGAAACTAGGTATGTACATGTATGTAAATGAAATATCATGTATGTGTGTGTGCAAAGACAGTACTATTGGTGTGTGCAAAGACAGTATTGGTGAGTGCTGCGCCTCAGTATCTAGTGTATATATAAACCTTCCATGGCCCTTGTCCCACTAAGCCTACCTAAAACCTGTCACCAAGTGGGGGTTGGCCATGTTTGTTTATATTTGACAAAAAGGCCAAACCATCAAGTGTGACTGACACATCCAGAGGTAAAAGGCAACATGAAATGGTTTCTGTAAAACACTATTAGAGGGTTGAGTGCCAGAAGGCCTTAACTAAAAAAATGCTATTTTGAGATAATCAACTTTTGGACTCATTACAATACACTGTAGCATCCAACTTAAAACTCTAATTTTATTCAAATTAAGAGTGTTTATGAGTTATCTCTTTATGGTTCTGAAAATCTAGGTTATATGGATTATTATTGTACCAAAATATTAATTTGCCCAAAACTTAAATTACAGCCTTCTGGCGCTCAACCCTCATATTATTTCACGGCTACTATATTTTGCAAATTTAAAATTAATGATTTTAGCAGGCATTTGGCATTTAATTTCGCAAAATTAAATTTTACTGTTACTTTCAATGCAAAATTGTCAGTTTCGCAGGGAATTTAATTTCGCGCATCCGCATCCCATCGAGAAATTCACAAAATTAAATCCCTCGCGAAATTAGGTGGTTTTCACAGTATTTATGTGTATGTGCTATTAAAGAACAATGAGACATACACACAAATACACAATGGCATATTATCAAAACTTATGGGGGAGTCCAGTCCGTTCAGCCTCCCTCCTCATGTG
The DNA here is from genome assembly GCA_035610835.1 of Ophiura sarsii. Classification (NCBI taxonomy): domain Eukaryota; kingdom Metazoa; phylum Echinodermata; class Ophiuroidea; order Amphilepidida; family Ophiuridae; genus Ophiura; species Ophiura sarsii. The sequence goes on from CM069449.1 coordinate 55,326,088, forward strand.
CCAAACAATCTGGCAACAAGCCCATACTGTGGAATCATAATAGGAAGTGTGTTCCTCGGGGCCACAAGATCAACTTCTGGCATGCAAACTCAAACGTCTATGATCAAACCAAGAGCCACAGGACCGCTGAGCGGGACGTAATCATCTCCTAATGACCAAGTTGAACACGAGGGAAACAATACAACAATGGAACCCTCCTGTTTCTCTAACTTGAATTCAAAAAAGTATTAAGAATTGAATGAACAGACGAGAAACAAGTAATAGTTGTTAGACGAGGACTCGAAGAGTCCGAGTCTAACATTTTACTTGTATGCGAGCCAAAATAGTACCAGCCTGAGGTCTTAATCTATCATTGTTTCTAAACACTATAATTGCATTATTAGCCAGACCACTAAGATGTTATGACCAACAGGCTGGTATCATTACCCCATACAAACCAAGTCAAAACATTTGTAATAATACCAAGATGTTATGATTATGCTACAACCGGCAGCTATTGTTTATGTAGAGTTTCTAGGATGTGTAATTAACAGCATGAGATACGGCAGCTATTGTTTATGTAGAGTTTCTATCTAGTACATGTAACGTAGGTCACCCAAAAAAAACCCATTGCAAATGAAATCCACATATAATACAAATATCCTACATTGGTTAAAATAAATGTTGCAATTTCTGTCACAGGTTTTCCATTTGATTCCAATGACACTTTCTTGTACAAATGTACAATTGGCTGACAAAAGGAAACACAGATAATATCCAATAAGCACTGTTCTAGTATTCATATCACAAGTTTCCATTAGAGAGAAACAATGATGCTTTTTTGTACAGATTTACACTTTCACTGAATGTTTTTGGTTATTTTATCAAGTGTAAAGCATGATAAGGTTCTCTTGAATTGAAACAACACACCGATGGCAATTATAGAGTAGTAGGCCTATTATGATTTGGTCTATCAAACCATTGATAAACAGTGATCTCTCTTGCGCATCGGTTAAGATTAGAATACCCTACTCACTACTAAATTAACTTGTTAAAGACATGAAGCGGTAGGGTATGTTCCTGCTTGTCAGTATATGAATGACTAGAGTATAACATGCCTTATGTTTTACTATCAACACAGTGTGTTTAGCTCTTCGACTATGATCTAAAGCGTACAAATCCAACTATTGTTGTTTCTTTTAATCAAAAAATATGAGAATGGTGAACTGGTGAAAACAAACATGTGAAAGAAAGCAATAATATTATTTTGTCTGAAATGAAACAATGAATTGTTTATTGTTATGATAGGGATAGTTATTCTACAACATGTCCTACTAGGGACTCAATGTTGGCAACATAAACGGATTTTTAAATGCGAATGCCATCGTTGGGTACTTTTAGTCAACTTCAGTTACTCTTTTGTCAGAAGTGGCTTTACAACATTTTATTGATAGTGAGTTTATCTTACACAGATATACATGTATACTCCAGCATATGTGATGCGATCTGTGAAAACCTGTCGGATGTCGCAAAATGTGAAATAGGGATTATGGGTAAAAAATAAAAATAAAAATAAAAATTAAATTTTTTTTTAAGATTTTTTTTAGCAAATTTCTTTATAATACTTTGTGTCATCACCTTTTAAGAAATTTCACCTTCAAAAACTTACTTAAGTCACTTTTCTAATTAGCCTTATAATGTTATTCTATTGAACTATGTATCTTTTATGGCCTGTTTTCATGATTTCTTGTTTTGTAGCTTTTTATGACATCACAATCATCATTCACTCATAACTTTTTTTGTAGTGATCGTAGAAAAATGATCAAAACAGTTCTGTAATCAGCACAGATTCAGCTTTCTTATGATATAAATATCTCCAATATGAACAATCCCTACATGTGGCGGGTTTTCACAGATCGCATCACATATTATAAACACTGTGCTTTTATAATAAGGTGCAATGCTCTGATATCATATCCATGGAATGGGGAATAATGTGTGGTCTTAACAGTTGCCCGTTTTGTCCAATTTCGGCCGAATGAAATCACACTGGTTCCCCGATGTGCACGATAATGTCGTCTTTCAAACAAACCGCCAGGCGCACATATGTTGACAATGAGCCATTGGTTTGGTCTACAAAAGTACAATCTGAACCTCACCAACTATTGGTCCGATAACATACATCAGTTGAACAGAAACGATCGTGAACAAATTGATTTTAGCTTGAGCTTGGCACCAGTAGTTAGTTCCTCCTAAAGCTCTTACTGGCCTACACCAATCTGGATTCAAGAACAAATTGACTTTACAATAATGTTCTTTATTGCACCCCAAAATTGGTTTCCAACATCCACAGGTTTTATATTTCACATAAAATAGGCAAAAATGGTCTGCGCATCAGAGTTTTGTGTATTGGGGTAGATGCAAGATCCGGTGCCAAGCTTCAAATTAAGCTTAGCTGGGAGTTTTTATACCTCTAGTTGCCATGGTTTAGCTTCTGTTGTTTTCAAATTTTGCTATTTAAGTATAGGATCAGGAGCTATTTTTTTAACAAAGTTACGAAGTAGCTCTTGGCCCACATATGAGACCTGTTACCACAAAATGAGCTTTTGGTCGCAGGGTGCATTAGGAGATATGGTCCAATAAACATCTCAAAAATCAATAGAAAACAAAAGAATTTTGCAACTTCAATTTGAATTTTGTCAGTGAAAACATTGAGCAATTATGACATGTTGCATATCGTTTTAATGTTCTCTGAATCTGGACAAACCTGAAAATAACCTTTTCCGACTTAAAGGGACACAAGAGATGTATGTGTTGGAGGCTGCGCCTTCAATTATGATAAAACTGGGATTTGTATATTTTTACAATTGTATTTCATGTATGAACTTACACCTAAGGATTAAGAAAAATCAGCCCTTTATGTACAACAAAACATCAATTTAACGTAATGTTAGGGGTGGTATTCCAACATATTTAAACATTGTTTTAATCAAGTTTCGCTGTGTATTTGTGAGTAGGAACAACAATAATGGCAATTTTTAATGTTCATCTTGAATTAATTAATATTTAAAAAACAAAACATGACTTTATATCCCTTTAACTCTCATTTTGTGATGACAGGTCTCAGATGCTTTGGAGGCTTGTCTAATGCATTGCCTGACTAGAAGCATTTAGGACCAAATGAAATAATGCGCCCACGTTTAAATCCACTCCCTGCCTGCATGCCTGCTTAGACATCACGTTTTGATACATACCAAAAGTGATGACCTACGACATACAAACAGTAACGATTCCTCCGTTTGGTGCCTCTTCCCAGCAGTTGTTCTTTACAAATTAAACGAACAGGAAAAAGTGGAAAGAAACCCCGTACTAATTGGATTTGTAAACGCCGGCTGGGCCGTCAGTGGGCCGGCTTGTTTGTTTTTCACACAAACTCTGCGGGCGCTAAGGACGGCAGAGGGGGGAGGGACGATATTCGGTAACGTAAACGACAGGAGAATGTATGATTTGATGGACTGCTGGAGATTATTAACATAGTACACGGTGATAGTTGGTTTCATGACAGCATTAGCAATTTAGCATATAGGGTGTTATCACTATTTGACCATCATACCGATAATACTATCATTATCAGATAGCTTGCAAAAGGCCTAAATGTGAAATTTCTTTTAGATTATCGAGAAAAAAATCTTGGACCTGTTATATTTGTCTAAGTTTTCCTTATTGTTTAAGTCTATTGATGGAGCAGTTAGATTCTTTTCATTGAGAGTGGATGATCAAATCAAATGTTAGAAAATAAACTATCAGTTCTGCACCTTTATTGATCTTAAAATGTTGAAATGTTGTTTAAATAATTCATAACTTTTCAGTATAGATACACTCTTTCATCATAAAAACTTCTTTTTCAAAAAGGATACACTTTCACCAGGAAAAGATACCAAAACCAATGGGAACATTAAAAATAAAATCAGCAAAGTATACACTTATCACATGTGCAAACTTTTCAAAAGATTTACGCTTACATTTACAATCCACACACACCTAAATATGTATCATCCTTCCCCGCCCCATGTTTCCCGCTTTACTATTACCCACAAAAAACACAGCACCCTGTATAAATGATCTCTCTTTGGCTGATAACATCCAATTTCTGTCGGGTCGTTCAGTCGGCGGCGAGTCCTAAGTCCCTCATCTCTGCATGACGCCATCTTGTTTCTACCCGTACACATGCATCGTCCTGGGCAGTGATTTGCCGAGCATTTATTTACAAATCGGAATAATGGCTCACACAGCTTTAAGTGCTTATGAACGTATTTGAAGAATGCTCTGATTTCATTTCATCTCGTGCAAAGTGATTAGTTCACATTTAAAATGGTCTTCATGGCTGCTAGTTCTGCTGACACAAACACACAGCTTTTTATGATAGTCCAAGTCCTAATTTGCTGGTAAGATTTAGGACTGGCAAGTGAGAAAGAATACAAATAACTTGCAAGGGCAAGGTCACTAAAAGTTCAATTGTATTCTGAACTATTATGAAAATGATCACCACACTACACAATCCTGTGATCATTTGCTCACAAGTGAGGAATTGACCACAGCTATCTCCATCTCACACAGCCTGTATCTTTTGTACAGTATTATCCAAGTTTAAGATGTTTTCTCTACATGTAAATGTCAAGATGAAAATTACAGTATTTACATCATTATTTTCACAATGTTACCACCTTATTTATTACTTTACTAATAAGGATGCAGTATGTAAACAAATAATCTACAAAAGAATGATCTGTCTAATTGTCACTGAATAAATAGGTTTTATCAAAGACTGTTTACACTTAGTTTTTGGTATAATAGATAAAACTTCACTCATATGTTTAGCTGAACCATTATAACATGTGTATACATTGCGTCTTAGTAGACAGGTATGTAACCGCTAACATGCGCGCGTCACAACTCGAGAATGTGCTGCCCCAAACCCAAACCCCATCTCCGATAAAAACAAAAAACAAAGCCTAACAGAGGAATCGTTTAGAGGGCCGAAGGACAATTCACAGAAAACCCCGACCGTCCCTGCCTACTACAATAATGCTGCTTTCGTTAAACAGCGCTCGGCGAGATATGCGATCCAATACCCTTAAGATGGTGAAAACCCGCGACATGACAACATACTTGCCTTATCGCCTGCTGGGTCGGTGTGCTGATGGTATTGCCCACCCTGGGATTATAGCCCTGGTAGTGTACTCCAATACTGACAGTGTTGCAAGTTGTGATCATAAATGGCAGCCAGGGAGGGTCAACATAGAAATACTGTTAAAGCCAATATTTTCACGCATTTTGATATCATGGACATTTCTCGAATTGTTTTTTTCACAGGCGACCTTCTGGATGCATTGCATGAATGTTAAAAACAATATTTTCGCAGGAAAATATTTTGCGAAAATATAACCACAGCAAAAAATTCAGCTTTTACAGTAGTGCACCAGAATTCCTTCTTTTTTTGTCTTCCTTTTTTACCCATAATGCAGTGCTTGCTTGTTTGGTCTACAGAGAAACTGGTTTAAATACACTCATTTCAAGTTTATGTTAATCTGAGCCTCCTCATAGGGCCACTTTCCAGGGAAATACTATTCTAAGATAGAATATAGAAACACTGAGTCCAGCCATCCTCCTAGCCGAGTTCGGTTGGGGTTCGGTTGGGGTTCGGTTCTCGGGTTGATCGGTTCTCGGATTTGGAGCATTATCAACTAATTGAAAATTTCTTATAAAACTAAATCAATGGCATTTTAACAAACACACACACAAATCATGAAATGTAAGTTTAACAGGATAAACTAAATGTCATTCAGATTTCACTTAATTCAGAGAATTATTTATATATATATGCAATATCTGGTCAAGAAAAATATGTTTCTCATCAAATCACAGCTCAAATGAGTCATTTTATATGATATTATTGTGCCATAATTCTTTAGGTACTAAATCAGCAGTTCAAGTAAAAGTGAACTGTAAAATGGATATGTTATGCTACAGTAACTTTCAAACTTGTTGGTAGGTTTTGGCATCATAAAGAGAAAGCATGTGAAAGTTTTGAAATGGAGCTCAGAATGGCAAAATCTACCACAACAGCCAAAATTGTTCAGGCAAAAGGACATTTCAGGTAAGGTTGATCGGTCTGCCGATTTTTATTTTTACTTTTTATTTTTGAAGATTCATGCAAATGTTGGAGAATTTCAACAATTTTCAACATTGTCACTACTTTTCTAAAACAGAGAAATCCAAAATGTTCTAAACATTACAAACTATTTGCAAACATGTTTAAAAAAAATGTGGAAAATTCAAAAAACAATTAGTTGGTTGCCCCCGTAGAACAGGGGTTTTTTCTTGGTCACCTCATCATAACAATTCATCATCTGGTAAGACATTCCTGGCTGGTTCCCACCTGTCCCCTTGTCCATGACCTGGAACCAATATTCATTTACAGCATGCCTGGTTCTAGTTCATGTGTGTTAGAGAACTAGCTATTCCACCTGTGAACCATGTATGGCAGATTTATAACTTGGCTTCTAAAATGCTCAGAATTCTCAAATATTATAGGTAATACGATGTCAGCTAAAAATGTTTGAATTGCTATTCGATATCATGACGCATATCAAAAACATGGGGAATTAGCCTTTTATATGACAATATTGTTTGAGCTGCATTAATTTTGTAGGCCTATTCAGATGGTCACTAGTCTCGAGACTAGTTAGTCCGGAGCTTTGAAAAATTATACCGCTAATCCAGAGTGCATGTCCAGATGACAATCTTAACCTAGAGTCTAGCGATGATACCACTGCGGTAGCTATGAGATTACTCAAAGGTCACGCAATTCTCCTATTGCCGAAGTAATGCCTTGACCCTCTGCTATAAATCTTACTTGCGGTTGAAGGATTCACATGGAAGACACACTCTCGGCTAACTCTCACTTAGTGCTTCAGGACTAGTTAACCACTAGATCTCTTGAGGTTAAAATTCCAGCTTTAGACTCTTAAGTTCCTGGTTTAGTTAACCATGACACGATCCACACGGCCGTTAACCAAGAGTTTAATCTTGAGATTAGCAAATTTGACGATAATCTCTTGGTAAGCGCCCTCATCTCCGCTCCTATGGGCCCACGTCACATGAGGTTGAGCTCGCGTAAAGTACGCCTGCTCAATCTCACCCCAAAACGGTGCAATGGTTATCTGTTGTGCGCACTACGTCATCTCGACCTCAAGGCTCTGATTGGTTGGTGCTCAAACGTGAGAACTGAAAAAACTCATGAGCTTTTCCACGCACCATCACGCCCCACTGCGTCGGTGGTTATGGCGCAGCGGGAACATTGCGTTGGTGGATACGGCGCAGCGTGACGATAGTTAAAAAGGCTTCAGTTTAAATTTGACCAATCAGGTGCATTGGTGTTGTTGGTTGGCAGTATTTTGTGAGTTCAAGCATGCGTGCGCAGCCTGATCGAAGTGCGCCCACGTATGTCTAACTGTGGCCAGGAGATTATGTGCCGTAGGTCCATTGGCAGCTTCATAGCTATAAAACTCAATCAACTGTTTTCCATAACAATATAGATACTCAAGTGAAATGTCAAGAGATGTCCAATATCCTACATTTGAAGACACCCTATTATTCTTGTGCTATAAGTATAAACCCACTTGTAATCTGCCTTTCAACAATTCAAAACTCCCTACAATAGCCTACAAGAATGAAATCTTATTTCCCGCTTTGATCTGGTAGATTTGTACAATGGACCCTATTGTCATGAATAAGGTAGATAGATGTGATCGATTATGAGCTAAGAAAAATGGTTGAGTACTTTGATCAAATTGAGAGACACAGGCTCCATTGAACAGAAATGGCATCATTCGCTCGTCACAATTAAGATCACTTTTGAGCACTGTTAGTGTTGTAGTCGAGTCCACCCACCCGAGTCCGAGTCCGACTGTAAAGCAACCCTTCCCGTGCCTTTTCACCTATTTCTTTTCCCTGAAAATTGCATCCCTAATTCAATCAATTTTCAAAGAGAGCTGCTCTAGGAAGCTGAAAATTGCCAGTGAAATATCCTCTTTGTAAGAAATGATATCATATGTGTGCAGATGTACTTAAATTGGTCTTTAGCGCACATTTTAGTTTCGGATGCCTTTTCTTAAGCATGAAATGATAATGCTTTAAAGAGAACCATAATTGTTAATGTAACAATTTCTCACCCATGCATCTTATTTCAAAAGATTTAAAGACATTTTATCTCACAAAGTTGAGAAAAAATTAGAACCGTGGAAACCTCCCACATTCACATATTATTCAAAAGACTTGACTCAGGTCACTTTTCTGAAAAACTTGAAGGATTGACTTTGAGTCACTTTCACTTATCAATTTTCAAAAGACTTGACTTGACTTAAGTCACATATTTTAAAGGCTTGACTTGACTTGAGGTCTTTGTGCTACATTACTTGAAAGTTGAGTCTAAACACTTTTCTGACGACTGTCAATTTGAATCATTTATGCCTTAACTAACGTTACTGGACAAAACAAGTTCATTACCATTACAAACCCTCATCACTACAAAACACTACGCTACTAGGTGCCGGCTGCACGATATCGTGGCATAATCATACGGGCTGAAGTAAATCTTAAGATTGTTTGATTGAAGCGAACTCCATTGCACGATTATGTAGGGTAGGAGTGGGACCTCTCACGCCGGCAACTCGGGTTTGATTCACAGCGCTGGCCTACATGTAGGTCTTTCCCAGCTAATTTGACCTGTTTAGCTCCCAATTAACACTCCTCAAGGTTAAGGTTTGGCAATAATTTCACTTTCAATATGACTTCATGCTAATGTAATTTGTTTCAAATGCTCTAACCAAATACTCAAATTTGGCCCGAAACATGCAAATCCTACCAAGTAACTCTGCTTCACACACCGTCAGTCAGAAAGCCTCAGAAAGCCTTTTCGCATGTGTTTGCCCTACACTTGCCCTTAATGACGGAACAACCAGGATAAGTCAGTACTAAATGCTGGTGATGAGGATTAACCTTGCTGAGTGCAGAGAAACTGTCAACAAATTATCAAGTTCACCCAGCATCAAATAAACAAAGTGAGTGGACTGAAAACATTCCACAAAGACTGGGGGTTGTCCTCAGCTAGATGGCATAAGGGCATCCACAGTTCACAACACATCCAGTGTTGCCAGCAAAACATTGCCTTGAATAGCCCAATTCAGGGTGTAATGACACTGCGCTCCATTCAAAAGGGGCATAGGCAGTTCATAACAAATCCAAAGTTGCCAACAAAACATTGGCTTTGGCTTCAATGGCCCAATTCAGGGTGTAAAGAAAGACACTCAGGGTGTAATGACACTCTGCTCCATTCAAAAGGTGCATAGGCAGGTTATACACTCGTCCAAAGAAGTTCCTTGCCACTCATTGAAGTTCAAATATTGAATAAATTAAACAATTGCATGTCAAAATAAGCAGACAATAATTCTCTATCATGTCTGTATGAAATTAAGATGTACGCATTCATGCATGGCAGAGCAAATTCATCAAGCAATGGTAAGGTTCATATTGTGTTCAATCATTCACATTATCATTTGAATGGAGGGATTATCCAATTTTTTGCAATCTTCTTCCACAGACCTTGCCATTGTCAAGTGGGATCTGCCATGCATGAGTGATCATGTCTAAATTCCATGTTAAGCTGTTAATAGAGGATTACTTTCTGCTTATTTTGATATACAATTATATATTCTATTAAATATTAATTTGAAATATTTGGACTTTACTATAGTATTACTATTAGTGGCAAGGAACTTCTTTGGACGATTGTATATTAAGCACAAAAAAGTTGACTTGCCCTATTACTTAGTGCCAACATCTGCAGGGTCTGTCGGTCGATCTCTTTTTCAATTTTATTTTTTAGGTAAACAAACATATACTACACAAGAACATAGATTTTAAAGAATGCTGAACATGTAATTATCATATTTCATCTTTTCTAAAAATTAAAAATAAAAAATAAACAGATAAGTGACAAATTGAGTGATTTATGCGTATATGTCGCTGTTAAACATTAACAGAACCAATTTTGCTATTGTTAATTAACCAAAATATATCTTCAGATTTTTGGGTCAGTCGCACGCGCAGGTAAACCAACTTTTTTTCTTTTAAGCCTTATAACAACATCCAGTGTTGCCAGCGAAACATTGGCTTGAATAGCCCAATTCAGGTGTAGTTAAACACTCCATCCAATATGAGTGTTGCCCAATTCCAAATAAAATGTAGGGCACTCTGGAATTTGATTTGGTTTTTAGGAGCCTTACCATTATATTTTCAGGGGTGGCATGGAAGTTTTGACAGGCATAGCTTTTTTGCAGTTTGTTTAAAATTGTTTATGTATTCCTATACCATGAGTTGAGTGGGTCAAGTTTTTTTTACTCATCAGTGGGTCAAGCTCCCCCCCCCCCCCCCCCCCCCCCTGAGAATCTAATGGGTCACCCCTTACTACGCTAGAAGAATACCAGTTACTCTTCTGGTATGGTGATCCAAAGAATAATTTTTCTCTAAAAACAGCAGTGTTTTCTCACCGTGATTCTCAGGTTTTACCGTTTCCCTCGGTTTTCTAAGAGTATGCCAAGATTTCGTGGAATTGTTGGCTTTGTGCTCAAACAAAACAAAAATTTGAATTTCTACACAAAAATCATCCATAAATAGTCCAATAAAATCTTGAAATGTCATGTAAAATACTTCGATCTATCATACCAATGCGAACTTGGTCGGGAATACCTCTTATCGATGTAAACAATTTTTGGTTCCTGTATGTTATTTTATCCACGTTACATTGTCTGGTAAAATGTTGACCACCAATTTGAGATCGCACATGGAAGGAGTTTGATGAAATAAAGAATACACTAAGACTCTGCCGCCCTCTACATTTTGTCATCACTGTACCGTAGGTTAAATATTCAAGATCGGCTAGGGGATGCAGAAGCAAGATGGCCGCGCTTGACGAAACAAATATTTCTTCGGTATGAAAAATGTCAAAATGGTAGACATTTCTAAAATAATGCAAATTATGAAACCTGTCTACCACTAGTACCAGGGATAACTTTCAAAATTAATATATTTTCAAAAGAGAAGAAAAATGGACTATATAAAGTAAGCTTATTTAATTTTGAAAGAGTGATATTTGTGGGTAATTTTTTGGTCTCGGTTTCTCGCATTTGGTTTATTTTCGCAGGATTTCTCGGTTTTGGTTGCAAATAAAAAAATCATGGGAAATCATGGTTTTAGTCAACTCGCCTCTCGGTTTTTGCCTAAACAAATTGCAGGATCCTCCGGGGCCTAACTATATAGGCTCGGTTGATTACGTCATCGAAAACAGTCCGCACATGCGCTTGGAGATATACTCCCTTTCATAATTCCTTGGACATAATTCGCGTTATTTCACGCGAGCGTATTTTGTCGTTGTTTTCGAGGCGCGGCGTCAAAATGCTTGACAGGCGCGATAAACATGAACAAGGTCACGCGCCGGCGATCACGGCGTGTGACGATTTCACGATTGACCAATTAAGATGCGCGATTATTTGTTTAAAGGGACTGGTACGCACTTCCTGGTTTACGCACATACGCACCTACGCATTACTACGCGACCCTACCAAGGCTCAAGATAACAGGTTTTTTTACCAGGAGCTACTTTTTTTCAAAAGTAGCGCCGGATCAGGGGGATTTATTGAGAACCGGGAGCTACTTTTAGTCTACCGGGAGCTAACCTTTTATTAAATCAAATAAGCTTGAGCGAAATTCGATGTTTTTGGGCCAGCTTCCGGGCGCTGGTTCGGGCATAATATCAGCGCTCGGTTGTTTATTTTTCAGCATTACCGGGCGCTTTGGCAGGAGGACCGAGGGGTAAAAATCGCCCAGCGCCCGCTTATCTTGAGCCTTGGACCCTACGCACATACGTACACAACTCGCACGTACGCATGATGTGATGGAATTATGTCCAAGGGATTATGAAAGGGAGTATAGGCTTGGGCGTAGTAATTTGTAGTACTCAGTTGGGTTAGGGTTAATACAGGGTGTCTCAAAAAAAAAATTAGGACTCTGTTTCATGACGATGTAATTCTAATTATAATCATTGGACCATGACCAATTTAGTCTCAATGTAAAGCCCAATTAATTATTATGATATCCTGAAAATATGAGATCAATCCGATGAAAAAAAGGAAAACTAGCGTACTTTGTGTAAACCATGTCATTTACTGGTTTGTACAATGGGAATTCACACAGTAACAGTCGAATAACATGAAAGTGCTCGACTTGTAACTCAATGAACCATTCACAGTGGGTTCGAGAACTGTCAAACAACACTTTTTTAATTTGCACAGAATATGCATGCATCTGTTTTGCGGATTTTTTTTAGCAAGTATTGATTTGTGCCAGAATTAAATGGATTACCAAACTAAACTTTGCTATTGACTGATAGATTATTTACTATGTTGACAATTATTATATACTATGTTGACAATTATTATAATGTATTGAAACGTAAACCATGTTATTTACTGGTCTATACATGTAGATCCCATTGTACAAACCAGTAAATGACATGGTTTACGCAAAGTACGCTAGTTTTCTTATTTTGCATCGGATTGATCTGATATTTTCAGGATATCATAATAATTAATTGGGCTTTACATTGAGACTAAATTGGTCATGGTCCAATGATTATAATAAAAATTACACCGTCATGAAACAGAGTCCTAATTTTTTTGATACACCCTGTATATCGTACTCAACCTCAACCCAAAACCATTGCTAAAATGGTACCAGAAAACCATCTCCATCTCACATTCATCCATCAAAATAAATCTCTATTATCTGATGATCTTGGACATGGATACCACTACAAACACAATACTGTTTGTAATATAAAAGCTAAGCTCAAGTGCCGAGTGCCCATCTCTCTTTCTTTGGCGTTTGGGCCAGACTCCTTCTTGTAATTTTTGCTATGGGGAGGTGGCCACTCGTCCTGAGCTGCATAACGAGTCTATTTGTATACATAACGATATAGCATACCAAATTGTTGTAGCTATTTTGCATCCTGGCATGGCTATCAAAATAATGTGTAGAGAATTCAGCAGTTCTACTCAACTAAGCAGTTGCTTCTCAATCTCAGAACAACTTTCTAAACTTTCAACTAAAATTTGGCTAATACAAAATAAACTTGTATTTGACGATCAGTTCTTACACTCAGAAGTGACAAGAAAATAATGTTATTATATTTTGTATCCTAGCCAGTGTATCAAAAAATATGTGTGTAGGGAATTCAATAGGCACTATACAGGTACTGTACCCAACAACATAACGTGCCAATGGTATACAGTGACTGAGCGAGGTACTACCGCAGTGCTACTCACTAAGTCCATCACAATTTCAATACAACTATTCAAACTTCTACTGAAATGTGGCTGATAGTTAGCAAATAAAATGACAGTGACAATCAGCACTCACCTGAGAGTATATTCCAATCCAATAAAGTTATGATATTAATCCGATTTATAATGTATCCATCTCAATAAAGTTAATGTCCATTCTGTTTGCGACCATGTTGATTATGGTGCATACCACTACACACTCACAACACAACACTGTACACTGTGTACTACTAGTATTAGGATAGCAGAGTCTTGTATGGAAACTACATCAACTTGAGTCCATTGTAATGCACTAGCCTGTATTGAAACCAGCTTGAGTTAGAGAGAGGGTGATCCACACTTTAAGATGCCCTGCTTGGTTTAGCAATAGAAACTGGAAGACACGCTATCAGAGTATCCTCAGTCACTTAACCACGCTATGGCCCTAACCGGCTTCGCCCACACACAACCCTAGTGGCCGTGCCTGCAGACGGCACTTGGACCGATATGCCGGAGCACCTACTGTCACGCATCTGAGTCGTAATTGAAAAATATCACAGTATCGTGGTCCGTCACAGGAAACCCACGGACACCCCAGAGGGAACATTGGTATTTGTAATATCGCTAGCGCCCCTGTGACTTCAGCGGTACTCCGGCTGGTATCGCTATACAATCAGAGTCAGGCAATGTCATATTTCTCAATTAAGAGGAACGACACGAGGCGAGGGGTAAACAACATCACATGCCTTAGCCACAAAGATTCAGTTATGAGTAAGCTTAATTAAGTTGAGATGTGGCGGAAATTTGGTGCGCTCCTATATTCTAAGATGGAAGATAACAAGTAGAAGTGGTAGATAAAATCACTTGCAAAGTTATGGATACCCGTTGATTAATCCAAATATAATCATTATAGTCTAAAATACTATAGTATAATAACAGAACTCCAAAACTCTGCCTAAAGGGCATAACTGGTACACACACCAGCTTTGATTAAGCCTCAACCAGCAGGCTAACAAAACTTACGGTTTTGTCATCAAAGCAATAGTGACAGTAATTCTAACTTTATCTTTGCTTTTCATCAACATTTAACAGGGTCGCGACCTCTGTCTCTGTCACTATGGAAACTTGACTCTGCTTTTGCCCTGTGGGGACATGACCTACCCAATGGTAGAGGTGAACTATCAGACAATTAAGAATCAGCAATTGATGGGCAGGTTTAGGGAGGCAACATTAGATATCTAGGGGGGTTAGGGATGCACCGTTTGATATCCAGGAGTGGAGGGGGGCATGGAAGTTTTTAGAAGGAAACACTTGAGCCACTATCCATGCGGAAGAGGAAAAAAACTTGACCCACTGATGAGTAAAAAAATAAATCTGACCCACCCAACTCAAAATAAAGGGAAACATTTTTTATTAAATGTCGCCGATGCATACCCCCAATCAAATGGTGCATCCCTTAGAAATTAAGGCCTGGAAGGGGTGGGGGGCAATCATGTATAACAGTTCTGAATCTAATCTCAAAAACAATCCATAAATGCAGATTCTCAAAGAAGAAATGACCCTTGAGGTCAAGTAAAAAAATAAAGCAGTTTCTTGTCCCCTCACAAATCGTTTTTAAGAAGAAAAAAAGATAATTGTACGGCGCTCAGAGGCTTTTTGTATTAAGCGCCTAAGAAATGTCTTGTTATTATTATTATTATTAATCCATTAAACTTATTTTGTTAAAAAATTTAAAAAGCTGACATCTTGGTTCTAGATTTACTTTAGTCCAACGAGCATTTTTTAAAGCAGGTTTTGCGTTAATCAACCCCCCAGAACCATGAAATAAAAAGATTTTACAAAAGCCTCGTCCTCTTCAAGTTACACACCAATCATGCAATACCACGCTGGTAATGGTGTTTTTGCATTGTTTACTTTTTAAAGAAAAATTAAGAAAAGTGCCCTCATCCTCCTTTTTTTCAAAAGTTACGACGAGAATCTATTTTTTTTCCTTCTTTGGCCTAACAAAAATTATAGCTTGATGAATCATACTCATCATAGCAGAGAATGTAGGTCCTCGAGACAGAGTTTAGACTGGAAACACATTTAAGTAATTGCGCGATTTAGTTTTGTTAGTTCATTTTTCTGATAGGCCTAACCATTTCTGTCTATTTCACTAAATTCTGTCTTGGCGCAGATTCAGGTTGAAAAAGACATCCTTATTCTCTAAAATTGGTGAATTTGATACCCTTAGAACAGGCCCGTAATGTGGTCGAAAAAAGCACCCATATTCTGCGTTTTTGTCACGGATGATAACAACATTATACCTGAATATCCCCCCCCCCCCCCCCCCCCGAGAGTGGCTGTTTTTAATAATAATTCAACCAGCATGCTTATATAGGCTTTTTAAGCCTGGCCCGAGCAAGTCTGGTCCCTTCAGGACCCAAGCGTGTGTCTGTACGGACCGACCGTATAAACAAACAAACAAACAGACACTCCCCAAGAAGTTTCTATCAAGCTGATGTCTGATCTGTATGAAAACCAAACATAGAATGACCGATGCCACAACCACAGCCCGCGAGTTCCAAAAAACCGCGCGAAAAGGTCAGCTGAATGCTGATGTGTTGATTGCGTACCTTGGGGTCACTAAAAAGCCCAACTCCCGGTAGCAAACTAGTTTTATTTGCGGTCGCTGCATAAAACCTTTTTATTTACAAAATTATTGAAGATCTTATGCAAAAAAATTGACCAATAACATGGATTTGCGGAGTATTATATGGAGTGTGTGGGAACTTCAATAGGATTTTCGACAAGATGCAACTTTGGATGGTTCCCTTTTTTATCAGATGGGGGTAATCAATGGGGTAATTGATTCATTGATTTCCATATAACACATGTACCAGACAAAATACAATTATGAATTGTGAATTATACAAATAATTGAATGCTGTTTCCCATGAAGGTAATCATCACAAATGTGTTGTGTAAATTCCAAGTCTCCAAATAAGGTGCTATTTTGGTCTATACTTTACTGTGCAAAATTTGGGAACCAGTGGGTAAAAATCTCCTGGGTGCCCTCTTCTTGGACTTGGGAGCAGGGATAGCACTGGGGTCCAAAATGTGAGAGGTCCCATGACATTTTTCAGGACCCCGTAGGACTTCAAATAACAAATTTAAGGGGTCCCCCAAGAAATTGAGGGGTCCTGAAGTTTGGGTATTTAAAAAATTTACTTTTTTACGGGCAGTTTTAATTAATTTATATTGTGAGCAAAGGATGGATATGTAATTTACAGAATTTCTTAAGGTTTCCATTTCCACATATCGTCAAATTTAAGGGGTCCCTTCAATTTTGATCGGGACCCGCAAGTCTTTCCAATTTGAAACCTGACGCGTCACTATTAGAAAGTGAGAGGTCTAGGACGCGCAGACGCGTCAGAATGCGACCCCTGCTTGGGAGGCTTGTGTAAATTTCTTCATTGGGCTACCCACCGAATCAGTGGCGTGGCCAGCTTTTTGAAACGATGGGGCATAACATGCAGTTGTACCGACATGAGGCATGATGTACCAACGATATTATACGGCATGGGTGGGGCTCACTAAGTTAGGACCCTGTGAAAATGTGGAACTTAGATGCTATCGGAGGGCATTCCTAGGCCATTTTACTTTCAAGCTTAAGGCTATCAAACGTCAATTTTTTTCTTGACAGTTCAGGAATTGTTATCAGTTTTTATTTAATTTGTATTGCCTAAATGGCTGTGCAAAGTTGCATACCGGTTGGTATCAATGTGGATTCCCCCTCTAGTCCCACGATATTGTCATGTAACGAAAATTGGACCAACAAAATGTTCGATGTTTTTAATTCTTGGACGTGGATACAAAGCCATTACAGTCTCAAATGAGTATGACCTCTCCTCAAATAGCCCCTCAAGAGAAATTGGAAGGCTGAGGTTAACATGTCCCCCCCCCCCCCCCCCCCCATCATATCTCACATTGTCAAATAATCCACAGGACACTGTGAACCCTGGGTCCAGGTGAGCTCATTAAATATGCATAGGGTAGTAGGGTGGGTTTGTAGGTGGTCCCAATATTCCTATTCAGATCAATGAATTTTACATGCACCACTTCAAAAGATCACAAAACTATGCATTGTTTGCGGTATTATTTCTGACAGCAGGGCTCTTTGATCTCTTGTAAATATGTGTGGATTTTCCTCTTTGAAATGATTGGTTTCTAATTTGACACTTCTATAATATAAAAGATATCTGCTCTGGTCTGGCCTGAAAGTATAGTGCATGTTAGAAAATACCTGTTGCAAAAGTAATCTTGATAGTTATTATACCTATATTAATTAATTAAATCAATTATCTTTTCTTAAAGGTTAAGCCATAAATCATGTATAAAAAGTAATAACTATAACAAAAATGTAATATCGACAAAGTGGTTAATTGTAACAAACTATGTGTGAACCAAGAATTTAATTTCAGGTGTACATATTCTGACCAAAAGAAATTGTTGTGTTGCCCTCGGCAACCGATCCTAAAATCTCAAAAATCAGGTCCGCAATATTATTTTTTATAATGATTTAAATTTTACCTAATTGTCTAAATATGTTCTGCTTGAAATTAATAAGTTTGCTTGAATATATTGCTTTTAAACTGTTATCACACTAGAAACATGAGCCAAATTGACATTTACCAATTTTGCCTGGTCATGACCCATGGTCTGTCAGTAATATTTGTCAGTCAAAAAAAAGAAGGAAAATCAACCACCGACCGGACTTCAAGATTTTTGGCACTTGTGGGCAACACAACAAAAAATGTGTTGCCTTTATGGTAGCGCTGTTTATTCTTAAAACTTTCTCTAGATACCCATTCATAACGGCAGGTTTAAAATAAAATAGGCAATTGTATTATGTCAAAGCTATGTATGTTTTTTAAACACTTTTTTTGGCAGTGTCATCCAGCGATCAATCCACAAGACAATTGATATTCTAGTGTGACTAACAGGACCACAATCTAAAGATAAATTATTTCTACAACTTAAGATCAATCCTGTAGAAATTGAATTCAGTTTTACCAGACCCATGATTTTCTAGCCCAAAGTCACCAGGACAATTCCAATTCAATCAGTTTCATGTTTCAATGATATGATATTGAAGTACAAGAACAGGGGGTGGAGTACCCAATAAATATGTTGCAGACACTTATTTTTAATGTGAGCTGTAAACTTCGGGGAGGGGTACTTGGATTGTGTTTGGATGGATACTAAAAACTGACATTCTCCGCTATTCTCCGGTGAATAGCGGGTGTGGGGGGGGGGGGGGGGGGGGGGGGATTCTCATTGAAATTTATCCTGCTTGAGTAAGAATAATACTGGTGATTTATCTGGAAAACGCTAGTGGAATCTTGCCCTGTTCCGATACAATGCGCAAGCGGTAGAAAACCCAGAAGTAAGCATACAACATTGATCGCAACGCCATAATTCACTGTCACCAATTTCCTTTTTTCTTGTACAAATAAGCGTGGCTCTGAAGTAGCTGGGTACATCTGTGTAATCTTTTTGTATCTATTCCGAGCGTTAGGAACATTCATAATGTATGATTAGAGGACAGATTCTGTGTATAAAATGTCGGCCCCATTGTCAAACGAGGTCAACACACAATGCCTTTCGGCGGATGACCAGAGTATGAAACCTTTAGCTGGCAAGGCAAGCATGTAACGATAAGCATGTAAAGATATGCACGCAACTTTGCATCTTCCCTAAGAAAAAAGGCCCCAAAAGAAACAACCCTGTTCCTCGTTATTCTCTGCTATTATCCCAAAAACGATGATTCTCTATAGAAACCAACTTTAAGTTAGTACCAGCGTTCCAAACAGCGATAATCTGTGTACCCGAAATGACCAAATTTCAAGGCGGATAGCCATTTTTTTATGCCGATTATGACCTATAACCAAGATTTTGACACCAAAACAACTGAAGCAATTGCGGATAACAATAAATTGTGGCGGATAACCAAATTCTTCTACTACATGTAAGATAACCAGTTACCAGTTTAATTTTCTTATTTCTAACATAACACTGGTTAGTACTCCCCCACTCTCCTCTCACTCTCTCTCCACACCTAATTCTCGTTCTACTTGGGCCAAGATTAGGCAATACTGTGTTTAAATTCAGCCTTCATAGTTAAGCAGATAACACATTGCATCCATTCATCTTTAAGATGGGCCTTCAATGGACAAGGGGATAACAAGAGCTTGTGGTGATCAATATATTGGTTTTAAGAAAGAGGATTAATAAGCGCCTTAGAATGTGCAATATGGGTATTTATCCCTGGCATGTTGACTATAAAGGGGGGAATATTTCACCCCATTTTTGACAACTTTTAAATTTCAATTTCAGAATGTATAGCGTCTGTGGAAACTGTAACCACCCCCTCCCCCCCCCACACACACCATCCACTGTATACAATAATCATGGAAGTGTTAGGCCAAAGACTTTTCACATCAAGCATGTCAAGCAGTGTTCAAATTAAGTGGTAATCCGAGCTTCCCGAAGCCTAAAAATGCTGGAGGATAACCTAAATTTTAATGCAGGTTATCCGAATTAACCTAAATTTTAATGCAGGTTATCCGAATTTTAATGCAGGTTATCCGTGGGATGACCAAACTTTTGAATATATGTACTGTTCTGTAGTTACT
>CM069449.1:55346282-55436207 GCA_035610835.1 Ophiura sarsii
GCAAAATAATATCCATTTTACCAAAAAATCAATATATTGCATAACTGTGGAAGTGTTTATTCTACAGTTTAGTTTGATGTAGTTTGAATGAAAAATGATGCTTTTGACAATGAAAAAAGAAACGTTATCAACATGGAAACGTGCAATATAGCCACGCTTTTGAGTTTATTTTTAAACGCCTCTGGGTTTATTTTTAACACATCTATCTAGAAAACAGTGTTACGTGCATGCACAACATGGAAGAAAGAAATAGAATGTGAGTTAAATAAAATGGGAGTTACTGAGTTACAGCAACCACAACAATGTTATACCATGGCCTGGCACAAGGTCCTGTACTTTCTCTATCATTACAATTCAAGCTATTTTACATTTGTCATCAGCTAACATTATTTATGATCATCTTAACATTATTTATGATCATCACTCCACTTCTTAAATTCATAACTTAACCCTGGATCATTTATTGCTCTATGTCAAGGAGATATGGCCTGCAATAAAATGGCAAGATTGAAAACAAACATTAAAGTTGATATTTTGATATGGACACTTGCTTGCATTAGTAATGGAGCAGCAGTTACAGGGGTGTCTAAAAATTAGCAACTTAGGCCAAATATACATGTTTAGCATGCCGCTTCCTTTATTGAGCCACTTGAATGTTCTTTCTTACCTTGATTTTTTCCAAAAATCGAGGTTCTGTATCTCTGCCGTTTCTTTCTTGATCTTCTTTCTTTCTTTCTTTCTTTCTTCTTTCTTTCCTCAAACCCATCTAAAAATGCTATTTTTTGTACAGTTTACATGCTACAATCACCAAACTTGGTCAGTAGAACCTCCAACCTAACTTCATATAGGGTGTTCACAGTTTGGGGTCAAAGGTCACACAGGGGTCACTAGGGGTCAAAAGGTGATTTTCACTTAAAACGCATTTCCAATTAGTGAAATGACCTAGGATCGTCAAAATTGGTCCACATATTCCTTTTGACCGTACGCATGTACAAAAGAACGGTTTTTTTTAAATTCAAAATCATTTGGGGTCACTAAGGGTCAAAATGTCAATTTTCACTCCAGTCACTTAAAATGCTTTTTTTTAAAGAGGAAATGACCCATGATTATTAGAATTGGTCAAAAGATTCCTTGGGTCCATGCATATATAGGGTGTTCAGCGATTAAAAGTGACATGTCCATACCGGGTCACTAGGGGTCATTGAACTTTACAGGGGTAAAAGTTTAGACATGCTCCGATTTGGACCGGGTTTGTTGCATCTTGTTTGGATTGATGAGCCCAAGAAAATAAGTCAATAATATTGACCAGGTCAAAGGTCAAAAAGGGGTCACTAGGGGTCATTGAACATTACAGAGGTAAAAGTTAAGACATGCTCCGATTTGGACGGGGTTTGTTGCATCTTGTTTGGATTGCTGAGCAAAGAAAATAAATAATCATATTGACCAGGTCAAAGGTCACGAAGGGTCAATAGGGGTCATTGAACTTTACAGGGGTAAAAGTAAAGACATGGTTCGATTTTGACCGGGTTGTTGCATCTTGTTTGATTTTGATGAGCCAAGAAAATAATTCAATTATATTGACTAGGTCAAAGGTCAAGAAGGGGTCAAAAGGGGTCATTGAATTTTAAAGGGGTAAAATTTAAGACATGATCCGATTTTGGACCGGATTTGTTGCATCTTGTTTGGATTGATGAGCCAAGAAAATAATTCAATCATTTTAATCAGGTCAAAGGTCAAGAAGGGGTCACTAGGGATCATTTTCTCAAGAAAAAATCAAGGTAGCCTGGTCTTAGACCGGAGCAAGATCTAGTTTTTTCTGTATTCAGTCGCAACTTTTTTGGTCAGGTGTTTCAGAGTTTGAGATGTTTGTACAGCTTTGTGTCTTTCTTATTTTAAGCAAGTCTTCTGGTAACCAACCTCTTAGAACCATGAAATAAAAACATTTTAAAGAGGCCTCTTTACGGTTCACAAAGTAAATAAGAGCGATTTTGCTCCAAAAAGTTTTTTAAAAGAGGGGGGGGGGGGGGGGGGGGGGGAAGGGCTTCCTCCTTCCTGTTTCGTAAAAAGTCTGGATGCTCACATGGTTTTTTTTAATTTGCCTAAACTATTAAAATGTAATACTGTTAAACAGCTCAATTTCACATCAACTTAATTTAGTGAATTTGCATTTAGTCAAATGTTTGCGGCAATTTAATTTTAATATTATATTACCATTAATAATATAATTGGTGGCAATTTAATTTGGCGAAATTAGCGAAAATTAAATAAATCAAGTCGTTTTACAGTACCAGTTCCAGACAATAATAGTGCTATTCCACTTCACTATCCTCTCAGTCTCAAGCCGGTGACATCCTGTCCTACTCGGCATTAATTGGCATAATTTCAGATACTTCCATTTACATCCATTGAAGCAAGGGTCTACCGCTTCAATATGGCACCAGTGATTTCTGATCAAAACGAATAATCGTAATGAAGACACTCATCATGTAGACTAAGATCCTTCTCAGAATCCAAGGGTCTTGAAAAATATGGCAGTGTTTGTTTCAGAGAGATTAGTTGAATCGTAGGTTGGTCTGGTCAAAACACTCATGTATACTTCTTGGGCGACCAGTTAATTGGGGGTGAGGGGTGGGGGGGGGGGGGGGGGGGGGGGAGAGACACCAACCCCTCATTTTTATCATGGGTGCTATCAACTTCAAGCTTAATGTTTATGTTACAATACAATCAAGTGTTTGGATGTTTTTTAACCAAAAAAACAGCATTTTTTTTATATTTTGTGGCCAATTGAGGGTGATGTGAAGGTGCTATTGCTGCTAATTCATTGTGTGTATGCTTCAGGGTAGCTATTTTTACTTTCACTAACAATAACATCATAACAGAAGTGTCTGTGACTGACTGAAGAAATCACCGATTTTGCCGAAATTTGGTTCAGGTAATTATATTAATTGCGCAGATAATCATGTACATATTCATATGTAGAAAGCCCACCAATTCACCTTTGTATTGTACATGTTATAAAGGTGTTTTAGTATTGAAGATAACATACCTGGTCTGGTCAAACACTTCAAAGACACCAAGTATAGACTGGATGGCTCAGAACAACTTATTACATGCATTCATCTCATCAACTCAGTTTATTCTACAGTACCTGTTTAGCAAATGGAATATAAGATAGGTGTGTTGGTACTGAAGATACCATTGTCTGGTCTTGTAAAACACTTGAAATGGCTTGAGAATGGCTCTGTTTCGATGTCTATCTTGACAAATGTGATGTTATCTGTGGAAAACCCCGTCGGATGTCGTAAAATGTTAACCAGGGATTATGGGTAACAAAAAAAAAAATTTTAAAAAAAATTGTGATATTTTTTTTTTTTTTTTAAGATTTTTTTAAAGATTTTTATAAAGCAAATTAGTTTCCAATACTTTGTGTCATCATCTTTCATGAAATTTCACTTTCAAAAACTTACTCAAGTCACTTATATTATTAACCTTATAATGTTATTATATTGAATTATGTCTCTTTTTTGGCCTGTCTAGTTAGTGTCTTCATGATTTCTTGTTTTGTAGCTTTGATGACATCACAATCATCATTCACTCATAACTTTTTTTGTAGTGATCGTAGAAAAATGATCGAAACAGTTCTGTAAATCAGCACAGTTTTAGCTTTCTTATGAATAAATATCTCCAAAAGAAGCATGTTCAACATTCTTTGAAATCTGTGTTCTTATGTATCTACAAACCCAGATGTTGGTTTAACTTTGTTTTTCCTAATAAGAGTCAAACAAGGACAGTCACAATCGAAGAATCTTTTTTTTAAAACATTTTGTCAACACCATCAGCCATTTGGAAAACTGTATGCATGTACTGATGAAATAATGAGTACTTGTGTTTTATTATTTCAAAGTCAATTTCATGGTCAACTATTACCAAGCCATTTCAACATTGCAAGGGGTAAAAACGGATCTCTTAAAAAGTGCATGGTTATGTGAAAGTGCAAAGAAGAGTTTAAAGACACCACCACAATGCATTGCGTTTTTGCAAAATGCCCTAATTCTGGTCTCCAATTTGTCTCGGTTCCTATATAGACATAGGCACACAATCATGGCTTCATAGCGCATTCATCGTTGGAGCTCTTACATAGGTTCTAGTTAACATCAATGAATAAATTCGTAATCGGTGTTCCTTTTTCTTATTTCTAAAACTTAAGAGCTCAACAAAAGCACTGTGTGAAAAAAGCTTTAGTTGGCTGGCATCCGCGCAGTGCATTGTGGGAAGACCGTTAAAAAATCTTCTTTGGTGAAAGTGCGTACAGAGGGTTGACTTCGCTCCTTTGAATTTTTAGCAATTATGTCAAGCTTGGTGGTTGAGTTTGAAATTAGTGTACTATTATAGTGGTTCGTCATGAATTAATCAATTGACGCTTAACAAAGATTTGAACCGATGTCCTCCTTGATTATGAAGTGTTGAATTTGAACATCCATGCAATGCTTTCGTAGAGGGCTTTTTCCCCCAGGATTCCTTCAGAATCTGATCTTTCTTATCAATTTGAATGTCAGAATTATTCATTTTCTTCATATTTCAGTGGCCCAAGATAAGACCAAAGGGCCATATGTTACATTAGCATAGATCTTTAAATTTAGATTAAAATTGAAATGGGTACTTATCTCTAACCAAGGTTTTGTATTTCAATCCCAAAAATAGAACATTAGTTAAGATTAGCAACATGCAAAGTTGATAAGCGTTAAAAATGAAGAAGAAAAAGTGACCACTCTTTATAATCTGCAACCTTGCTTGGTCTGTTTGTCCCAAATTCTAGAGGCGGGGGATTTGATGGAAAATTATCACGATGAATAGAAAATTTGCTCTTTTCACAGAGATACAATATGTCACTTTCTTGAATTTACCAAACCAAGGCTGGTCGCTAATCACTTAACTAATGAAAGTGAAAAGATGCTGAAGTAGGGGATTTAACTTTCCGGACACTTTTAATATTTAACAATCAATGTGTGAGCCCATTTATGGTAATAATAATGCAGATAAGATGAAGTGAAATATGTCTCAGTAAAAACAATATTTGAATTACAATCATAGGAAGACTTCTCAAATGTACAAGCATGAAAAGTGGTTTTTCAACAACTTGTGAAAAATAACAGCCCACAAAATCAACACTTTTTGGGAGTTGATCAATTTGAAATAGTAAGTGGTAACATAGGCCGTTATTGCAACTATTGCATTGCAAAGTGTTTTACTGTCTTTGAAATGTGTGATAAATGGCTCCTATTAATTGGTGCAAAATGGTAGTCTTGAACAGTTTGACCACCCAACACGGGACGGACGGACGGACTAGTCAATGGCCTTATGTGATACTTGATGTGAGGCGAAAAAACGCGGACAGTTTACAAAACGTGCTTTATTTGTCAGTCGATTACTTTCATTTTTTGGGAGGATAAACTAGATTAACAATGCTTTATACAAACAACAAACATTCCATGGTTCAATGCACGCATCAAGGTCAAATGGTCGTTTCAAATTATGCACAATGGTTTTTTTGATTCACCCTGTATAGGCTAATATGCATATATCATAACGATCAGTAGTTCAATGTTTGAGATGATGAAATAAAATAATGCAATACTTCTTAAGAAAAAAACGCTTGATTCTGTGAAATAGTGGGCAATTTTTAAGAAAGTGAAAAATGCTCCCAAAAGCGAGAAACGCGCTACAAAAATTGAGATCATGTTTTCTTCCGGGCGATACGTGTATGTACAAACTGTCCTTGTAATACCACTTCTTGCCAGTATGTAACTCCTACTGATATTGCTACATGGGTAGTCAGCGTCATAATGCTATGGACATAATTCCAACAGTGTGTAATCAAAGATTTTCTAGTACAACAAATCTTTGGTGTAATGTACAGGGTGAGTCAAAAAGACTGCAATAGTGGAAGGAAGCCATTTTGTTTTCAAAACCAAAAATGAATTTTAAAACTTTTTAAACGTTGCAAGAATGATGTATTTAATCCTAACTTTGTGTGAAAAAATGAAGTCAATATCATTTTCCGTTTGCCTTTGGTGAACCTTTGTGACCAGTGCACCCATTTTACACGTTTGTCTGGACACGAGATACCCAAAATATGCATCAGATCGCAAAACGTGTCTCCCATTCAAATTTGGAAACTTGAGTTCATTTGTGATGTTATTGGAATTTGATACATCCTTTCTTGTTTACATAATCAATTATAATCATACCCATGCTGTGAAAGCGTATAATGTTCTAAATTGTAATAAAAAACTGAAATTTCCCATTTTTTTGTTGGCGGGATATTCAAATATGAAAATGCAATGTGTGCCATTTCAAATGAAAATCACTGTGCTCGTGGACAAACAGGTAAATTTGGTTGTGCAGCAAAGAGGGTCACCAAAGACAAACGAAAAATGCGATTGACTTCATTTTTTCACACAAAGTTAGGATTAAATACATCATTCTTGCAACATTTAAAAAGTTTTAAAATTCATTTTGGTTTTGAAAACAAAATGGCTTTTTCCCACTATTGCAGTCTTTTTGACTCACCCTGTACATGCGTACGAGCATAATATACTTGCGTAAACCAGGGGTGTAAATACAGGACAGTTACTTTAACATATTACTGTGCATCCTGATTGGTCAATCGTGAAATCGCCACGTGAAATGCATGCATAGCTGCTCTCGCATTTCATACATCTGGACGCAGCTCCGTGAACAACATCAAAACATACTCGCTTAAATGGCATGAATTTCATCCATAGCATTATGACAGTATTATCTTTCAGTATTAAATACAACACACATCATCCCAACCCCATCTTGTTCCATTGACATACCTATGTTGTATCCCAACCACATTTTGTATACAATGTAAATAACCAATACAATTGATCTATCTCGTTGGCCTCCTTCTTTATTATTTATTACACCCTATACAAATAAGATCTTAGCACCTAACAACAGCATTATGCCAATTCAGGTACATAACATGTGTGTAGAGAGATAGGGTCTAGTATGTGTTCAGTGTTATGTCTTGGTAAATAGCAGAAACTGTTTATAACATACTGTATAAGTGCACATTTTTCGCGCTACATTTATTTTCGCGCTTTTAGCATTAAAATCAGCAAGCGCGGAAATAAAAACGCACTAATATATTCCTTTTGAACGTAGGTCTATGTAAGGACGCTCAAAATCACGAAAAACAAAAACAAGCAAAATTGTTCAAAATGTGCGAAGTGCAAAATTTTACACGCACAAAAATTTCCACTTTTATAGCAAACAAAAAAGCTGAGGATAGGCCATGAGGTCCTCTGTATTGTTGTAAGGGCATATACCTGTTGGTTTTTATTTGTGTTACAATTTAAATATAGTTAATTCAATTATATTTACATCTAACAGAAGTAGGATAGGCATATGATACAGTTTGGTTTGGCTCCCTGAATAACAACACATATGATGTCCACTGGAACATCATATCACAATTTTGGCATAGACTTGTCCGTCTTTACCTTGTTTCAAAATTCCATCAGCCAGGGAAAGTTTGAAATTCTAAAATAAGGGTTCTTTCTTTGAACTGTAATCCCCATAAAAATTGAGGAAATTAGGTTATTTTGGATCTCAGCCAAATGTTGAGCGCAGTTTAAATGTTGGAAATATATCGTTTTTTCCACTCGGTCAAAGTTTCTTCCCCATTCATGGATTAAGATACCTTTTTGGCTATGAGGGCTATTTCGGGCAAATTCTGCCAAAGATCGCCCCCTTTAGTACATTTTACCATACATGTAGGCCCACACTTTCTCAGGGGGCATTTTGTGAAAACTCAGGGGGCTATTTTGTGAAAACTTTTGGAGCTAATCGCCCTTTGCCGTGTAGTGTATCAATTGTCTCCTCTTTTTCTTTTTCGATCAAACATCTTTTGGACTTAATTATACTCCATCCTTCCCATTTTTACTCCCTTTCCCTTCTTTCTTTCCTGTCGTTCCTCCTTTCCTCCTTTTTGTATCGTATTTGACCGAGTTTCTTCGCCATTTTTTCAAGTGTGTTGATTTTTGTTTCTCAGGGCATTTTCTAGTATACCCTTGAGATGAGCTATTGGTATTATTACAAATGACAAATTACGAAAAATCTTTTAAAAGTGAGGGGTTATTTTTTGGAATTTTCAGTCACTGTAATGCGCCAAAATAAGTTAAAAAATACTCGCTCCCTGCTGGTCATCAAGCAGGTTTGGTGTGATATGTATTTTCCCCCCACTTTGAAACGAACAAAATGCTAAGAATCCAGAATAACCCCTCAATTCTCAACTCTGTATGGGATTCAGGGGTTCCTGTAACCCTCCATCAAAACACACTAGCACTAAATGTACTATGCCTGGTCCATCGTTTGCATCAACTCTTCAGGCAATTTGTACATGTAAGCATCAACATGAACCAGAATTACAGCTATAAACCCTTTTCCAAGGTCCGATATGAAAGCTTTTTTAGCCTAACCATTTTCCAAGCACACCCTTATCAGAATGATGTTATATTATTTTGGAAAATAATCCCAAAATTGATTTAAAAGTGTAAGTGTAGGAAAAAGTTTTAAATCGCACGTAAATGTTGATGAAAACAGTCACAAACCAACATGTGAGCATCTCAAACATGTTCAATGAAACCAACAGCCTTCTTGAACACCAATCTCAAAATTGTATTACCGTCAGAAGAAAATAAATTTGATCAATAGTGTAACAGATTTTTTATCAAGCCATATCATTTTACTTTCCCGGCACTAGCTGTTTTTGAAGTTTTTGTACAGTCATTACTGAGAATCTAAATCCTATAGGGTTTAGCCATTTTGTTAGCTACATTTTAATGTCTTGCTACCAAACAGACTGTACATGTAAATCGACCACAACTGAGAAAGTTTTTTGAAAAATGATAGTACACAAAAAGTGAGCGTATACCCAAACATGCATTCCCATCGCAGGCAAGCCCAGAATAGTAACTGAATCGAAATGTAAACACGTATTTTACACATTGCAGTATTTGAAATGTGTTAAACTTACTTACCAATTAGCTTTAAAAAATAATCACAAATAATGTCGAAGATATTCCAAATATCTCAACTTGATCGATGGGAGAGATGGATGTCCTTATTTCCTCTTGCTATATATCCACACCTTGTAAACGAAGGCACACTTCACTTGTACTCAGTCTTGACTCTTGAGTTTTGCATAGATTCTGCAAAGTAGGAAAAAGACAAATAAACAAATTGATGAATATCAAGTCAATAATCACTGACAATTAGTGAAATGTTTAGACCCATATATAGGCCTACTGGTTGTGCTGCAAATAGTGAATACTGCTCTATGCACTTCTATCTTGTAGTTAACCATAAATGGTAAAACACTGTGTTATTCTGAGCAGAGAAAGCATGGGATGATCTCACAAGTACAACTTGGGAGTAAGATCTATACACACCGATTTAAGTAAGCCAAGATAAAAGGTAAATATCCGCTGAAAAATGGTAAAACGCTTAGCCCTCATGTAGAAAGACCCACATGCAGGCCTATGTATGACATGAATATGGTGGAAAAAAACACTTGTTATTATGTTGGGTTTCACACCAAGCGAAGCATGGCTGGTTGGAGCCAACCAAGGCAGAATCTCAAAGCATAAGGCTTAGATACGCACCAATACAAGCCTACTTTCTTAAGCATACAGCTAGAGAGAGCCTAATCCTCACCATCTGTAGATCACCAAGGCCTGTTTACAATGTTTCCTCTCCTTACTCACGCATTCATTCACCACATCTTGGCTCATCCCAATCCTGCTATTGTTAGGGGTATAACAATAGGGTACAATAGGGAGCCACTTCTGGTTGGCTAGTGTATGAATGGCCCTGGTCCACTGGAAAATTGGAAAGCTCTGACAGCCCTGGGCAGAATGATTTGTTTGCCAGAATAGGAATTGATTAAAAAAAGAAGATGATATTGTGTCTTTTTCTTCGAGGCTAAATTAAGATATTGTGCTGTTTCTTGCCGAATGACAGGTGACAACTGAATCATGGATGTCATGAAAACTGTAAGGCATGTAACGAAGGAACCAACTGTTTTCTTTTACCATTATTTTAAATAATGATTTAGGTTCAATATTTTGGTAAATTTGCTGAAAAATTACTGCTATACTCTGTTTGGCCATCTCGAGACAGTGACGTAACTGAACAGGCGCAGCTTTTACGCACGCGTGTGTATCTTCCGCCTTTCAACGCTCGTGTTTGTACGCCAGCGGCGTGAATATGCGCGCGCGTTATGTGATGCAATTTGTAGAATACGCGGTTACGTCACTGTCTCGAGATGGCCAAATAGAGTAATAATAATAATAATAATAATAATGAAGTCTTATATAGCGCCGGTATCCGCCAAAATTGACGCTCATGGCGCTTGTTGCATATACAACCACTTAAACAACAACAAAAAATATTTACAGTGCATAAAGTTCAAGTCTTAGTAATAGTATATTCATCATAACAAGATGTCTGGAAAACACAATAGTAAAATTATAAATTATAAATAGTTATGACGCTTGAACATATTTCCCCCCCCCCCCCCCTTTTGTAAAAGGAAATTCAGTGTACAAGTCCTAAGCCTGAAGCCCTGCACTCTCACTTCTGCTTCCCAAATGGGGCCCAAATGCTAGGAGAAATATCGTAACAATCATCAAACATTGGTCTAAATAAATGTAAACATTTGATCAGACTTAAATTGAGATTGTTAGCAAGTTTTGCCGGTTAACATGAGGAAATGGGCAATTGAGAACGCTTCTAACACACAAATTTGGACTAAGATTAAGAATACACTACCATTCTTATTCCTCACTGTGTAAGTGCATGGACGTTCTATCAATGTCCCCATTGTAGACACGCAGTGGGTAGGTACTAAAGGAACTCCCAACATTTTGTATTTTAAGGGAAATTAAGAAATGCATAACAATTTGAGGGAATGTCTTTCTTTTTGTAGGGACATTTTTGATGTCTTGCTAGGAAGTTTCTTCTTTCCCCCTTTTTTGTTTTTGCAGTCGTGCAACCTAGAGATGGTGTCCGTACGGAGACCACCAAGTAACATCTTTGATCAACCATGTAAAAATCCAATGACAATTTCTAGCGAAAATCAATTTTTAAGAGGCCCCCACAGCCTGCACCACGCTAGGGGGAGTAAAAAATCAATGGCCAGTTATAAGTGACTCCTCCAGTTGTCAATAAATAGATAGATAATAAGCAAACAAATTGCTTTTCTGTGTGATCCTTTATGAGACTGATCAGGGCATGATAATAAAGATGTTACGTTGTCATCCACGGCTTAGAGCACTTTTTAACTTGGCTGTAAAGTTGTCATTTTTTCCCTTTCCGCACATCTTGGACTGCCTCTTTTCAAAGAATGGTATTTGTGCTCTAATTTATACTTGTGTCACATCACCAGTATAATGGAAGTTACCGCAGAAGTATGATACTCCAGCAAAGTTGAAGGAAAAATACGACCAAACCATCGTGCATTGATTGATGTAGTCTACAACAACAACAAAATACTTTCATTATGGCCGTGAAGAAACTTTGCCAAAAACTTTCTAAGCTTTAGGTTAATAGAAGTATTGACTTCTATGGAAAACTAACCATGCATTCACCTGAGACGTGATCTATTACAAATGGGAGAGTCGCAACATCCTTCTTCTTAATTTTCTCAAAAGATAAAAAATATGAACACGATTATGATATGAGTCCCTGTCCGCATGGTCGGATAACAAGCCACTTGGAACTAAGTTAGGTTATTATATTTTATTGGATTCTGAATAGTTGCAATTTTCTTCATGGGATAATCCTCTCTTTTTTATCAGTTTTGATACCTTGTACGATTGATTGTCATCAGTCATAAGTCATACATATTTTATGTGTTATGGAGGCAATCAGTTATTTAGCTTGTAAATCATGATGATATCAATACACAAACTATCTCTATATATCTATTTGTCGAATTTACTAAAAAATCTATATTTGTGTTAAAAATATGCTGTATTATTATATTATTATTATTATTGTTGACTATTTTATGATTAGATGTACTTCAGTCTGAAGATTGCCACCACCCTGTGTGGTTGGTGTGCATGAAACTGCCAGTTACTATGTATAAATAATTCTTAATTTACTGCTTGTTTTTCAATATATTTGTGTTGGATATAAAAATAATTTGAAGTATTGGACTAAAATATAATGTATCTATTACACATGCAGGCAAAGAATGAGTGTAAAATCGGAGCGGGGCCGGCCTAAATATAAAATAAATATTGTGCGGATATGATATACTGCTATGACAATAGAGGGCGTCCTTAGCATATACGTCAAGGATCCCTCTATATGCGTTTGCACCTATAAGGAGATTGCGGACGGTCAGCGGTCGGAGCAGTTTCCTCGGTTTGATGTAAACTGTTGCACATATGAGACCTGTCACCACAAAATGAGCGTTAAGTCACCAATGTGCATTAGGAGATATGGTCCAATGAACATGCCAAAAATCATTAGAAAACAAAGACATTTTGCAACTTTAATTTGATTTTTGACAGGGAAAACATTGAGCAATTATGACATGTTACATATCATTTTAAAGCTTGTTTCCTGAATATTATGAAGCTGGACAAACCTCAAAACTAAGTTTTCCGACTTAACGCTCATTTTGTGATGACAGGTCAATTTTTGTGTGTGTGTGTTGCCCTCAAGTGCCAAAAATCCTGAAGTTGGGTCAGTCAGTCGTTTTTCCTTTTTTTTTCCTTCTTTTTTTTTGCTGACAAATATTACTGATAGACCGTGGTTCATGACAAGACAAAATTGGTAAATGTCAATTTGACTAATGTTTCTAGTGTAATAATACTAATAGTTTAAAAGCAATCTATTCAAGCAAATTCATTTCAAGCAGAAAATAGTAATATTTTGACAAATTGAGTAAAATTTATATCTGGACCCTCGATTTTTGAGTCGGTCGCTGAGGGCAACACAACAACAAAAATATGTTGGCTTATCCCAAACCCCTGAGGCCAAGCCTCGATTTAAGGACGTGTGAACCGGGAGCTACTTTGTAACTTTTCTGACAAAAGTAGCTCCCGCTCATATACTTTGCTATGCAAAATTTGAAAACACCGGGAGCTAAAACTTGGCAACCGGGGGGCAAAAAACTCCCAGCTCCCACTTAAATCGAGGCTTGCCTGAGGCCAAGGAGAAAAATAAGCATTCATGAACCGGGAGCTACTTTTTCAAAAGTAGCTCCTGCTCCTATACTTTACTGTGCAAAAACTGAAAAACGCCGGGAGCTAAATCTTGGCAACCGTTGGGTAAAAATCTCCCAGAGCCCGCTTATTTTTCTCCTTGCCTGAGGCACCTTTTTCAAAGAAATTATTTTCATAGCGAGGGGAAAAAAGTGCCCCATGCCCCCGGGGCTCGAACCCCGGACCTCTGGGTTCAGAGGCAGATGCTCTACCGCTAGGCCACGGGGGGAAACCATACATGGCGGAGTATATTTTGCCATGTATATACCTAGGGCCATTATTTCATCGAAAAACTGCCGAGCCAGGCGATTCAAGCACACCGCACCGTAGTAATTTGTAGTACTCAAGAGTGTTAGGGTTAGGTTTCTTTTGGAACATTTTAACATCTTTCCAGCTTTCGCTACTTTAAGTTTTGTTTGGATGGTTATAAAAGTAGGGCCTATTATATCAATCTTCAAATCAGTCTCTGACTCATGATGAAAACATTTAATTCCCAGCTACCCCGTTGATATATACTGGATGATCCAAGTCTGTTGAAGAGTATACAAGAATAGTGGTATCAAGATAAATTGATAATTGGTCTAGACTAAATGCCCATCTATACAAAAGGTCATCTCATTACTTTCCCATGCCAAACTTTTTCTATTCATCGGTAATAAATGACACAGTGCATATTGTTCCCTGTATTTTACTTGTATTGTGGACAAGATGTTTCATTTAGGGCCACTAATGACTGGGAAATGACCAGTGTGTAGAGTATGGGAACAATAGCGCTACTAGAAAGGAACAAGTCAAACACTTCAGTTTTATAGAATAATAAAATATAAATGTTCTACATTTTGTCAGATAAAGTCTTGTGCACAGCTGGCAATTACTTTACTGGGAATGATATAATTGTTCAATAAAACTATATTAATTTATGGTCCATATCACTTTCTCTAGATAGGGATATCACATAAGTGCAACATTTATTTTAACCCGAACAAATACTGTCAACGTGGACATTTTCGCACTACAAATGTACATTAACCTTCACGCTTTTTCGCGCTTCAAGCAGCTACTGCAAAATTAAAACATGCAAACATATTTATTTTGTGTACAAGTCTATGTAATGAACTTTCAAATGGCAAATTTAAAACAAGCAAAATAGCTGAAAGTCGGCAAAATGTTAAAAAGAGGTCATCCCACGAAAATTACCACTTTTACAGTATAAAGTTTGATCAGCTCTAAATTGGCCGAGCCTCCTTACAGCAGCAAATGAATACAGAAGTATGGCAGTAATACATGATGACAACAAGCGCACTGTGTTTCATAATGTGCACAGTGCTAAACCGCCTGCGTTTGGCCATAATCGCGCGCATACAGGGTGAGTCATAATAGTCAGGTCCTGATTTCACCGATATTTTAAACCAGTTAAAATTCAAATATGAATATATTTAATGACTTGCCTAGCAAGGTGGCATTACTAGCTATAACCTAAATTTTATTTCATTCAAATTAGTTATTCGAAACGGGAGATATGATAATTTTTCTAAATTCTGTGAAATAAAATCTGTTCCAACTTATCTAAGGGATCCCTATGGATGTTAACGTTTAACGCATGCCTTTTGAATAAGTCAATCAAAGGTGTGTTGGTCAACCTAGGAAATAAGCGGGCGACAGGCGCCGTTCAGCGCCCGTCGGACGGCAAAAGGCGCCCGTATTGGCAAAAAATGAAGAGTACAGGCGCCTATAATTTCTCCATTTTGGCGCCCGTTGTCAGACCTGGTTTGACACGAAGGAATTCATAATTGTTTACATCTTCTTACGATCGCGCGCCATTTTGTTATGATTCCTTGTGTCCGTGGTGCAC
Organism: Ophiura sarsii; assembly: GCA_035610835.1. NCBI lineage: Eukaryota > Metazoa > Echinodermata > Ophiuroidea > Amphilepidida > Ophiuridae > Ophiura > Ophiura sarsii. The sequence goes on from CM069449.1 coordinate 55,361,445, forward strand.
CACTAGTTTTATTCCAAGAGACTAGCATCAAATGTGACGTCAATCACGTCATGATTATAAAATTCTCCAACCTGCGCAGAAATCCGCCATTTTGAACCAATTTTAAACCGACGGAAAAAATTCTGCGCAATTACGTGTAAAGCAATGGGGATTTTGACTCTGACGAAAACGAAATATTAACTTCCAATAACTTCCGATACATCTAGATTTATCACACTTTTTCTAGTTATTTGAAGATGAAAATCTATATTTGTTGGTTTGACTTTGATGGTACGTGATCAAATATCAAGTAGGGAATATGTTTGCGTCAGTATTTGCGACATATTTGTGCAATAGCATTGCAAATCTTCAAAAATGTGTCGCATTTCGAGATGCAACTCCGCTTTCGACGCTGGACTTGGTTGTATGCACGATGCAGGTTATAGCGGGTCTGCTGAGCTCTACTCCCAGTGTGTTCACGGAGAGCGGGATTGTTACGGGTCCTGTTTATACGCCCATAGTCACGTAAGAGAAATTTCTTGGGATAACTCATCATGAACGGCCACACCTTTTTTTTAAAACGGCCCCTGGTTCCACCAAAACGGCCCCTGGTTCATGACAAAACCCAGTGAACCAGGGGCCGTTTTTTTCTAAAAGTGGCCCCTGGTCCTGTGGTCCTTATTTCCTAGCCTGGTGTTGGTATTCATAGCAATTACAATTGGAAAGGAGATTCTATTGTCTTTGCGGTTATGTTTTCAATAGTTTTCGTGCAATCAGAGATAGCCTATAACAAACATTATTGAGTTTTAACAAAATGTTGACCAAAGTATTTTGAAACTTGTTATTTTAATCGAACTGATATGAGAGAAGTCTGTAAGAAAACAGATCTTATATCTTTAAACAGTTTGTGCTTTGGCAACTTACCAGGCATAGTGCATAGTCCATTTTTATGAATATATTTGTGCAATTCTGAGTTATATTATAATATATTTAAATACTTTGCATGCAATATCGTTTAATTTATCAGAGATTCAACAAAAAACATTATATTTTGGTATAAATTGCAACAGTTATACAGTGTGTTGTGTTGTATGAATAACTAATATTACAGTAGTATAAACAACATCAACCACCAAACTTGGAACACTTTGGATTACGCGTCTTTTCGTAAGTATGTTGTAAATCTGGCGTGAAATATGAAAATATCGTGAAAACATCACCAGGTATGAAGAAAGTATGTCTACTCTCATAAACAATGAAAACAATTACCAATTTTGTACAAGAAGTATTTTTCTTGATTTTTTGAAAACGGGACCTGACTATTTTGACTCACCCTGTACACTTAATTCTGCACGCGGAGAGATTTTAAAAATACTGAAAGTCACGACTTGCGAATCGCCCTGGCTGGCTCAAAGGCCCGGGGGGGGGGGGGGGGGGGGGGGGGGGGCACTCAACTTTTTTTGGGGTAGGAGTGTGCCGCCCAGGGTCTCAAAAAGGGGGGCTAAAGAACTGAACTGAGTGGATTTTATGACGAAAAATAGGGTCTTAGGAACTGATTTTTTTCCAAAAAATAGGTCTTGAGAACTGGCCTATAGTTCAATTTTCGAAAAATTGGGGCTTTGGAACACAAAATTGGTGCTTTAAAATGCAAAATTTCGCGATTTTTGAATTTTCAATAAAAATGGGGTCTTAAGAACTGATGCAGGCTCAAAAGGGGGGTCATAAGAACTAGCAGCAGAGGGTGAAAAAGGGGGTCTTCAGCGCGGCACATACCTACACCCTTTTCAAATGTCAGTGCCCCCCCCCGGGCTCAAAGGTCACATAGGGGTCATGTTCCCCCCATGTACGGCACATAATCTCCTGGCCCCAGTTCGACATACGTGGGCGCACGTCAATCAAAAAGTACTCGATTGGTCAAATTTAAACTGAAGCCTTTTTAACGATCGTCACGCTGCGCCGTAACCACTAACGCAGTGGGCCCGCTGCGCCGTAACCACTAACGCAGTGGGCCCGCTGCGCCGTAACCACTAACGCAGTGGGCCCGCTGCACCGTAACCACCGACGCAGTGGGGCATGATGGTGCTGCGTGAATAAGCTCATGTTTATTCACAAGTTTTTCAGTTCTCACGTTTGAGCACCAGCCGTGAGATCGAGATTACGTAGTGCGCACCACGGATGACCGTTGTACCATTTTGAAATGAGGTTGAGCTCACGTACCTATGCGAGCTCAACACCATGAGACGTGAGTCCATCGAGCAACCTTTACGATTTGACCTCTGGATGACCTATGACCTCTAATTATTTTTTGACATGATCCCCCGGTGTTCATTGCACGATTTAACCCCTTGTTGACCTTTGACCTTGGATGACCTCTAATGACCGTTAACCTCGGATGACCTCTAATTAATTTTAGACATGTTCACCCAGTGTTCATGTTTCTTTTCTCCAAGTTTGACGTCAATCAGGCAACTTTTACGATTTGACCCCTGGATGACCTAATGACCTCAGATGACCTATGCAAATTAATTTTAGACATGTTCACCCGGTGTTCATCTTTCTTTTACAAACCAGGGGGATAAGTGGATATGAGGTTACGAGGATGTGCTGCCAATCAGGATCCCATTTTCCCCCGTCTGGTACACGAATGACCCGACCCCTTTTCATAGCCATTTTTGGTCAAATTAAGGATTGATCTAAAATCCTTAATTTCGCTGTTTTTCACAGAAATTTGAGCAAAATCTGTCAAATACATGGCATAATTATGGGTCAATTTTCCCCCGAAAATTGGTCATTCTTGGGTCAATTTTCATTTTGCTGGCGGCACATCCGTACCAAAAAATATCCTAGTACCCTCACCCTGAGTCTAAACTCACTTAATCAGTGGCTATTTTTCCCCACTCTTTTCTCTTATCTATTTCTTTCTTTAAGTTCATACATACATCACGATATAGGCTTTTTACTTTGCATTATACAAATTGCAATACATCCAAAATTCAAAAATTCAAGAAAAATCTGAAAACTTAGAAATATCCACAAAATTGGCAACAAAATCTAGCCTTCTCAAATGCCCAGATTATATTTTTTGAATGGCCTTTACATAAATGATATCATAAGACCCTTGAAATGTCATCCTTTCCGACAAAAAATATAATCAGTGATCAAAAGAAAGCGAGACATTTCTGACAAGATTTTCCACTCTAGTGGAGGAGCCTAATCATGGATTTCGGTGTGTTTTTTTAAAGCTTATTATTAATATTAATACATAATCTTCCTACAAAATGATCATGCTATTTGATTGGTTGGCTCATACCGTCTGTGGTTGGCTTTCAAGGGTAAACATAACAATCCTGGTTCAAAAATTGTTTCTCTGGCTAAAAATATATGTGCAGATATTCAAGAGGTTCACAAAACAACTCGGGGATTGGTGTTCTGTTAGGCTATTACATTTAAAATCCATACACCCCATGGAAGATCCATATGTAAGATATGACCTTCATCTTCCATACAGAGAGTGTAAATTGGTGGGAAATATTCGGTTTTATCTCTTTGCGCGCAAAAGTAATCCAATCGCACTCACGCAAAATATGGCCAGGACAGACGCCCATAGCTGTTTTAGCTGCTCGCCTCACTCATATGATGCAAAGTGCGCTTGATGCCCATTATGTGTGCCCGCATCCTTCTGTATATTTGCTGCTGTAAGGAGGCTTCACCAATTTGGAAATGATCAAACTATAGTTCAGAAATGTTATTGAGCATCCATCCATTTGTCACAAATGTCTTGACCTTACACTGACCTAATATTGACCCCATTAACCAATTAGCAACATAACCAGGTGTAATGCCATGTTAATCTAATTAAACCAGGTCAACCTTGAGTGAGGTATGCAGCTGTGGATTTCACAGTCAGAGCTTGAAGAACCATTGAAACTCAAGGATCATATGATGAGCATTGGATGGTGAGCAGGAAGGGTTTCTTCACTGTACATGAGTTGAGTGAAGTTTAGTTTAGTTTAGTTTAGTTTTTTATTAATCTCGGTGGTTAGACCCCATCAGGGTAACAGAGATACAACAATAACATAATAATAAAAATACAATGGATAAAATAGAATGTATTGATGAGTGAAGTTGTGAGTGGGAATGGTTGATGGACACGATGAGAGGGGTGAGAGAGACCATAAATACTGGAAATGGAGAGACACTGGGTGAAAGGGGGAAGGGGAGAGGTCTATAAAGGTGGGGTTGTGCAGGGGAAGGGGAAGGATGATAGAATGGAAGAAGGTGGTGGAGCTGAAGGCTTCACTGAAGGGTGAGAGATGGGAGGGGGGGAAAATAATGTGAGTGGGAGGGTCGAAAGGGGGGGGGGGGACAAATCCTGCTCCAGAGTAAAATTATTTTAGTTTTGTAACAATCTGTCTCATCCATTTTGACTGGGATATTTAAAAAGCAGATATTATACAGTTTCCACCAGCATGAAGGAGGAGGCCCTTGTAAAAAAAAAAGTTTTAGTGCAAAATCGCCTTTTTTTGTGGTAAACTTGGCGATTCTGAAAGAGGAGGAGGCCTCTTTCTTTAAATTGCTTTTATTTCAGGGTTCTGAGGGGTTGGTCACCACAAAACTTGCTTAAAATGCACACAAGAAAAGCTGTTAGAAACTCTGAAACACCTGAACAAAATATGTATGAATGAAAAGAAAATTGAAGAAAACCTAAACATGTTTTTGTTTATTTTGCCTTACATCCTTTAAAGATTTAGACTCTAGTCCCCACGCCTCCAAACATCATGAACTATATTTTTGTGCTGTAATTATTACAAAGCAGCTATGATACAAAATAGATTATTCTTCTGCATTTATTCCAAAGCAGCTATTTTACAAAGTAGATTATTCTCCAACACACTGTATCAACCCAGTTGACCGGGTTAAAAACCTGGGGGGACAAGGCATCCGATAATAGCAGTCCATGTGACGACCAGTTCATGTGTGCCTATAGGGGTTACTTCTTTTCTATAAGGAAAAAAACTGGATAATGCGGGCAGAGTGTAACATTTTTAATACGCAGAGCTAAGACAGAGTCCAATGCATTGCTTGTGGCAATTTGTTTTGCGTGGGTCTGACTGGCGGAGAAGGGTCGCCCAGACAGTGGCTCTTTTATATGAACTTTAATTAAGGACGTTGTGAGAGAAGTACTTCAGACATAATTTGATTAAAATGTGATTTCACATCTTTTTGCAATCAGATGAACTCATAGAGTTAGACTAACTATAGAGTGATGTAAACTTTTAAATAAATCATTCTGTGCAGTTAATGAACTTGGAATGGGTAAAAACATATTTTGCCTACGCATAATTCCATCTGCACACAACCTATCAAAACACTAATCACCCATCCATATCACCATTTTACCACAATAACCCCTACTACTAATACTATTGCCACCCATCTACCTACTACCCCCAGTATATCCAGCCTATCATCAGTAACGGCACCAGTCACAATCATTGCCTTCCCCCTCCTCACCTTCCCCTCCCCACTTACCCCCAGTCAGCTCAAGCCCCACCCCAGCTTACACATTTCATCCCAATCTCAAATCCTGAAAACTTCATGCCTATAACACACATTCCTAGACAACTTGAATCCAAGACTCTCACGTACCAATTGTACCAATTGTATAAAAAAAAACAAGTACATTGTTGGCAAAGTCATTCAAAAGTGTTCGAACAAATCGCCCGTGGAAGTTGCGTGCACTATTTCGTAACTGGATAGCGCATTATTAAAATATATCAACACACAGCGTTTTGTCTAGCAATGTGTATTTAGCGCAAACAAAAGGGATAAAAGAGAAGCGGTACATATCCACTAGGGTTTATTCATGTTTTAATATCGCTGAGACAACTCGACACTGATTATGTGTAGCAACTCTACCCCTTACCAAACAAAAGCCTGAACTTTGCATTTGCAAAGACTTGGCTATATTATGGAAGTACGTCCATGGTTATGTCTTGGTAATACTGTAAAACCAGAAATCTGTGAAAACCTGCCACAAGGTGGCATTTTTCATATTAGAGATATTTATATCATAAGAAAGATGAAACCAAGCATCGAATTAAGCATATGTGGACCGGGAGCTACTTTGTAACTTTTTTTTACAAAAGCAGCCCCTGGTCCTGTACTTGCTGTGCAAAATTTGAAAACACCAGGAGCTAAAACTTGCCAACCAAGGGTAAAAAAACACCTCAGAGCTCCCACTTAATTTGAGGCTTGCACGTAACAGTAGAGTATGTTCTGATGTCACTGCACAGAGTTGGATACAAGGCTCAAGATAAGCGGGCGCTGGGCGAATTTTACCCCTCGGTCCTCCTGCCAATGCCGCCCGGTAATGCTGAAAAATAAACAACCGAGCGCTGATATTTTGTCCAAACCAGCGCCCGTTGATGATCGGTAAGCTTGCCCAAGACATCGAATTTCGATTTGATAATACGATTTAATAAAAAGTTAGCTCCCAGTAAGTAGACTGAAAGTAGCTCCTGATTCTCAATAAATCCCATGATCCGGGCACAAAAAGTAGCTCCCGGTAAAAAAACCCTGTTATCTTGAGCCTTGGTTGGATGAACGTTAAATCAAAATTTCAATGTTCAGATTAAAAGAATGGCTAAGAAAAATACAAATTAAAGCCTAAATAACATTTTGATGCTCTAATAACCTGCAGTCCTGCACAATAGTATTCATTATTCCATGATTATTCCTACAAATGTATTTGTATGAAAAAGACTGACAAACAGCATGTCCTTGTAGTCAGCTTGCACAGTCTACACCAGCCTTCAGTTAAGATTTTTTTTTTTTGAGATGGAAATAGGCCTCTGATGAAACGATTTATATCAATCAAGGAACAGACACTGGGGAAAAACCCACTTATGTAAAGTAGTTGATTGTAATAGCTGTGTATTATGTTCTCATAAGGTGTTAGCATGGACAGATTATGTTTTATATTGTTAACATTTTCCACGCGGCTATTACTTTTACCATACAAAACAGATTTTTCAGAAACCTTTTGCAATTTTCAAATTCTACTCGAGGATTACTGAACCAATACTAGGCATGTTTGTACTTATTTCAATGCATTTCACATGGTGATTCCAAATATGGTTATGAAATTTAACAATTTTGACAATTTTAAAACATTTCGTGAAATTTTGGAATATCGTCTGCAGCTGCCTGCCGTGTGGAAAGTGTTAAGAGTGAATTTTTTCTAGATTGACAAACTTTTGGACACACATTTTTTAGATTTTGCCTAAAGTTTGGGAGGTGAAAGACATTTAGTAGTTATGAAAAAATATGGTATTCAAAAATTCAGCAACCCTCTGTTGCCATGGTAACGAGCCTATCTTATTTTAGGTCATTTTAGGGGGAAATTCTACTAATTATACTGATTTCAGCAACAAAAAAAGTCAAAACTTGGCGGAACCCTACACCAAGGTGGTACATCTTTTGCCCAAACTGACTTCATGAATGAGTTGCCCTATCTCTGGTCTAACAACCAACCTCATTTAAATAAGTCAGTGTTGCCATATTGATACCCTGTTGCCATGTTCAAATATCACATTTTGAGGAAGTTGAAAAAGTCAGATATTACTAACCGACTTCGGGTAGCTACAGTTCCCCTCGAGGTGATTTGTTTTTCTTTGTACTTTGTTTTTATAACAAAGACCTAATACCCTTTGAGTTAATTCAAGAAAAAAAATGGGGAAACCCGGCACTTGCGTACCACGTGACCTGAAGTCACATGGTCCAATTCACGGGAATTTGCATAGCCGGGTATATATGGGGGGTTACCGTGCACCCCCAGGACTCCCCCAAACAACTTTTTTTTACTTCCTTTCACTGTTCTAAAACATATTCAGTATGTTACCAAAATGATTTGGGTATGCTAAGGTGTTATTCAAGATGGCGTCGAAAATGGCCGCCAAAAGGTCAAATTTCCTGAATGACATTATATCAATCAAAATCGGGATCAAAATATATTGTGAAAGTATAGTTTTAATAGTGGGACGTATGTATTAGACCACTAGACACTCATATCGATTACATTTGCTTTGTTAACATACCTAAATCCAAGATGGCCACCAAAATGGCTGCCAAAAATGCTAAAATTACAAACATTTGGCATTTATCAGCCCAGCATGTATGATCAGAGTATAGTTTTAACAATGGGATGTATGTGTTAGACCCTAGAAGCTCATATGCTGCATTTTTTGCTTTGTTTACAAATCTTAAATCCAAAATGGCCGCCAGAATTATGGCCAAAATTGGTAAAATGACATAATATTAATAAAATGAATGATAAAAATATAGTTTTTAACAATGGGATGTATTATTTTATTATATCACTATTAACTCTTATCCAGTTTTTTTGCTTGGTTAACATGCTTAAAATCCAAAATGGCTGCCAATATGAGTCCCAGAATGGCTGCTAAAATTGTTAAATTCCATAAAATAAGAATAATAATGACCAGAATGTATGACGACAATATAGTTTTAACAATGGAATGTATATGTATGTCTTAGACCATAAGTAACTAATATCCAGTATTTATGCTTTGATAACATACTTAAAATCCAAAATGGTTTCCAAAATGAGTGTGTATTTTGCGTCAAATTCGCCAAATAGTATGTTCTAAACTGCTAAGCTATTGCATTTAGATAAGACCCACCTCTGTGACAATTTTTATTCTGTTTCAGTTTCCAAAATGGCTGCCAGATGGTTAAGTTGATGTTAAATGACCTAAAAAAATTGTGTCGTATTGCAAATGACCATACTATGTAATACCAATACCCTAAATATAATGGGACAACATTCACTATAATATATGATAAAGCCTAGGGGCTGTATCTAGTTTGAGTATTTTAAAATATCTAAGATGTCGACCAAAGGTTAAAATACCTGAGAAGCAGTATTAATTTATTGTTAGTGTCATAATAGAACATATCATTTGGTGAATGTGATACAAAATACACACTTATAGACTATTTTTACATTTGCAACGACCATTTTGGTGGCAATTTTGGATTTGAAGTACTACAAAGCAAAAATACTGGATAGCAGTAACTAGTGGTCTAATACATACATTGTTAAAACTATAGTTTCATCGTACATTCTGGTTGATATCATCCTATTTTATGGAATTTGAAAATGTTTGCAGTCATTTTGGGACCGATTTTGGCAGTCATTTTGGGACCGATTTTGGCAGCCATTTTGTATTTTAAGTATGTTAACAAAGCATAAATACTGGATATGAATGTGAAATAATACATACATCTCATTGTTAAAAACCATATTTTAATCATACATTTTGGTTAATATTATGTCAATTTAGGGAATTTTGACCAATTTTGGCCATCATTCTGGCGGCCATTTTGGATTTAAAGTATGTTATTACAAAGAAAAAATACTGGATAGTAGTTACTAGTGGTCTAATACATACATCCCGTTGTTAAAACTACATTTTCATCGTACATTCTGGATGATAGTATCCTATGTTATGGAATTTGACAATTTTTGCAGCCATTTTAGGACCCATTACGGCAGCAATTTTGGATTTAAGTATGTTAACAAAGCAAAAACACTGGATATGAGTTACTTGTGGTCTAATACAATACATACATCCCATTGTTAAAACTATATTTTCATCATACATCCTGGTTGTTATTATCCTTATAATATTATATGGAATTTGACAATTTTAGCAGCCATTTTGGGACTCATATTGGCAGCCATTTTGGATTTCAAGTATGTTAACAAAGCAAAAATACTAAATATGAGTTACTATTGATATGATAAATACATCCCATTGTTAAAAACTATATTTTCATCATTCATTTTGATAGTATTATATCATTTTATGGACTTTTGACCAATTTTGGCCATCATTCTGGAGGCCATTTTGGATTTAAGATTTGTAAACAAAACAAAAATGCCGCATGTGAGCTTCTAGGGGTCTAACACATACATCCCATTGTTAAAACTATACTCTGAAAATACATGTTGGGCTGATATATGCCAAATGTATGGAATTTTAGCATTTTTGGCAGCCATTTCGGCGGCCATCTTGTATTTAGGTATGTTAACAAAGCAAAAGTACTCGATATGAGTTCCTAGTGGTCTAATACTTACGTCCCACTATTAAAATTATACTTTCACAATCTATTTTGATCCCGATTTTGATTGATGTAATGTCATTTCAGGAAATTTGACCGTTTGGCGGCCATTTTCGACGCCATCTTGAATAACACCTTAGCATACCCAAATCATTTTGGTAACATACTGAATATGTTTTAGAACAGTGAAAGGAAGTAAAAAAAAGGTTGTTTGGGGGAGTCCTGGGGGTGCACGGTTACCCCCCATATATACTCGGCTATGCAATTTCCCGTGAATTGGATCATGTGACTTCAGGTCACGTGATACGCAAGTGCCGGGTTTCCCCATTTTTTTTCTTGAATTAACTCAAAGGGTATTAGGTCTTTGTTATAAAAACAAAGTACAAATAAAAACAAATCACCTCGAGGGGAACTGTAGCCACCCGAAGTCGGTTAGTAATATCTGACTTTTTCAACTTCCTCAAAATGTGATATTTGAACATGGCAACAGGGTATCAATATGGCAACACTGACTTATTTAAATCGGTTGGTTGTTAGACCAGAGATAGGGCAACTCATTCATGAAGTCAGTTTGGGCAAAAAATGTACCACCTTGGTGTAGGGTTCTGCCAAGTTTTGACTTTTTTGTTGCTGAAATCAGTATAATTAGTAGAATTTCCCCCTAAAATGACCTAAAACAAGATAGGCTCGTTACCATGGCAACAGAGGGTTGCTGAATTTTTGAATACCATATTTTTTCATAACTACTAAATGTCTTTCACCTCCCAAACTTAAGGCAAAATCTAAAAAATGTGTGTCCAAAAGTTTGTCAATCTAGAAAAAATTCACTCTTAAATACCCAATCCAATAAGAGAAAGCAAAGCTTTGTAAAAAGAATAATCTGGTATAGAAATAATTTGGTTTTGTCAGTATAATCAAGGAGTTGGGGATGGGATGGGGGGGGGGGGGGGGGGCTACTTACGAGGTCATGGGAATGTGCCGTCAATAAGGGTCCCATTTTCATCACTCTGCAAAATTAATGACACCCATTCATTCCTAGTTTTGGTCAATAAATGGGTCTATTTTCTTGAAATTTGTCGTTTTCCGAACTAAATTGGCAAAATCTGTAAATAAAATGGTTCCAAAGAGTCCATTTTCATTTTGCCAGCAGCACATCTTTACCAACCCCGTCACCAATTGACTAGACTTCGGAGGTACCACACCCATTTGGTGGCATTTAAGGAGTTTTACCTTACTCCTATCACATTTCAGGCCATTTCAAAATGTACCTTAATATGGCCATGTTTGTGTAAATTAAGACATTTCTTGTGCTAGCACGCATGTTTTAAGAAGAGATAATCAAGCAAAATGGTGTGAAGAAGTCCTTCGGAAGAAAGGAGAGCCCCCCCCCCCCTCCCCCTAGCAACACCACTGCAAGATGGTGCTTTTTCTGGGCCCTTTCAGTGCTTATGACAATCAGGCTCACTCAATTATTTTACAGCTTGAAGGGCAGTATAATAATTAACCTCATTTTGAACCCTAATCCAAAGCAGTGAAACTTCTGAAGATGACATAAGGCATTTAATTTAGATTACCTTATGCTAATGGGATAGGCTTATAATATATATATCTAGGCTGTAATCAAACAAAAGTTTGTCCATAATACCTTATATAAAAGAATATAATCAAAGGACCATGAACAAAATGTGCAATCTATGTTCAAGGCAATTTTGCATGGGAAAATTTAATTTGTACAAATTTCAAAAAATGTGGTGCATGATAATTCACATTTTGGACCTTGAGAAACAAAACAATTTTAACCCACCAAGGATTTTACTAATGCACTGTTGTTGACAAGCTATACACTATACTTGATGTATCAGGCTACAATAATGATAACAATTAGGCATTAAACCATTACTGATAGCTTCGTTCAAAGGAGGGTGACTACGAGCAGCGGCAGTGTAACGCACAAGGAAGGGTAGCGATTGTTTGGACTGGCTGGCGTATTAGTTACACCACCTTACTCCAGTCAATTTACTCCTGAGTAAGCAGGAGTAGTGGGCTCAGAGTTAGCTTCACCGTGGAGTAGCTGACTATGTGATTGCACTTACTCTCTCCATCTGACTAGCTCAGTCATTTTCTCAAAACGGATTTAAAACCCTTCAGCACATACAGAGAGTATACTGATATTCTATTCATAATTACGCTATGTTACAAATCCACATTTTTGGCCAACATGCTTTAAATAGGCTTTTAAGCCTGGCCAAAGCATTTTGCTTGAGCCTGCAGCCTGGTCCCTTCAGAACCCAAGCACTGTGCCTGTAGGGAACGAACTTGTAAACAGACAAACAAACTAACAAACAAATGTACATGCTGTTTTCTAGCAAAATGGAATGGATGAGCCCATAATATGAAATAAAAAGAGAACATGTTACAACCTCAAAAACTTGCTATTCCTTTCAATCACAATTACCTTTCTGTTTTTCACCTCACCTCAAATTTTCTTCTGCCAAGTGCAAGCCTTTTGGAATCACAGCAACAATCCACAATCTTTGCTGGGGTAATAATAGATCCTTACAATATTTGTTCAATCAAAATAGATCATAAGTTTGTATAATATATACATGGAAGCTTGATACCGTTTCCAAAGGAGCATTCATGTACTGATATCCTGATATTCCAGAAGTGCAAGTGCTTAGATGGGTGGATAGAGCGATTATCCATGTGATTAGTTCACTAAGTAACCATGGTTCACTCCAGAACAAGATTCAAGATTATCGGTTTATTCGCAGACATTCGGTACTGTCAAATTGTCAGGCGATTCGCATTGCCAGATAGAAGAATGTAAGGTACAGACCTGTACTGGCAAATTTGGCAGAATGTGTATACCAAGTTAGTGTAACGTCCACAAATTGTTGAAGAAAGATGACACACAGCAGCTGGTTTTGTCCAAGTTCTCCAGCCACTAAGAGTCGGACCTGCTTTACACTTCAGCTCTCAAAATACTACTACAGATTTGCAATGAATTCCTTGTCATACGTAACTATTTAAAGCAGATTCCTAACTTTGACACCAAGTTGAGGAGAATAAGTTGAGTTTACAGACTCAGCACACGTTCACCAAGTCACTATTCAGTCTCTTACTAAACACGTAGTACACATAAAAGGCTGTCAGGCAAATAGAGTTATAGACATCACACTTAGCCTCCGTGCCCCTAGATAGCCTCCTGACTTATCCAAGTAGTCCGCTGCTATAAACACATCTATCTAACCCCCTGAAGCCTCCACACTTTATGGTATTGTAGCAAGAGTTGGAGCCTACCCCCAGTGCAATTGACAAGAAGTATGAGCTTATCAACACATACAACAGTGGCTATACATAGCAAGTCTCATGCGCTGTAGCAATTCTTAGTTGGGCGATAGATCCACTAGGTCGGGTCGGTCGACAAGAGATAAGTTCTCCTTACGGCAATCCAATATCTACTGAGCTCTACTGCAGGTAGACAGACATACTGATGATGCGGTATTGATGTAGTTGTACAAACACTAAACAGATAAGTGAGTAAAGAAAATAAACGAGACAATTACTAGGGCCAAGTGCAACCATCCATAGACCTATCAGCAGCACGCACCAAGTCACTGACTGAGTGGTGGATGGTTGGAGCAGCTACCTCTTGATTCCCTAAAGCACCAGCCAACCAGGGAGCTGCTTTTTCAAATCCACAGAGCGACAACAATTTGTGCAATCTTTATTTTTGTGAGCTGAAATTATTTGGCAGAAAGTGATCCAAGAACCGGAGATATACACACTGAATTGTGTACATGTACAGCTTGCCAAGTGCATACAATTGGCATTAAATTGAAAAATTAAATGAGCAAAAATAAAAACTTGTGCAACCTTTACTCTCTCCAGGCTCTTTTGCCTACCATTTCTTTCTCTTGTCAACTTAACGCAGCAAACTAACGAATTTTCAATCACCCCTGCTCATTGGTCAATAGGACAATCCCAGCGTGAGTTTGGACCAATGCCAGAGAGTTTAACAAAATTGTTACATTTCAGGAGGCCAGTTTGTAATTGGACACTTGATGTATGTAACATATGTAACTAATTTATGAAATTCGTGCCAACAGTTTGATGGCAGATTGGCCGGTTCCCAGTAGCTTTTATGCTAACTAATCATACTCCATACATTCCGGTGCCGTGTACGAGGAGCATGCAACACAGATTTTAAGTCAAATTATGTTTTCTGAACTTGACTTTGAATTATAACTCATTTGCTGCAGAAAATCAAATAATATATCAACTATTAAAGCAACTAGCACGAAAAAAACAAGCACAAAGCAGAAAGTAAACAAACACAGAACAGGTAAACAAGCAAGTAAACAAAAACATCAAAAAGTAAAATTTAAAAAAATCAATCATTGCTTCTTTAGATAATTTCACTGTTATGAATTTTACTACACGTTTTACATGTTTTTAACATTTTCACCCTTTCAAAAAGGCACCCTGTCAAAAAGGTGCCCCCTTAATCTTCCCCTGATGAAGGGATATGGAGTGGGATGAGGGGTTGAGGGGTACAGTTGGGGTGGGGGGGGGACGACCCAACCAAATCATAGACTCTGATTGTGTAGTTTATATTACATTTTCAATTAGTCAACGAAAGAAAGTATTGAAATCAACAATACAAAGAACACTTTTTGTTTTCCCCTGTTTTCATACCGATATTACTAATGTATTGGAATATGGCAGGGTAACAAAACCCGCCTTCTCTTGCTGCCAAGAATTGGTGTGGTTCACTGCTGAAGAATTTACTTTGAAATTAAACTTGAACCCCTATGGACTGTAGGCTGGTTCAGTGTGACATGCCTGATTCAGTGAACTCTGTGTGTATCTTCTTGTGGCTTTCGGTACTACATGTACCAGTGCCGATTACAGTTTCGGCTTCTTTCTTAATTATTTGCAGATAATAGAACTAGATATCATGTTTACAACTGGACCAGGCTTGGTTACCATGCAAAGCTTTACAAAATAAGTCACATGGTCAGTTAGTTGACCATATAAATCTGGTATAATAGTTGAGGCCGTTTTTGATATTTTTTTACGGAAAGTGCAGTAGAGGGTGATGGGCCCTCGCTTATTCCTTACCAAAGGCTTATGATACTGGGAGAGTATTACAAATACATAAAGTAACCTGCAGGAAATCTGTAGGAATCTTGGAGGTTGGATGGCAGGGGTAGCATTATGATGCGTATATGCCTCGTTTACCCCTTACTTTCTTGTTTGACGCATCAAGTTACACCTTGAAATTGACCAAGGGGTCAGGATTAAAATTGCATGAACCCCAAAACTTCCATTTCTGAAAAGGATAAAAAGGAATTACAATGCCTGAAAAATATTAATAACCTTATTAATGAATTATTTTTCATGAATAAAGTAGGTTCAAAAGTACAAATGTGTATAAAAACATGTACAAACGTGCAAAAAAAAAATCGCAGGGGGCTGCCGCCACCTCGACCCCAGCTTTGGCGCTCCCCCTATTGAGAAATCCGGGATCCGCCCCTGTTCATCATACACTGACAAAGGTTGAGGTCATCCTTATATGCATGTTTTTTTCTTTAAAGTGTTTCAATCATTATGATTAGTAATTTTTTAAGTCAAAATAAACAAATGTTTGATTGTCCTCATCTGACTGGCGCGGCCCTAATTTTCAAAAGGGTTTAATGTAAGATACCCCTAACCACATCTATATCCACACCGTTTTGAAGGAAATTATGAATGTTCTTAATATGAATTTGTAAAAATCTGACCAACTGACCCTAACCTTCGAGGGGATATATAGGGATTAAATCATATTTCAACGCATGTGTAATACCAATCTACAACGGTTCAACAACGCTTGTGTGGGTTATTTCACCCAGCAATGCCAGAGTGAAATAAACATGCATACGCGCGGAACACAAGTTGTAGATTGGTGATACACATTTACGCTGAAACATGATTTAATCCCATTCAACAACGACCAAGGATTTGAAAACCGTTTCATAATGACATGTAAATAGACAATGCAAATAAGAACATATCATTTAATAATTGCACTTCATTTTTAACAATTTCATTCAAGCTATTTTCAAATTCCTTAACACTTTCCACGCGGCAGGCATCTGCAGACGACATTACAAAATGTCACAAAATGTTTCAAAAATGTCACAATTATTAAAATGCATCACCACATTTAGAATCATCGTGAGAAATGCATTGAAATAAGTTGGAGTCGCATCTACCAAAATATATGGGTTACCCCAACTATACCACCTGGTATTTGCAATTCAAGTTGGTAAAGAACTTTATCATTAATAAGTGCAATAAATCTATAATTCACTTGTTTGTTTGGTTAAACGTGATAAATAAGTAATTCCAAAACTTGGTTTGATTGCCTACACCATCTGATCCGGTGATAAAACGTGAGGATTCCACATAGATTGTGAATATTAATAATGTTTTTGTTTTTAACACCAAACATGTTTTCAATGTTTTCCGGTCATAAATTATGTTGATTTTGCCAATCTTTTGTGCTTTTCCCCTCCCATACCCCTCCCCACACCCAAGATTTTTACAAAGTTTTTTGGTCAAAAATAGTTTATTTTGCCAATCTTTTGTGCATTGCCTCCCATACCCCCCTATCCCCTCACATCTCTAATTTTATAGGCCAACAGCATACCCACAAATGGGTTCAGAAAAGCAATCCCCCTACAAATATATATAACGAGACTAACATCAGAAGTGTTTTGGGCTTAAAACTTTGCACCTTGACTTCCCTCAGCTGTTCCTAATAACTCTTGCGCGCACCAACTACTAAAAAACAGCGCCCACAAGTCCCTCTGAGAGCGCTAAATGAGGCCAATAGCACCGCTGTGGAACCGCAAATGGTGTTGTAAAATACTGTAAAAGTGATAATATTTGCGCAATTATTTTTTTGCGCTTTTTGCAGATTTCCAACAAGTTTGCACCTATATTTATATAAGCGATTTGTAGTTTCATAATGGACCTATACACGAAAGAAATATTGGTGTGTTATTATTTTTTAGGTAGCTGGTTCGCAAGTGAAAATAAATGTAGTGTGATCAATCATTTCCACTTTTATAGCGCCATAAAGTAGCTGGGATGATTAATTTATGTGCAACAGTTGAGTCACAAAAATAATCGCTAGAGGTCGAAAGGTCAAGTTGCAAGTTCAAAGATATAATTTATGGCCTGCAAGAATGGAGCAGATGGCTGTGACTGCATAGGGCAGGGGGTGGACACAGAAAGTCAAATCTTTAGTACATTTTGCTTTCTCAAGGCAATTGTTTGTTCGTAATTCTTCAGGAAGTATGACCCTGGATAGCCCAAGAAAGCCTCACACAGGAAGCTTATTTCCATTGGGGTCGATTGAACTGGGACGGATTGGGACATTGAACTGGGACGGATTGGGACATTGAACTGGGACGGATTGGGACATTGAACCGGGACGGATTGGGACATTGAACCGGGACGGATTGGGACATTGAACTGGGACGGATTGGGACATTGAACTGGGACGGATTGGGACATTGAACCGGGACGGATTGGGACATTGAACTGGGACGGATTAGGACAGTCAAATTTTTATTCAAAACTGACATTGACATACCTCACTTTTGGCTGCCGCATCTTTTTTTAATTTATTTTTTAGTCCTATATTAAAAAACACAGTAAAAAACAGTAGTTTTCAGTCCAAAATTATATGGAAATGTATTTTAAACATTTTACATTTCCTATTTTGCCGAATGTACATATTTCCATGAATTCTGGCAACAAATCCGACCCCGGAAAGAAAAGAAAAAATTATCTTTTTATCGGCCGTGCCGCAATCTTTAAATGATTTTGTATAGCGCCATCTATTGTCGGAATTGTAACATTTGTGTTGTGGCCACGCACGGCCGATAGCTTTTCACGTCGGCAATACGAAGTGAGAATACGTGGAGAAAATCACATTTTAAGGAGCATAATAGTATGAAAAATGCACAGTTAGCACAGATTTGACTAAATAAATTCATTTCAAATGAATCTCCACTATAAATTAGCATTAAATAATAGTGATTTAGCCGACAAGGTTGCTTTTTATTTATTTAAGCTTTTTTATTATTTTGTTAAAAATAAACCGTTTATTTGCGGGATTTGGGAAGGTGATTGGGAAGGTGATTTTTGTTCCCGGGACTCAACATTTTCTGGCGGGACTCCCTTTCAGCACTAGTTAGCCTAAACTAAACTAGCTATTTGCTTATTTGGATACATATTGCAAGTGTACATGAAGGAATGGGTATATCGTTGGCAACTGGACCTTCAATATCATAATATGAAAATAGCATGGTTCATTTTGAACAGAAAAAAAAGCCTCTTGCCCTCCTTACTTGTCGAAGCCGTGTGCTACGAGAATAAAATACAATTTTTTAAGTTGCCATATATTTGGATTTTAAATCGCATAGGACATAGCTCTTTTTTTTTGTAAAAAAGAAAAGAAAAAAGCACAGCACATAGCTTTTTAGCCAGGTGCTGAGACAAAAGGTTTGTTTTTTTGCCTTATCACAGTAGTAGCAAAAGAACAAAGCAACCTTAAAAGCAAAGCAGCCTCCTAACCCCCTGAGAACTACCAGCCGATTGGTTAAAAAGATGGATACATCATTTATTGCACCAATGAGAGACATTGTTAGAATAATTGTATCCCTGATAAAGATGGGAGTGAAACATTTTACAAGCTGCATTTGAATTGGCTATTCATATGAGTACATCTTGTAATAAACCAATCAGAACCACTGTAAGATAGACAGGTAGACCCCAGGGGTTAACATTTCTACAGGGAGACATCTCTCATAATAATGCATCACAAAGTCTGCCCATCTTGACACAAATTATATAGAGCAAGGGTCTGGTGGGACGAGACATAATGGCGGAACAATTTCTCCCTTTGGGCTTTCAATATCCCAACTGAGCTGAACAACATTAATATTTACGTGACAATAAGCTGTGTGTTTGGCTAATGTACAACGGGGGGGAGGGGTCTGAACTATTTTTTCATGGGTATGTGCGGCAGATTTTTATGAATTTGGGAATGGGGGTCTTACAGGGCGGCCAGAGGCTAAGGTGGTACCTAACAAAATTATTGTTTGATTTTTTTTGGGTTGTCTTGTGAACTGATTGACAAGCTATATGTGGCCATAATCGTGCGCATAAGCTTGGATTATTTTTGCGCGTGGATAAAACCGAATATTTCTTGCCAATTTGGAACTGATCAAACTATAGCCGTCGTGTAAGTTGTCCTTTTAAAAAAAGACACCTGATAAACAATGAATCGAAAGAGAGAAATGTCAAAATTCTATATTTTGATCTAAAAACAGTTTAGGGCTGAAATTCGAATCATGGTGAGTGGCTGAGATGTGGCAAGATAACTTTTAGATACTAATGAGCAATCATAAATTACTTAATAGCGACCGACCCAAAGAATTCTCAAAAATCAGGGTTATACACATTTTTTATTTAAGATTCAAATGTTAAAAAATAATAATATATAGAACCTAATTATCAAAATATAATTGCAGCTTTTCTTGCATATTTACTTTTCTGATCATAAATCATAAATATATTCCAAGTTACAGAGCGATACGATTCCTAATAACCTCAAAACCATAGTGTTAGAGCAGTGATTCTTAACTGTCACTGGTTAGAGTGAATGTAGAGTAAAATTTGAAAAAATAGATTGTACCAGAGTGGTACAATCTATTTTCAAACCATGATTTTGAAGTAATTAGGAATCGTATCGATCTGTAACTTAAAAGATATTTATGATTTATGATCAAAAATGCAAATCTGCAAGAAAATCTGCTTTCATAGTAAAAATAAATGATAGAGGGCGCTACTTGGAAAAGATCACATAATATGCCTTTAATTGGTTACTTGATGATGATTTAGCTAGTTTTATTTGGAGTAACTACCAATGACAGCAGAGAGTTTTAAAAATTCATCAGTTCTAAACAGATGTAGGATGATATTTATATAGGACTTAAAATACAATTTAGGAATCAGATCATAATTTGTCTGTTAGTAGTTACGACTTGTCCCTTTCTATCTAGTCGTTATCATAGATATACACGCATATCCAGTGAGGCAAGACAGCAGATGCCATACTCGCATCAATCAATGTCAAGTTGAATGCAAGAGCCAAGATATGGAAGTTTGTTAAATGTTATCTATCAGGTGATGTATGAATTGGGGTGGGGGGGGGGGGGGGGGGGGGGGGGGGGGGGAGAAAATCAAGTTTCCTAGGTTGACTGTGACTTATCTATCAGGCGATAGATGTGGGGGGGGGGGGAGAATCACATATACCTAACCCCTAGAAGTGTAGTCGTGGTTGTGGACCGAAGAACAGGGGGCGGGGGTTAAATAGGGGGACCAAACAAGTTATGTCCACTCCCCCCAGGAATTGAACCTGGGTTGCGGGGATCACAAAACCACAACACCACAAGCGGACTCTGCTGACTAAATGTTCGCAGACCATATATACCCAGGGTTTAGTGCACCATGGGATAGAACTTGTGTGCTGGCCGTGTGGTTCTGTATGGTGTAGTAGGGTTAGGGTTAATGTCTGATGTTCAGGTTTTCTATGGGCGGCAATACATTTGGAGGCGTGAACAAACACAAAATCATGTTTCATTGGTTACTGATGACTGTGTCAGGGTGGGGGGGAGGGGAGGGAACTTACTCCGATACTTTTTTGGTAGGGATGTGCCGATAACAAGATGAAAATTGACCCAAACATATACGGGGCAAAATAGACCCATATAATGTTTACCGCAGACCCCTAATTTTCCTACAGATTTGACAGATTTTGCTAAAATGTCTGTGAAAAACAGAAATTTAAGTATTTTAGACCCATAAATTTACAACAAACGGCTACTCGTTTACCAGACGGGTGAAAAATGGGACCCTAGTTGGCGACACATCCCTGTGACCTCATATCCACTACGTAACTCCCACCCCCGGACGTTTTCTCACCCATTTTACCCATCTTGTAATAAGTGCAAGAAATGGCCTTTGGACCAAATGTTCATACCCGAAAATAGAGCAAAAGACAAAATGTGCAAGATAGCATAAGATTCTAATCTTTCTGATCGTAAGTATTTAGATCAGGCCTATTTTCTAGAACATTTTAAAGTGGCACTGAGAGATACATATTGGAGTGCACCCTCAATTTTCTGGAAATCAGGGTTTTTGCACCTACGTCTACCATCTGAAACCATTATTTGCCGTCTACCATGTAAAATGTTGCAATTTTGGTCATTTCTATGTAGGCTAGATCACATCCAAATTATCAGCTCCACTCACCACTTTTCTCTGTAATCTCTCAGTAACTATCAAGTTCCCTACAAATAGGGATTTCTTTGTAAGTGGTATTTAGTGCTTCTTCAGTCTAACAGTAATATTTCACTCCAACGCATCTTGGAGCTCTTACTGCCCCACCCCCACCCCCCCCCCCCCCCCCCCATTTTTGTCATCTATATGGCACATCTTCACGCTGCCTGTGTCCTAACCATCCCCCTGTTTGCCAAAGCAATCATTCAGTCAGTCTTGTGGGAATGGCGAAAGCCTATTTTTGCCCATGCATGAAGCGACAGACCGGATTGGATAGCTGGCATGAAATGCCCCACACATGTATCCTACCTTCCTCTTTCTCAAAGAAGAGTTTAAAGACACCACCATAATGCATTGTGTTTTGCAAATACCCTAATTCTGGTCTCCAATTTGTGTCGTTTCCTAGACATATCATTGTATTATGGACATAATATGCACACAATCATGGCTTCAAAGCATGTCATCGATGGAGCTCTTAGGTTCTAGTTTACTCAATGAATAAATGAGTTATCAGTGTTCCTTTTTCCTTATTTCTAAAACTTAAGAAAGAGCTCAACAAATGCATCGTGTGGAAGAAAAAACCTTTAGTTGGTTAGCCATTTACGCACTGCATTGTGGAAGACCTTAAATTCGTCTTTGCCTCTTTCTATTGATAACCGTGATTTGATGAGATTTTAATAGCAATTGGTTTATCAAAACTAAAATTATGCAGAAAATTGCAACCATATTATTCAAAGTGGACTCTGATAGACCTGGACAGAATGTCCTCAATTGAACTTTGCCTCCAAGATTGGATGGATTCAGTGACCATTGACCCGGTCAGTTCAGAGCACATGACCAAGAAATTCAATTGTCATTCTGAATATGTTACATTCAGTTTAGTACCAAATTGAGTTTTTATCTCTATAAGTGTGTAGAATATGATGCCATACCATCACATCTACAACTCTCTAATCGGTATCAATTATTCCCACAGCTTCAAAAATAAATGTTAACATTTAAAATCCTCATAAATTAAACCAAGATATTTTTTTTTTTTATTATTGATCAAAATGATTCCAACCTTTTTGACACATTTATTAAACCTTTATTGCCCGTTACTTAAAGTCAAACCAACTATTCCTCTAAAATAAACCGCAGATAAATAAATAAAAATGTCGATTCACCATTTTGACACCATTTAATGGACCATATTGCCATACCTATAGTCACAGTTGAGACAATTAATTATCAGTCATTCAAAAACATTCCACACATAACATGCAGATGGTTCATGAATGCATAAGTTACAAAGGGCATAGTACCCAATTCACGATGAACTTCACACAAAAATATCTGCAAAGTTGCATAAAACCCTGAAATTATGCAAAATGACATGAAAACCCTGGAAATGCATTAAATCCTGTGGAACTAAGGAAAAATCGCATACAAATCTATTTATTACCGTTTGTTAACAATCATGGTAGTTCAATTCAAGGCTTGCTTCAACTTAAGGCCAACAAAAAAGGACTTACCCTTTTAAAAGGTAGAAATTACAGTTGTTGTTTTTTGGAATATCTGATGTATTTTTTGAATTATTGACCAAAAATTGCCAGTTTGATGTGACGGAGGCTATACCCGAGGGTCACACCACCCCTAAGGATCATTTTCCCGTTTTTTTCAAAGAATCAGTGTTACTGTAGTTTTTGAGAGTGGATTCACACGGATGAATACCACTTTTATACATTAGTCTCCCCCCCCCCCCCCCCCCCCCTCCGGACTTAGATCGAATCAGAGACCCAGTGTCCGAGGCTAGGTACACACAGATATCGGGGATAGCCTATAATGTGCTGTGTACTGATTCACACCACTAAATAAATAATGGAACAGTCCACAAAAGCCCTTTTGAATTGGTTGGGATGACACTCCTCTAAGTGAAATATATAAAATACTTGCAAGTCGACGACTTGCGAATCCCTCTGGCTGGGAGATCAACTAAATGATTTCAAAGGACACATAGGGGTCATGTTCCCTTGGTGTTCATGTTTCTTTTCTCCAAGTTTGACGTCAATCGGGCAACTTTTACGATTTGACCTGAAGATGACCTTTGACTTCAGATGACCTCGGATGACCACTAATTATTTTTGTACATGTTCCCCATTGTTCATTGCACGATTTAACCCATTGTTGACCTTTGACCTTGGATGACTCGGATGACCTAATTATTTTTGACATGGTCCCCCGGTGTTCATTGCACGAGTTAACCCTTGTTGACCTTTGACCTTGGATGACCTCTAATGGTCCCCCGGTGTTCATTGCACGAGTTAACCCCTTGTTGACCTTTGACCTTGGATGACCTCTAATGACCTAAATGAGGTCAAAGGTCACATAGGGGTCATGTTCTTCCCGGTGTTCGTGTTTCATTTCTCCAAGTTTGACGTCAATCGGGCAATTGCAAGATTTAACCCTTGTTGACCTTAGACCTTGGTTGACCTCGGATGACCTCTAATTAATTTTAGACATTTCACTCGGTGTTCATGTTTCTTTTCTCCAAGTTTGAAGCTATTTGGCAACTTTTACGATTTGACCCTGGATGACCTTTGACCTCGATGACCTCTAATTAATTTTAGACATGTTCACCTGGTGTTCATATTTCTTTTCTGCAAGTTTTAAGTCAATTGGGCAACTTTTACGATTTGACCTCTGATGACCTTTGACCTCACATGTTCACCTGGTGTTCATATTTCTTTTCTGCAAGTTTTAAGTAAATTGGGCAACTTTACGATTTGACCTCTGGATGACCTTGACCTCAGATGACCTTTGCACCTCTAATTAATTACCTATCACTGGGTTTGACGTCAATCCATCCAGTCTTTCAAAAGATACAGCATTTGGAAAAAAGGCTAACCAAAAGGCACACACGCACACACCCCCCCCCCCCCCCCCCCCCCCCACACACATACACACACCCCTACAGACGCACATTACACGATGACAAAATCCCCTTCTGGTTTTACAAACCAGGGGGATAAAAATGCTTCAAAAGTAGTGTTGTTGGCCAAACTTTTGATCGGATGATTATTAAATGTAGATTATCAAACAATATCAGTGCAAATGTTCTTCTTTGACCAATTGTTTATGATTTTATAGTCATTTTAGAGACTTCAAATAATTTATTAGAATTGCTTAGACCTAGGCTAGGCCTGAGCAATCTACAAACATGCATATCTTCGACGGTGCATATCTCGAAGATTTTGCCTTGACTTTTTTTACAGGAAAGCCAAGACCATGTTCTTCACACAGAATGCAAAGTTGAAGCAACCAGTTGCTTTACACAAGCTGGAAAATGGCGTATAATTATGGTCCATTTTACACAGTAAGCATAGGGAATTGTATTAGTGTTGTGGACCCTACTGTACTAGTATTTTGAATCATAGACAGCTCTGATATCAGAGCTACCAAACATCATGTTAATCATTGAAACTAACATCAATTGTTTTATTCTGATCAGCGCCATGATGTATGTCACAGCTACCTCCTCCATCAATCATCATATGATTACAAACTATTTGCTATGGGGCAAATTACTGTTTGTCAGCGTACTAAAAGAGCCGCCTTTTGCAACCCTTGTGGGCTGGTTATACTTATCGGAGAAGAGCTTAGGGTTTAATAATTCATAAGTATGCTACCTCTTAACCAGGCATAAACATTCGTAGCATACATAAGGCCAACAAAAAAAAGATGTTGTTGGATTGCTCTTTCCCGACCGACCGTAAAAATTGGAAAAAACTCGGTCGCATTTTTTAAGGGGGAGGGGGAAATATTTTTTCAACTTTTATTTTTTAGAAATTACAAATTTGTCACCTAAATGACATCAATTGACCCATATGCGACCCCACTCTTAAATATGTGTTATTCATGCCGCCAGACTTTGTCTTTTTTAATATCAACATTTAGTTCAATTATTAACCTCAGTGTATTCCAGTGTGATTTGGTCATTCTTTGGAATCTAAGAGAGAAAAGAAGAAGAAAAAAAGAAAGGAAAAAAAATCAACCTACCAACCCCCAAAATAGGCCTAATGTACATGTAGGCCAACTCTGACTTAGCAATTGAATCTCATCTTGCTCAAATGAAGAAGAAGAAGAAAATTCAACAGCTGCCTTTAACACTTCGTTATTATTTGCTTCAAGTCTGTGATTGAGGCAACCTCTTGTTTACTGGCAAGT
The DNA here is from genome assembly GCA_035610835.1 of Ophiura sarsii. Classification (NCBI taxonomy): domain Eukaryota; kingdom Metazoa; phylum Echinodermata; class Ophiuroidea; order Amphilepidida; family Ophiuridae; genus Ophiura; species Ophiura sarsii. The sequence continues at coordinate 55,387,185 of CM069449.1, forward strand.
GTTTGATAAAGTTGACTGAAAAGTACCGGAGGTCAAATATTGTTTTAATTTTACCACCAAACAAACTCCAATAAGAATAGTTTGATACAAAACTATATATCAAGGGTTTAGTGCAACAAATTCTTATCTTCAATGGCTGCCATTTGTTAAATTAGATTGTGATGTCACAAAGGAATATCTTGAAGCGTCCTATAACATGTGGCAGCTATTGTAGATACAGCCTTTCACATAACTACGATGTAAGTGAAAAAGTATCCTATCTGCTATAGCTGCCTTGTACCAGTGTTACTGTCAAACAGACAGTACACTGTATACCCTACCAATAACAAACAATCCATACAATAACTCAATGAGAAATTGACCAGGGGAATTCTATAATAGGGTATTCTAATCTTAGTCAAACTGAAGTGCCAGGGGATGCAACTGTTTTTGGATCAACATTTTAGGACCTTCACTAAAGTAACCCTTACCTCCTCTTGCTAAACTTAAAAAATAAATTGAAATCCAGGGACAATTTTTTTGCTAAATAAAAAAAATTAATTGAAATCCAGGGACAATTCACACATAAAAATGAAGCCGATTCTACGGGGCTAAAATCTACAAAAATCTCCAGAAAATAACCTTGCGAGACTGATTCATCACATTGAGTTGTACGGTATATTCAAATTTTATCTCACAAAATAAGTACCAGCGAATTTGTTGTGGCAACAAATGTGCATCCACAAAATAGCAGGTATTCCTGCTCAAGGTGATGACACAGAGCTGTCATTCCAATAGTAATTTGTAACAATTGTCATGAGTTTCAAGAATGTATTGAGTGAAATAACACAATAACATTGTCACCACGCTCTTGAATATAGTACATTCGCATTATTTGAGGCACTCGTAATTAGCCTTATGTACAGGCAGAGGGCTAGACAGAATTTTTATAGGTCTAAGCAAGTCAATCATTTCCTTCGATGTTTCATGTTTAAATATTGAAGGTTTGGGAGTTTGGAGAAGGTTTGATTAAGAAGAAAGGTATGTTTGCTTTCAATTTGCTTTGATTGATTCAGTGCATTACTAATGTCACATATACAGGGTAAGTAAAAAAAAAGTGTACTCAAAGTAAGTATTCAAAATATTTATTATCTGAATATGAAGGCAACCAATGTATATGGCAATAGATGTATTGATTCACTATCATCAGCAAAAAGAATCACAACATTTCACGGTACCGTTTACCAGATACACAATATTAAATATTTTACTCAATAATGTTTCCTATTAATGAACAAGTGGATTTTATGTATGGTACACAAAAGTTAACTAATAAAGACAATTGAAACATTCTCAGTTATTTTTTCAAACATTAAATGCGAAATAATGACAAAACAATGTCATTATAACACAAATTTAGCAACAACAACAAATTTAGCTTTTGTGATAGTCAGACTCATCTCGAACTAGAATGTGGACCGTTTTCAATAGTGGAATTCAATAGATCTTATAACAGAAAATATTGCAAATCTTGTTCGGTTTATAAAATGTTGACTTTTACGAAAATGAGCATAAAAAAAGGTTTACCACAGCCAATTTCAACCTACTAAAATTCTTTAGAAAGCTAATGAGATAACCCGTCTGTCTCAATAAAAAAAAGACTATGCCATTTTTGCAGAGATTTTAATCCTAACCCTGGTTTAGGGTTTTGACCAGGCTCACAATTTTTGAGGAAAAAAACACCACGACTAAATCTCCAAGAACCTGTCGGGATTTGATCCGGGGACCCTCTGTTCTCAAGCCCCACGTCCCACCAACTAAGCCACAACCCTCAGCTACACATTGCGCAGTATACTGCGCTCACTATATAGGCTCGGTTGACTACGTCATCGAAAACCGGTGGCGCATGCGCTTGAAGAGGGACTTAGGATTAGCATTTTTTAGCATTCAGGGGGGTTGGGGTTCAGATACAAATTCCGAAAGTTGAGTGCACTTTTTTTTACTCACCCTGTATGCTTATATAGTTTGCAAGGGCACTTTTATTTCAATCGCCCAGAATTAAGCGAATGTGCTCAATGTTGAAATCATGACTAGTTTATGTTCCTTCCTCCATTACATAGAAATCATACAAAAAATATAAAACAATGTTGCACAAAAAGTGGCGAAAATACTGTACCATTTTTATGTTCATGTAATAGTTAATGGAAGGTGTTCTGATTGCTAATTTTCAACTTGATGTTTAATTTACATGAAAGGTCATTCTAGTCCTACCTAAGGACTACTCTATCTATAAGCCTAGAAAAATTGCTCCCAATTAGAGAACCGATCAACCCGAGAACCGAACCCGTTGAGTACAGTCTTTTGACTCAAGGGATGGCTGACTCAGTGTTTCTATATTCTATCTTAGTATAGTATTTCCCTGGATAGTGGCCCTACGAGGAGGGCCAAGGTCATCCCTAAAATTGCCACATTCCAAAGTTTGAGTTGCATAACTCTAATGGTTCTTATTTTAGAAGCACAAGGTCACAAGAAATTTGCCCATTGAGTAGTAGTACACAAACTGACCGATGGTTAACCACCTTTTGGCCTATCATTTCTCAACGAAACATTTCTGGCCCCTAAGATTCAAAATAAATAATGAGAAAAATATGAGGATTCTTCTAATATTAAAATATTTTGATGTGAAAAAATAATCCCAACACCCCCCCCCCCCCCCCCCCCCCCCCCCCTCTGGATCAGAACATACACCTTTATGTACCTACCCAAGATGAGCCTTCGCAATTAATGGTTGCAATGTCAAAGCCATATGGGCAGTGCACCAGACCTTGTGATCACAAGACTTTTGATAGTGGCATTCTCTGACATCATTCCAACTTTGAGCAAAGTATTTCGAACAAGTCCTGGCCTGCAAGGTCACATACCTTCAAGTGTAGAAGGAGAATAAGGGGTACCACTTTTATTAGGAGTTTTTGGGATCTTTTGATTTTAAATTTAACAATTTAACAAATTTGACCCCAAACATTTTGATGGCAAATGTGTAATTTCGGATAATTTCGCGGCAATATTTGCCTCATGTAAAAGGATGTCGAGACTGCCGAATTTTGAAAATACCTTCCGAGGCAACTACAAGTGCAGCTACTGCCACTGGCGGTGGGGACTGCTGAATTCAACACGGTCAAAGTTAAATACGGCAAACAAAAAAGAAAAATCCGCAGACCGCATTGGATTTCAGTCTCTCATGTCATTTGAGACAAACTTTTTTTTTTTTTGGCCTTAGTGACAGTGTATCATTATATTTACTAAGGTAAAGACGGACTACAAACGTCGGATATTATTGCCGAATTGGCGACTTTATTATACTTTCTTATGGGCATTTTGGGCCAATAATTTATCGCGGGGACATCGTCGAGGCATGGTAAATTATCAATAATTAATATTTTATCGCGATATTATCGCGGTAACGATATTATCGTGGTACGCGATATCACCCAGTCTTAGGCTGCACTCAAATTGTTAAGTAAGATGTTAAAGGTGTATGTTCCGATCACTTTTTGGGGGCTATGATTTTTTTTTTCACATCAAGATATTTTGATATCAGAAGAATCCCCATATTTTTCTCATTATGTCTGTAAATTATTAGGGGCCAGAAATGTTTCATTTAGAAATTATAGGCTAAAATGTGGTGAATTACTGCCAAAGGTGGTTAACCACCAACCAGTTTGTGTACAACTCAATGGGCATATGTTATGTGACCTTATGCTTCTAAAAATAGAACCATGGAAGTAATGCAACTCAAACTTTAGAATGCGACAATTTTAAGGATGACCTTTAATGTCAAATAGAAAACATCAAGTTGAAAATCGGGCCAGCAATCGGACCATCTACCTTTAACTTGTATGCAAATATTTAGGGTTGAAAAGCGAAAATGCAATGATTGCACGAATTGACGGGTGTGACACACACTAGTCAATTTGTAGCGCCCTAAATTGAAACGGCCTCTGTTCCGGAGCTGACTGATTATTATATGTATCAATTTGTATTACAGGCTGAACCAACTGAGTAAGTACTACAAATTGCTATAGCAGGTATATGCTTGGAGCCCGGCTTGGAGCACCCTCATCCAGAATATACAATTGCATCATATGTGAAGGTTTAATGGCAATAAAATTAAGTTTTTCAGTCCGTTCCCTTGGCGAGACCATTTAAGGCTGGGACGACCATTCAGGACTGGGACTCCATGCAAAAGGACCCTGATTCAATTGTGGGTGCCATCAGAGCCCCCCCCCCCCCCCCCCACCCAATTTGGAAAATGTTACCCCCTGGTGATTTCCCCATTTTTTTCCACCATTGATATGTTTTAACATAAAATACAAGTGCTCCCTTCAAAACTGATTAGTTATAAAACCAAGCAATCAAATAGTTTTTCTCTGGGTATGTGGAATGATGTAGACTTGGCATTGCATATAATCAATATCCAAATCACCCTTTGGCCCTTTGCAAAGTATCCTATGGATAACAAATATTACGGAATGTCTGTAATCAAACTGCCATATATACGTACATCATACCAATGTGATGAAAGGCTTCTTATCCATCCTGGGTTTGAGTGTGTGGTGTGTGGGGGGGGGGGGGGGGGGGCACCTGTATTAAAAGGTGGCCATCACACTTGGTACAAATAATGAAAAAGGGCAGTTTTCAGCAGTACCTATTATCCCTATTAAGCGCCCAGGACTTTATAAGCGCCCACCCCTGTTTTTCTCAATGACTACCAACAAACAATCCCTTATAAAATATAAGCGCCCACCTTTTTTCAAATGGTCAGCATCCTCAAATGACCACTTGTACATATATTTCATTTAGTACATGAAATGGTCAGCCTCCTCAAATGACCATCAAATGGTCAGCATCTTCAAATGGCCACTTGTACATTTTATTTAGTAAGATAAATGAGTTTAAAAAAGGTAACATAATAAGCGCCCACACCCAAAATTACTAGGCTAATCGCCCTGGCGCTTAATAGGAATAATACAGTACATTCATTTTGTGCCAATATCAGAGGAGGGTGGAGGGGGGGGGGCTTCTTGGAATAGTTTCATCAGGAATTCAGAACATTGTATGACATTTCTAGAGTAAAACTGCTGTTTTTCCATACAGGCTTCGACAACTAATCTGTTGTCTTCCTCAGTGGATTGTGTTTGATCCAGAGCTAGTGTTTCTGGACTGTTTCATGATTTCAATTTTCAGCAATTTTCAATAACAATTTCACCAATTTAAAATCAAATCAAATATTTCAAAAAAAAAATCGCAAACATTTTCTATATAAAATGGGTTGGTCGGGTAGAACAGGATGGTTTTTTTCACCACTTTTTGTAATCTGTGCCCTTATTGGCAATAACAGCCAAAGCACACCTAAACTCCCCTCTCCCCACTCAATTTCAAGACATATCGATGCCCATGACTGGCAGACAAATCCCGGGAGGGGTACTCGGATTTGGTTTTGGTCGGGGTGTGCCGCTGGAGATTCAAAACCCATACCCATTTCTAGGGTGATTTTGGAAAAATCGGTACCCCATTTTTCTATGGGGCTAAAAAAATTGGGAAAATAGACCTAATTTTTGCAAATTTCCGCGAAAATAGACAAAAAATATCGCGAAAATAGACCCATTTGTAAAAAGTGACCTCATTATTAGGGATTTCCAGCACAAAAATCATACCCCATGTTTAGGGATTTTGTACCCAAAAAGCTACCTATTAGAGCGGCACACCCCCGGTATACCGTCTTGGGTGAGTACCCTCCCCCCCCCCCCCCCCCCCCCCCCCCCCCCCCCCCCCCCGGAGACAAATAGATCAAATAAAGTACAATGATCTTCTTATCATCATAAATCATAATATTGTTAATCCAATCAGTGATGCTATAAAAATATGAATATTTAGCACTAAGCCTGTCAAAAAGGTCTGCTATTCTTCTGTCACTTTTAAAAAGAATTGTCTTTTCTTTTGAAGCATTAATTCTGGAAGAGTACACAAAATTGTAATTTTATTAATAAATCCTTTTTATAAAGAGGCAGTATTAAGGCACATGTGACATCTAGTTGTACTTTCATATTACAATGAGATGTTGTTACGGTTTTTATAATCAACATGAAAAGGTTAAAATATTCAACGTAAACAGTTTGAAAACCTTCAACTCTCCATTTTCATTCTGTCAAATTATGTGATGTGTTCCAATTGGGGGGAAAAAATTGGTTGATTTATGCAGGCATCAATGTCCATCTTGAACCTACCCTCCTCAAGGTTAGGCAAAGATTAGACGCCTATTATCTTTGCCTAGTTATATTTTTGAAATGGTGAATCTTGAACTAATTAGGTTTTGGACAGGTGAATCCATGGTGAATCTTCACATATATTTCAACTTCTCGAATATTACTGTAGAATAGGGCTTACTGTAGAACAAACAATGCACTAAAGTAAATCTTCACCCAAAAATTGCACAATCTTGACATAGTTTATCCTAAAGGAAGGTGATTACAAGTGTAGGCTTGAGGAAAGGTATGTTCAAGCTGCACATTGATGCCTGCATTAGGTGAACAGAAATGTTTAACTGAGGCACAATGGGAAACACAAAATCAATGTTTGTTAACCTGGCGGACCAATGATTTGTGAAGCACACTTGTCACGCATAAATTTAGCTCCAAGTAGGCTACGTACCAGGCTTCCCATAAAGGTTTGAAAAATGCGCCTCCACGTGGACGCAAGTTAGCCGACAAGGTGGCAAAAATAGCGTCCAAACGGAAATATGTGCGTCCATGGCCGATTGTTAGGGCGCCGTCTATTGACGAACTTAAATCCAAGATGGCGGATCACCAGCCGATAATCCCGAAAATTTAAATCTGCCGCAAAATATCACATTTTAGCGAGCACAAGTGTAAGAAAATGCACAGATTTGACTTAATCAACCTATTTCCAGTGAATCTCTATTATAAATTTGCACAAGAGTTATTTAGCTGACAATTTGTTTTTTTCTAATAAGCTTATTATTATTTTGTCGAACTTTTATTTTTGAGTTTCAGGAACTTGCCCGTCCAAATGGATGCAAAATAAACATGTCTAGAGTTTGAAAAGCGTCAGAATTTTCAAAATCGAGTCTGGACGCTATATGACGCGCACTAACGGGAAGCCTGCTACACACATACTTCCTTGAAATTTCTCATGGAAAAATACTGCTTACCATGGAAGCATAATGGGATAAGTACCAACAGATGACAACCTTAAAACCTCAATTTAGTCTCATCCCCCAGATGCCCAATTCACTTAATCCATCCATATATAGGTGTGCTAAAATGCGCAACCCCATTGTGACGTGGGAACTTATCATCATACAGTGTCCACGCTTCAAGTTCTTACAACACCTATTCTATCAAAAGAGTAGAAGCAGCACCCTGGTATTGATGTGGAGGCAATTGACAGGGGAACCAAATCTCCCTGCTATATCAATGACCGGATATGAAGCATAAATAGTGGAATACTAGAAACTGCAGTTTCACATGGTATATGGTGTTCTCCTTTTCACCTTAATGCCATAATCACCCTGTCAAAAGAGAGGTTAGTTTACATGGAGGGGATGTTAGCTGATTTTAAATGGCGTAAACTGTGAGTTCTCAATTAACCTAACCTTAGGCGAGGGGGGGTGGGGGAACCTGTTTTAAGGGGCCCCGACCGACCCACTTTTGCATTGGTTTGTTTTTTGGATACTTATTCTCAAATCATGTAAAATCAGCCGTTTTTGGCCGAAAATTTGTCGAAAAATATTTTCACACACATTTTTTTTCACAATTCCAGATTTTTGCAGATTTTGGATTTTGATGTCGACCGACCGACCAACCCTACTTCACAGGTCCGTCCACCCATAAAACAGGGTGTCCTTTTTCCTCGTCTTAACACCAAATTTGACCCGATTTTCTACCCTGATAATTTAACTGTCAAAAACACGATTAGGGAGTTAGGGTTAACAAACACCTTTCTTCGTGTTCCTTTAACCCATTACCAGAGGCCATAAAAGGCCACAGCAAATAGCTGCTATACCCCACGCTTCATCTCATGGCACGATCCTGCGAGCTGTAACTTTTTCGAGCTCCTCCATAAGCACAATTAGTTAGGCATCTGCCTGCCACGGCTGTGGCTCGGGTTCGATTCGATCCCTGGCACAGTGTAACTAAACTTACACTTCAAAAGGGTGTTAAATAAATACGGACCCACTTTTGCATTGGTTTGTTTTTTGGATACTTATTCTCAAATCATGTAAAATCAGCCGTTTTTGGCCAAAAATTTGTCGAAAAATATTTTCACACACATTTTTTTCAGGATTCCAGATTTTTTCAGATTTTGGATTTTGATGTCGACCGACCGACCGACTGACCAACCCTACTTCACAGGTCCGTCCACCCATAAAACAGGGTGTCCTTTTTGTCTTTTACACCAAATTTGACCCGATTTTCTACCCTGATAATTTAACTGTCAAAAACACGATTAGGGAGTTAGGGTTAACAAACGCCTTTCTTCGTGTTCCTTTAACCCATTACCAGAGGCCATAAAAGGCCACAGCAAAATAGCTGCTATACCCCACGCTTCATCTCATGGCACGATCCTGCGAGCTGTAAATTTTTCGAGCTCCTCCATAAGCACAATTAGTTAGGCATCTGCCTGCCACGGGGATCGATCGATCCCCGGCACAGTGTAACTTAACTTACACTTCAAAAGGGTGTTACCATCCTTACCATTACCCAAACCAAATCTAAGTGAGCTCCCCCAGGAGCAGACAAGCCAATCAGAATCCTCATCTATCACCATTATAAACAACTGTTTCAGCACCTTGCAATGAACTTGAGGGTGTCAATGTGCTATTTATGTGCCAGTTTTGTTTTGCCATTGTTTTATCAACAATTAAAGAGGTTAAAAGGGGACACATAACGCTCTTAAAAGAGTTGAAATATGACAATACGCAGTCGCCCAATGGATGAACTGTGTTCCTGTTAGGAGTGAATGGCAACGCCTGGCCCGTGCACACAGCCTAAATTCCAATCCCTCTTCAGCTATTTTGGTTTAAGGCATATTATGTGATCTTTTCCAGGGAGCGCCCTCTATTCAAGATTTTTTTTAGAAGGTAGATTTTCTTGCAGATTTACATTTCGGATCATAAATCATGAATATATTCCAAGTTACAGTGCGATATGATTCCTAATTACCTCAAAATCATGGTTTTAGAGTGAATTTAGTGTAAAAATAAGTTGTCGGGCTGCGCAGACTCTGACAGTTTATTTTCACTCTAAAACCATGATTTTGAAGTAATTAAGAATCGTATCGCCCTGTAACTTGGAATGCATGTACGATTTATGATCAGAATTGTAAATCTGCAAGAAAATTCTGCTTTCAATATTTTTTCGAGGATTGAGGGCGTTTCCTGGAAAAGATCACACAATATACCTTTAAATATTTGGCAATGACATTCATAGAAAGTAAGCAGAAAAGCGTCTTGGATGTTTTAATCTACTTTTTGAATTTAAATGTTGGTATCAGCAGATGATCCATAACCTTTACTGCAAATATCTAGGGCTGGGAGATGTATCCTTTAGAACAAGCATGTGCAACCTTTTCTACCACCCTGGCCTCATTGTGATTTTGAGATCCATTCACGGGCCGCAGTGATTGTCAAACATTCCAAAACACGTTCGGAGGAGGAGTAATAGTCCATTGCTCATTGAATACCCGTTTCTCTTTGTGTAATATCCTCTTTTACTCGCTGCTACTACTGCAAGCACCATTTTAACCAGGGATTTTAACATGCAATCACGCCTGAGTTATATTTACTAAATGCAGCGCGTCAACCTACTAATTATAAGGGAGCAAGCACACCACTAAATCAATCCGCCATTTGTGTAAACCAGGGGAGTTCCGGTTAAAACGGGCCGCATCAATACATGTAGGAATTTTGGGATTGCTTCGCTGGCCGCAGATAAGAGGCCGGAGGGTCGCATGTGGCCCGCGGGCTGCAGGTTCCACACGCTTGCTTTAGAAGCTATTTTTGTGATAAAAGCAGTAAATTAACCTCAACCCCAACACCAACCACAACCAACCCTTCACCACAACCTCACACAGACCCTAAATCAAATTTAACATGTCAAATGTTTCTGGGAAAGTCTGTGCATATAATCATGAAAAAAAGTAAATATGACACTAAAACTTCACCGGAGAAGTCAGTTATAGGACGTTGTTTTGATCGTGTTTTCATATAATGATCAAACACAACAAATTAACCCAACATCATGATCATAAATGTGCTATGCCGATAACAGTTCAGGTACCACAGATGGGATTTCCATGAATATCAACTGCAGCAGTTGGTTACGGAGGATCGTACGATTTCTCTCGTTGCACCATCTCCCATGAGTCACAAATTTGTATAGGATTTAACAATTTGTGTCAAAATTAAAACCATTTGGGGGCAATGACTCTGCAAGGTCAGCAGAAAATCCCCTAAAGATGACATACTGCAAAAGTGGAAACTTTGTGGCACATTTATTTTAGCGCATTGTGTACTCCAACCAGCTACTGCAAAAATAATAATGTGTAAATATATGAGGTCTATGTGATGAAGCTACAAATCACTAATTTAAAAATACGCAAAACAACTGAAAAGCTATGCAAAGCGCGAACATATTAATCGCGCAAAAATGATCACTTTTACCGTCTCAATATTTTCTCTTTTAAAATCTCACCTGTTTGGCACAACATGAAAATGAGCATCATATTTTAATTGTGCAAGTGTTATTGTCCTTTCTACATTTTTAACAATGACAAATGACACAGTTTACCACATACCTTTTCAAAAATTACCAATGATTCTAATCCCAATATGAATATTGCAAATTTCCTACAAAGAGATAAATTTTAAAAAATCCTCTTCTAAACCTATCAAATCATAATTTGCAAACCCAAGATTTGTTTCCCTATTTAAAATATTTTTTGTAAATGTTTTAAACATATTCCAAAAGTTAAGTTTCAAGAGCATCAGTCACCTGCTTTTCCCATTTTCTAACCATGATCATCCGAGGTTTTGATGTATTTTGAATTTCAAACAAAACTGTCCTGGTGTTTTTAAAATGCCAATACTACGATCGGAAATATGTTTACATATCATACAGCTCCTCTTCCCCCTCCCTCTCCCTTGTTATTGAAACGGTGGTTTTCTTTTACCACCACATGCCTGAATTATTTTTGTCATAACAAATTGTGTCATTTGAAGGGGTGGGGGAAAGACTGACTGGCCGACACAATCTGAAGACTGCCTTTAGAATAGGGTGGGTCCCCCCCCCCCCCCCCCCCCCCCCCCCACCGTCACCTAACGTATCTGTATAGAGAGTATGCAATGCTACGTCACTATGTCCTCATTTGAACTGTGCCTCCAAGATGGATGCCACGGAACAATATGATTTGGTCAGTTCAGATCACTTGGAGCGGGAAATTTAATTGTCAATCCGAATACGTGACTAGCCCGACCTCCATAATGGCTGCCCGATCCATTGTTATATCGTTCCGGTTGGTTCATTGCATACCCTCTATACTGTATGGCCAGAGAGTGCTGATCAAAAACCAGTCAATATTTTCAGTACATTGTTTAGCAAAAACTAAAAAAGAGCTCTACCTTTATTGATATGGAAATGGTTACAATCTCCCCTGCCCAACCCAATACCTTTATCACCTGCAAAGAATGTCTCAACACAATACAAAAACATCAACTCATATTACCCCATGCTAAGCGTGAAGATATGGCATAGCCCGTATACATATCACCATTTTCCTGATAAAATATTTTCTTCGCTGGTTATTATCAACAAGAAAAAAAGAAAAAGGAGCAAGAACGATAACATCCGTCAAATCAAAGCCCATAGTATTTGAACCATGTAACGTGGTACAACTGTCGGCGAGAATTGATACGGTGCCTTGTCAGAAAGACATGATTTACTGATAAGAAATGTGATGGATATGTGTATGAATGTGTCGTTATCGAAGCCCAATTTATCGGCAGATTCATATTGAAATGATACAATCAGATATTTGAGTATTTGGCTGTCCGAGATAGAAGCAGGTCTCAAGATTAGCTTCAATTAGGCACACACACAAAAAGTTGACTTGTCAACATCTGGGTCAGTCGGTCGATTGTGTTTTGGTTTTTAAGATAACCAAACAGATACTATACACCAGAACACAGATTTTAACTTTTAATATTAAACAAAAAGTGAGTAATTCACAATTTTATATGTTTGAGTTGCAGTTATGAGTAAGTGCACTTACCCTGAATACTGGTATAAAGCAACACTTCCTACATTATGCATAACCATTGTGCAGTTTTACTTTATACATGCTGAAGGGCTGGAAAAACATACAAGGTTTTGACAGAACAAATGACGATTTGAAATCTAACTCTATTTAAGGGTATCTGTTGCCCTTAAATAAATAGTGCACCATTGCCTCCACATTCAATCCCTCCAAATCCCCTCCCACACCTAAATCCCATATACCAATCCCCATTTCCTACCGGTTACTCAAGTTACTATGGCTACAACTGTACTTTTGCTGAAATCCCCCGATCCCAGTTGGGGGACTCATTACCCATAATCCCTTTCAGATGGCAAAGGGAAGCAGCACACTTGACCTCTCTAGACCTTTGTTATCCTTGAGTATAAGGCAATGTCTTTACAATTGGTTGAGTCCAAAGAACATTTTAAGGACTTCCCACAATGCATTTCGCTAACGCCAACCAATTAAAGCTTTTTTCACACAATGCATTTGTTGAGCTCTAAGTTTTAGAAATAAGAAAAAGGAACACTGATAACTAATGTATTTATTGATGTAAACTAGAACATAAGTGCTCCAACGATGAATGCCCTATGAAGCCATGATTGTGTGCACATGTCTATGGGAACTGAGACATATTGGAGACCAGAATTAAGACATTTTGCAAAAACGCAATGCATTGTGGTGGTGTCTTTAATATCTTCTTTGGATTGAGTCCAAGGTTGTTATCTTTATCCCGCGTAACTCTGTGTCTTTGCTCTTTTGTTGTTTTACTTTCAACATCAGCTGATCTTTTTATAGCTCATTGGTTCCATAGCTCCGCCTACCCTGTATCCCTTCCAAAAATAGAATGACTTTTGCCCAAAGTCCTTACGATGCTCTGGTCTTCTGTTGTATTACAGAAGAGCAAGGTTATCCCACTGATTTTTTTTAATTTAAATTTTGGACAACTTCTTTTCTTACAAATAAAACAATATTGATAAACCACTTTCTTTGCAACTACAGGATGTCTCAGAATCCCGGGGGGAGGGGCACTGACATTGAAAAAGGGTATAGGTATGTGCCGCGCTGAAGACCCTCTTTTTCACCCTCCTCTGCTAGCTCTTATGACCCCACTTTTGAGCCTGCATCAGTTCTTATGACCCCAATTTCATTGAAAATCATTCTTTGACCAAAAAATTAAAATTAAAAAAAAAATTGCGTTCTTGCTAATCAAAATTGAACTATACAGTAGGCCAGTTCTCAAGACCTACTTTTTTGAAAAAATCAGTTCCTAAGACCCTACATTTCGTCATGAAATCCACTCAGTTCAGTCCTGTAGCCCCCCTTTTTGAGACCCTGTGCGGCACACCCCTACCCAAAAAAAAGTTGAGTGCCCCCCCCCCCCCCCCCGGGCCTGCTTCTATCTCGGACAGCCAAACACTCAAATATCTGATTGTATCATTCCAATATGAGGCTTCAGTTTTGCGATTCGAATTTCCTCTCCCATTATATAAGCTCCCTGGTATGAGCTTTATTAATATATATTGTCCAAATCGTTTTCAAATATATTTTGCGTAAACGCCCAGCTTTCTTAGGAATTTTAGATTTTGAAAATCTGACATTTCTGATGGAAAACACACACTTTATTGTAACGACAGTAGATTTAAGGTTTTGTCGAAATGATTCATTATGAAAATCTATAAAGTTACTAACCCTTTTAAACATTAAATTATTTCTGAAATGTTATTCGCATTATTATTGCATTCTTTTTGAAAACAATCGATTGTTGTGTGCATAGAAAACAAGGATTTGTTTTGCTTGAGTGCTTTTAACCTTCCTTTCTTTGGCGGGAGTTTTGAATATAACTTATGAGGTGTGGGGTTCATTGTTTGAAATATTGGTAGTGCTAGAGAGAATAGTCGCCCGCGAAAAAAACAACGCGCAAAATGTCTATGATATCAAAATGCGCAAAAATATCTTTATGCTAAAATATTGGCTTTTACAGTACCAAAATGTTTTTAAAAACATGACTCATTTCAGTCAATATCATATCTCTGCTCTACTTTGTGGAATCATCATTGTTAAATGATTAATAACTCAGCTATGTTGTGGTGGGAGATGGATGGTGAATACCCCTGCAAATGAAGTATTGGTTAAGTCACACCAATTGAAAAACATTGAACCATTCAAAATCCATTTCAATATAAATCTCAATACACACCAAACCGTCATCCAATTCTCATCATCCATGCCAAAGTTCAGATGTCCCATAGTATAATGTGCGTGACCTCTGACTAGCTTGACTAAAGGGAAACATAATTCACGCATGGTAAGGACAAACAAAGAAGATAGTCTGTCTCATAAACATTGTGCAAAAAAGCTAAGTGCTGTGCGATTTTTTTTTCTTTTCTTTTTTTTATAAAATAGGCTGAGGTATGCATTTTTTTATTTTTTTGCGATTTCTTTTTTTTGTTGCTTATCCAAGCAAACTTTTATTAAAAAAAATTAAATAAAATTAAAAAAAATTTAAAAAAATAAAAAAAAGAAAGAAGTTTTTTAGCCCCCAGCGCATAGACCTACACGCCGTAGCTCATTTCACATACCAATGCGGGCAGGCTTCTTAGACAGACCTTCTTCTTTGTTTGGCCTAACTTCAAAGTCAATAGTTCAACATTTGCTTGCATTGGGTATAAAAAGGAAGATTTGTTTGTTTGTTTTTTGCCCCCCCCCCCCCCCCCCCTTCCATCCTTAACAAATTTCAACAATTTCAAATACAACTTCATCGCAAAAACAGGTTTTACAGAAGGCCTTAATGTGGCATGACAATGAATTGAAGCTTACAAATGTGCAGGCATAGAATGTGCAGAAATAAATCTTGCTTTTGTATTACACTGTCTAGAGAACCATTCAACACGCCCCCATCTTTAACCTCTTTAGAAACTTACAGAAACTTTTCCCAAAAGATTAAATAAACATACTTTGGTGTAAATCTACATGTTTTATGTTTCCCAAATAATGTGAAATGTATGTAATATGAGATTACAGTCCTATTACTGGAAACCTTGAAATGTAGGAGAGAAAAAAAATTAAATTCACCAGTTGCATCATTTATAGCATCTGTGATAACGCCTTAGAATTTGTGTATTGCGTCACAATTTGCACCAACAAAATGTGCATATTTGAGGTTTGTTACACCCCCCCCCCCCCCCCCCCCCCCCCCTGGCGAAGTTTTTTTCAAATTTTGCGCAGCAAGTATAGGACCAGGAGCTACTTTATGTCAAAAGTAGCTCCGTGAGGGCTGCAGCTCACCATCATTTTCTAAAGCACAACAAATATTGTGTGAATCGTGGGTGGGGTGGGGGTTGTTATCACACATTGCATGAATCTAAATGCATTTTGTACAAATAAAAGAAATCCACAAAATCCTGCAATGTAGCCAAGACTGGAAACATATTTAGCAAGTCAAATTTCATAACAACCAAATTATTCCTCTCAAAATTGACAAAAATGCCAACATTTGCTTCCCTGATTCCTTATCATTCATACATTCATATACATACGTACAAAAAGTATTTGTGATGCGCTATTCCACAGAGGCTCAAAGCGCTTACAAAAAAATACAAAATACAAAATAATATAAGTTAACATAATAATATATAAAGAACATGATTAGATGGGGCCACAGGGAACAAACAAATTTCGAAGGCCTTAACAGAAACAGACTGCCGAATAAATACAGGTAGATTGTTCCACAACTTGGGTGCACAAACAGTAAAAGTCCTGTCACCAGCTTTAATGCACATCAAAAATTGACATTTATTAACCCTAACCAGTAAAGCTAGTTTTTTGTGCGTATCGGGGGGCGGGGGAGGGGGGAAAAAGTACTCTTTTTTTGACCCGAAAAATCACCCAGCACCCCCCGGGATTCGATCGCGGGACCATCCGCACCCAAGTCCTGTCCCTCTACCAACTGAGCTAACTCCCTAGCTCATATGCGGCCACAAACTCCGTGACCACATATGCCTGCGGTAGGTGACGTTATCGCGGCAATGCAGCAGCACGTGCCTGGAGATGCATTCAGTGCGGTTAGGGTTATCTCTTGTCATAGGTTACCCAAGACAAAGATGATCCTCGGAAGATCTTAAGTGTCTATTTGGAACATACAATTTGAAACAGTTTGATAGTTGCATGGGTTCAATTCCGTTCAATGACTTATAAACATACAAGAGCAATTTAAAAGTGATCCTCTGATCAACGGATAGCCAATGGAGCGATTTCAGCAGAGGTGCAGGATAATGTTCTCTGTTTACAGTAAAAATAAGTATTGCAGCCCAGTTCTGTAGAGGCTGCAAACGACGATGATGTTGGTAGAGAAGATAAAGAATCCATTGCAATAGTCAAGGCGGGAAAGAATGAGAGAGCGTACAGCATGATGGCAGGTACAAGGCTCAAGATAACAGGTTTTTTACCGGGAGCTACTTTTTTTTCAAAAGTAGCGCCCGGATCATGGGATTTATTGAGAACCAGGAGCTACTTTCAGTCTCCCGGGAGCTAACTTTTTATTAAATCGTATTGTCAAAACGAAATTTGATGTCATGGGCAAGCTTCCCAATCGTCAACGGGCGCTGGCTTGGACAAAATATCAGCGCTCGGTTGTTTATTTTGAAGCATTTCCGAGCACTATGGCAGGAGGACCGAGGGGTAAAAATCGCCCAGCACCCGCTTATCTTGAGCCTTGGGCAGGTGTCCTTGTTAATGAATCTGTGAATGCGAGAGATGTTCCTTAAATAAAAAGTGACAGTCCTACTAACATTTATAGTGATGTGAGTGGCCAGTCATATTTGAATCAAAGAATGCACTGATATTTCGTATAGTTTGTGATGGCTTTATGCTAGAGTTTCCAATCATCAAATTAATTTCTGGTAGACGCTTATGATAAGAAGAAGAAGCGGCGATTAACTTTCAGTTTATTTACACTCATCCAGTTCTTGATGTCAATTATACAGCTTTTGTGTAGTTTATAAATGGCATGTGTCAACTCATCAGGTGATGTTGGGTCAAAGGATACATAAAGTTGGGTATCATCAGCGTATACATGATGATTAACCTGATGATGACATGCAATCTCTCCAACTGGAAAAGTATAAATACTATATACGACAGGGCCAACCACAGATCCCTGAGGTAAACCAAAGTTTGCTGTAATGGGTTTAGAACGTTTGCCCGCTATGTCCACTCGAGTGGTCCAGCCATCAAGATATGAGCGGAACCAATTCAACGCTGTTCCTGTAACACCAATACGTTTCCCTCCATGCATGTATTTTTTTCATGAAATTATTTTTTTAAAGGCTACAGGGATTCATTAGATTTTCTCCCAAAATAACTTAATACCTTTTTGTCAACATCCTGGGATGTTGACATTTGAATTCAGATTTAGGTCTTTTGGTAGAGTCTATGAATTGCTTTCTCATGTATCTTTAATCAGTATTTGTACCCAGATGGCTTTAAAATGTATATTAGATCTGGATATGAAAATATGAACACATTATGTTGTTACAATTGTGGAGAAATGGTTTAAATAATATAAAACAAATGATAGAGTTTTGTAAAATCTGCGACATTCGTCGTGTTAATAACTGAATTTAGTGGATTTGCAAATAGAACGGCAACTTTATACAATTTCGCGAGCAGACGGTTACGCTGGTTCCCTGCGCTGATGGTCTTCCCACACACTGTCCGACACTAACTAATTACCGGGGTCCAAGTGTGATTATTATGGGACAACAACGTGGTGGAAAGCAAAGACGATGATTTCCACTCGATAGAAGGACGCTGGTTCTCAGTTTTAAATATGGCTCCCATATGAGACCTGTCACCACGAAATGAGAGTTAAGTCGGAAAATTTCATTTTGCGGTTTGTCCAGATTCAGAATACTCAAGAAACAAGCTTTAAAATGGTATGCAACATGTCATAGTTGCTCAATGTTTTCCCGGTCAAAAATTGAATTAAAGTTGCAAAATGCCTTTGTTTTCTATTGATTTTTGGCGTGTTCATTGGACCCTATCTCCTAATGCATACTGGCGACTTAACGCTCATTTTGTGGTGACAGGTCTCATATGGCTCTCATAATAACCAGCAATTATAACGTCATTCGAGTGGAAATTATCGTCGTCAGGTGGAAAGCCGCGATTATGGGATGGATTTCTTGGAAACTGCTTATACTATTTTCCGAATCTGGCGCGGCGATGATAGCTGGGATGCAAATGTGTTAAATAAACCTTGATTCTGCTGCGTAACGTATGTTTGACCGATCGTGAAACATCTGAAAATTATATTGAATCAACATCAAAACATGTTAAATGCTCATGCCTAGCACGTCTGCGATTATTATGGGATAATTATGGCGCAATATTATTTCGCTGCTGGTGCTCAGTTATGAATAGAGAGTTATGTATTAAAGGGGCACTAAGAGATGTGTTGGAGGCTGCGCTCTCAATTATGATAAAAACTGGGATTAGTATATTTTTATAATTGTATTACATGCATGAACTTACACCTATAAGGATTAAGAAAAATAGCCCTATTTGTACAAGTAAACGTCGATTCAAAAATGCTCTTAGAGCCGCAACGAGCATTTTACGTCCGACAGTATCCCCCTGCAGTACGCGTGATACATAACGCAAACCATATTTGAGTCAGACGATGGAGGGTTTCAGAGAGAAAAGTGGGCCCAGCATTAAAACAAAGAGTTTTTGTTAAAATACATCATACACTGTCTAAATCTTCTTTTTCATATTTCCTTTGTGTCGTCTGTTAATTTCATTTTAGGATGTTGACCAGTTTTTTGTAAATACCTTGTTTTATTACACAACAAGAATCCACTAAACATGTTCCATACAGCAATTAGTTTATAATAGGAAAAAATATGGTCAAAAACATTTCGCAACTATCAACGTGTAACTCAAGGATAAATTAACCAATACTAGGCATGTTTGTACTTATTTCAATGCATTTCTCATGGTGATTCCAAATATGGGGATGAAATGCAATAATGTTGACATTTTTGAAACATTTTGTGACATATTGGAACCGTTGTCTGCAGACTACTCCCTTGTGGAAAATGTTAAAATACAGGAAGCACAAATCCTAAACAACTCTGCTCACACACTGCATCATCTTTTTGTTGGCAAAATAAAGCGTACCCCATACTGAGTAAGACAATCACAAACTAACAATATGTGGCTCATACATTATCAATAGTTTAAGATTCTTGTTTTAAGTTCACAAGGGGAAAGTGATAATAATGATAAGGCTAAATTAAAAAAATCTTTTGTCTCAAAGCTCTTCAGTTTTTCAAAACCTAATGCGGAATGCGGGGGGTTTTTTAAGATTTTTTTTTTTTTTTAAATATAAAATATTGAAATCCTTGTAAAGTGACTTTTTGTAATTAAAATGATGTGATCGGTGAAAATCTGAAAAATCGGTGAAATTTCAGGATTTTTTGGGATTTTGTTTTTTATTTTATGAAAAAATATTTAAAAATTAAAAAAAAAAATTAAAAAAAATATTTTAAAGAATTTTGTTTTTCTAATGCGCATCAATAAACTAACGCGCGCGGGAGCTTTGAGAGAAATGATGTTTTAAAATTTAGCCTAACATATCTCAGAGAGTTCTGGGCCCTATTTCATAAAACTCTATTTGGATTTAAGAAGCATTCAATCTACTTCTTGCCTGAATATGAAGTGCTTACACACACGGTTATCAGGATTGAAGAAGAATTTTCAGGATTTAAGAAGAATTAAAATTCTTCTTAAATCCAACTGAATGTTTTATAAAAATAGGGCCCTGATCACAAACTGTATGTCACATCAAACAATTCTTTCTGTTTGTACAAATTTAGTAAAGAATGTTGTTTTTTTTAATTTTTATTTTTTATAATCAAACATTTTTTGAATTGTTCTGATTTTTGTTACAACACATTTTTTGTTGTTAAAAATTCACCAAAACGTTCATGCACAAAAAAACACTACCCAACCTACCATGGAACAGTTGGTTTGTTTTTCGCCTAATGCAGAGGTTCTCAATTTCCATGGCTGCTATGCCACCAACATTTAATTTATAAAGACAACTGTCGGATGAAGTGTGTTGTTGTCTTTCAAGTGTCATTACACAATATGGAAAGGGCCAGTGGTACTTGTGGCCCGCATTTACCAATTTTGGGGAGGAATGGACACATATGTTAACCAGAGACCCATAATTTTCCTACAGATTTGGCTAAAATTTCCAAATTTAAGGATTACAAATCCCCTATAAATGTACAAAAATGGCTATGAAAAGGGGTCATTCATTTACCTGACGGGTGAAAAATGAAACCCTATTTGGCGGCACATCCCTGTGACCTAATTTTCAGTTAGTACCCCCCACCCACCCACCCCACACCACAGCTTGTGGAATCACTCCGAGGAAGCCTGTAATAGACTGATCTAAAACAAAATATTGGTTGAAAAACTGGTTTTAACCCCCTGGGGTCTACCTGTCTATCTTACAATGGTTCTGATTGGTTTATTACAAGATGTACTCATATGAATAGCCAATTCAAATGCCGCTTGTAAAATATTTCACTCCCGTCTTTATGAGAGATACAATTATTCTAACAATGTCTCACATTGGTGCAATAAATGATGCATCCATCTTTTTAACCAATCGGTCGGTAGTTCCAGTGTCACTGGTAGTTCTCAGGGGGTTAATATATCCTGCCGATCTGTCATTCTATTTTTTAAATGTACGGCATATAAATTAGATTATCCCCCAGGACCTCATTCCTTGCGAGATGATTACCGAGTCGATTTATTTGAAACATAGGAGAGTTTTGTACTACGCAGAATGCTACCCAAATATGCTTTCATCATTAGTAGTTTTAGAACGAGATGTAATCCACAGTGCGGATTCAAAGGGGCTCAGATCAATTTTCCTTACTCAGTTATGATGCGTCTCATCAAAAGGAATTGGTGCATTTTACTTTATCCCTAACCCATGTTGGGGTAGGGGTTTTTTGGGGGGTGAAACTATCAGGGAAGACAAACAGGTCATATTAGGGGGACAGTCCAGCTGTGTTAGTGCCAGGAATCGAACCTGGGTTGCCTGTGTGAAAGTCCTGCTACCCCTACCTAATATAGCGGCATGGAACCAGCTTTGAAAATCAAGATTTCCTTCAGCATTATAATAGCTTGCCTGATGGTACCATAAGATACCAGGGAGTTCCTTTAGTGTAGCCTACCACTACATGTCATCAATGGGGACTTTTAAAGAAATATTTTATGGTAGGGTATTCTAAATCTTAGCCAAACCAACACCTAGTGGTGTAGTATTTTGTAGTGCTGAGGAGCCGGAGTGTATGTATAGTGACCCGGGGGGGGGGGAGTACTTAGTGGATATAAGGTTACGGGGATGTGCCGCCAAATAGGGTCCCATTTTTCACCCTCTTTTTCGCAAATCCACATTACCCTGCGAAATTCGCGAAATTAAGTAGTTATACAGTATTTGAATGTTTGCAAGATACCAATTGCACCCATGAAACAGTATTAACCCTAACCGCACTGAATCTCACTAAATCTCACTGCCAGAAACTATCTCCAGGCACGTGCTGCTGCATTGCCGCGATGACGTCACCTACCGCAGGCATATGTGGCCACGGAGTTTGTGGCCGCATATGACCTAGGGAGTTAGCTCAGTCGGTAGAGGGACAGACTTGGGTGCGGATGGTCCGGCGATCGAATCCCGGGGGGTGCTGGGTGATTTTTCGGGTAAAAAAAATAACACTTTTTCCCCCCTCCCCCCGATACGCACAAAAAACTAGCTTTACTGGTTAGGGTAATGCACCCAAACTCAAAGGTCCGTATGCACAAAAGAGTTAGACCGGGTCTAAAGTTAGACCTAGTCTAAGTGAAATTTATTCATGCCTCAAGAGCTGTTTTCCTCTGCATTTTCATAAGATATTTTGTGCTATCTTTGAACTTTGCATCCGAATCTTGACAATTTGATAGCTCATTTGAAAAATAAATGTAATGAAAGTGTGCATTTCACAAAAACCAAAATCCATTTAAACCAGGTCTAACTTTAGACCCGGTCTAACTCTTTTGTGCATACGGACCAAAAAGTATAAGTAAGTTGTTCAATCATACATTATGTAACATAAAAATCTCCAGTACCTTCGGGGAAAATCAGGGTGTAGATAGGAGGGAGATGAAACGCTGAAGATAGAACCCCTTTAAGTTCACCACATTAAACCAGTAACATTCAGACTGGCGCTACGGCTATGAAACCTGAACTTCACATGGATAATGCACACATACACAATCTTCCCTCCTTCACCTAGCCTATCAGCTATGATGATGGATAGGCTAGTCAAATGTTGTCGGAGATTGACCCCAAAAGACTTATCATTTCTCATCCTTGTTTCCGCTGTTATCAAACACCAGGGAGAAAGAAAAAGTTAAGTTATCGTCCACACCAAGGGCTGCAAAGTTACATTTCTGACATATTTTTTGAGTAGGGCGACGAAACCTATCCATTTTGGGGCATTTTTTAAAAATGAGGGGTGGGGGAATTGTACAATTTTCTTTTAATTGTGTAGCAATTTGACCAAATTAAAAAAAGTTGTAAACATTTCAGAAATTATTAAAACTTTGAACTCAAAACCAAAATTTCAAAGCAAAATTAGAAATGTTAAATTCAAATCTGCACTACCAATCAATCGATTAAACACTCTATCCCTGTTATAGACTAGTATTTCCAGATGATATCATTCTAACTCTACCATACAGGAGGATGCACAAAACACTTTGAAAATAACTTACAGGGCCACAGCATTAGTAGTAGTTAATCTACTTCCTAAAATGTTATCATTTATCTCAACTTTTTTTACATTTTTTATGCTGACGTAATATTATAGACTAGGCCTACAGATTTGTTTGAGAAATTGTGTGAGAAATTTCTTCATTTTTGCAGCAAATAAAGAAATTGTGTGTGAAATCTCAACATCAAATAAAGGTACAATTAGTCTCACAGGGGAATGGCATGGTAAGATGTTTAAACATAATTATTTTAAAATGTTTCTTGCCTTATCTAACTCTGATATGCCAAGGATCTGATGAAGGATCATCAATCTCAGTGAAGAAACTAGGGCATGGGTCTAACCATGTGGTTTATCTTTAGAAGAAAAAAATTCACATGTTATCATTTATCAAGTTGTTTTTCTTAGGGCAACGAAACCTATCCATTTTAGGGCATTTTTTTAAATGGGGGTGGGGGGAATTGTACTATTTTCTTTTAATTGTGTAGCAATTTGAACAAATTAAAAAAATTGTGAACATTTCAGAAATTATTAAAACTTTGAACTCAAAACCATAATTTCAAAGCAAAATTAGAAATGTTATTCAAATCTGCACTGCCAATCAATCGATTAAACACTCTATCCCTGTTATATTAGACTAGTATTTCCAGATGATATCATTCTAACTCTACCATACAGGGGGATGCACAAAACACTTTGAAAATAACTTACAGGGCCACAGTTTAGTAGTAGTTAATCTACTTCCTAAAATGTTATCATCTATCTCAACTTTTTTTTTTTAAATCATGTTGACGAAATATTATAGACTAGGCCTACAGATTTGTTTGAGAAATTGTGTGAGAAATTTCTTCATTTTTGCAGCAAATAAAGAAATTGTGTGTGAAATCTCAACATCAAATAAAGGTAAAATTAGTCTCACGGGTGAATGGCATGGTAAGATGTTTAAACATAATTATTTTAAAATGTTTCTTGCCTTATCTAACTCTGATATGCCAAGTATCTGATGAAGGATCATCAATCTCAGTGAAGAAACTAGGGCATGGGTCTAACCATGTGGTTTATCTTTAGAAGAAAAAATTCACATGTTATCATTTATCAAGTTGTTTTTCTTGATTGTACATGTATGTAGCTTTATACTTTGCTATAAGTTTATACAGATTTGTGATAATACCCAGCACGCAATGTTGCTTATTATTGGTGTACATGTAGTATCTATCACCAGTTAATCCCGCCATGTGATTGGCTGATAAGTATGTATTACGCTTGGGATGTCTTATTGTGTATGACTGCCTCTCAACCAATCAAATTATACCACAAAGACTTGTTATCTCCTCTGGTTGTAGCTGTGCTATTCTTAATCGGACTGATGGCTATAAATATAAATCAGTCCCAAATTGGTGAGAACTGAGAAAATGCATTTTTATGTCTCTGTGCCCAAGCCTCCAAATAAGCGGGCACCCAGGAGTTTTTTACCCACTGGTTGCCAAGTTTTGGCTCATGGTGTTTTTCAAACTTTGCACAGTTAAGTATAGACCAGGAGCCATTTTTGTCAAAATAGTAAAATGACTTGCTTATTTGAAGGCTTGTCTGTGCCAAAGTAATCCAAGCGTACATGCTCAATTTTGGCAATACGCACACGATATTGGTCATACTCTTTGTATTATAGGTAAATGTAAAGTGTTCCCCTTCTCCCCCTGATCAATGTTGAATCCCACAAATTGTCCACTATCAGCACATGGTTTTGCAACATTGATCGGCGGGGGAAGGGGGAGGGGAAGGGGGAGGGGTAAGAGGAGCGGGATTCTTGAGGCTACCATAAACAAGTTTCTATTTTCATGTGACTCAAATAGTGTGCATGTTTTAGTACAAACAGCATGGTAATTAGGGTCAGTGTTCGAACACATTTTTTCTAAGATTATAGTAGTTTTTACTAATCAAATGGGTACCTAGTAGGTATAGATAGTAATAACTCGGAAACTAGCTGTGTACATATCCAAGCAGCCAAGAATTGTAAATGGCTCCAAGGCATATTGGTAGTGAACACAAACTGTACAAAGCAAAGTTATTCTTGATTTTCATCTCAGGGTCGGGGGTCAGATGCGCTTCGATGATGTGCCGATATGCAAATGAGTTGAACATCTGTTGAAGCAAGCGAGATAGAGGCGGCATGCATTGCGGAATCCCAGTTGCCTTACGAGAATGACAGAAGTCAAGCTCTTGTTTCATATATCTCAACTTATCATGCGTATTGGCATATGCCAAAAAAGCGGCTATATGCCAACATGTTGAAGAAATGATTCAAAAAAGTTTATAAAAAAAAAAGTTATAAAATGATTATATTCATTCTTTAATACCTCTTTCATTTTTCACTTTTCCTAAAGGTCATCTGATCATCTAAAGGTGTATCTGATCATCTTTTGATCCCTATTCCTGGTTAAATTAGGAAAATATGTATCTCTCTCTGAGACAAGCCTCTCCACCATCTGTGCTCAAATTAAGCATACACGATCCAGAAGCTTCTGTATTAACTATTTTTGACAAAAGTAGCTCCTGATTCTATACTTGCTGTGCAAAATTTGAAAAACACCAGGAGCTTATGTTATGATGCCTTAGCAACCAGTATGTAAAAACCAACTCCCAGTTCCCGCCTAATTTGAGGCTTGCTTCCAGAAAACAATTCTAAGCAGGCTACTCTTATCAAATCATTTTTGTGTAGTATCTGCTTGTTTAAGAAGGGGAACAAATCCGACCGTCCGACCCAAATTCTTGACCTGAAAGGGCAAGTCAACTCTTTTTTTTTTGGCCTTATGCTGTATAAGATTCAATGAATATATTTTATCATGTAATTTTATTTTAGTGGTATTATGTAAAATATTAAATCGACCTTATCACAGCCTCTGAAAAACAACTGTATTATGTTGACCTGTGTATCGTGAATAGATAAAGATTCTGTGAAACAGTTTCAAAACACAAGTTTTTACATAATTTCAATACAGACGCTAATCCCTGCTTTTCATAATCTCTGAGTAGACGAACATTTAGCAGAGTAATTTCATGTAACAGTTTATCTCCGTAAGACCCTGTCATGAAAACATCAGGTTCTAAGCTATATAAATATATTGACATATCGCTTCTTTCTCATCACCCCATTTTTCGTCAACCAATTCCCGTCATCCCCCTTCCCAACTAGCCTGTCCCACTCCCATGGGAATTTCATATTAGTTGCACCCCATGACCCTGTCAAGACTACACCAAGTTTCTAGTAAACTGGCTACTCTTACCAATCTGACATCTCCCTAGCTTTGCATCCTCATTTTCAATCCCGTGGGAATTTCATGAAATCAATGTCATACAATACATTTTTCATGATCCATGACATGACATGCAAATTCATGAGATTCACACTAAAATCTCATATATAGCCCCCTCCCAACAGGGCTAGGAATGCAAGATTTAAAGGGGTGATGTTTGGTTAATAATGTTCATTCTATTTGAAAATATACTAACCTAACTTTATATAAACTTTCAAGGGGCAACGAAAAAAACCTTCTGGTCGTAAATTAAGTGCCTGTAAAGAAAATATCAATTTTAAGCCAATTGCTCTTACCTGCCATATCAAAAAGGTTCTCATCTTTTTATTATTCCCCTTTCTTCATCATCATCATTTTCCCCCTCCCGGGGGCAACGTCTACATCAATGTCACAGAATCCATGGATGGAGGAAGAGTTGGTGGCATAAAAAAATGTTCAAGAAATGGTAATGAGCGGTGCCAATTTTTCTGACATAAATGATCACAGCGTAAATGATCACAGCGGCTCAAACGAGAAAACAAGTTCTTGGTATTTGGATGGACTTCTCTCCTTTCAGATGAATAAATCAATGTCACTCCAATTGTCTGTGATAGATAGAGAGAGAGAAAGATAGATCAAATATGATGTGGTTATTGCAATTTAATGATAAAGCAGACTTACATTAGGCCAAATAAAAAATTTAAAAAAGTTTCTCGTCCGGGCTTTTTGAAAAAGGAAGGAGGAGGCCCTTTTTTTCTTCTTTCAAAATGGCGGATCCAAAATGGCGGACTGATTTTCAACAACAAAAAAACTTTCGCTTTCGACCTTTTTTCCAGTTGCTGTTGTTTCTTAAATGACAGCCACCTTTTCTAACACCGTTTTTCAGACTTGTATTGGCTACAACTTTGTTGAAAACAAAAAACAGGTTTTTAAAAAAAAGGGGGAAAAAAAGGAGGCGGCCAACAAAAAGGAAGCGGGCGGGGACGAGAAACTGGTATTTTTTTTATTTGGCCTTAAGGACTTCCATTCATGCTTTAGGGGGTTACAATTCGACATCAAGATTCTTGCAGGAATCCGATACGAAAATAAGGGCTAATAGTAATAAGGCTTAAAAAAAACTTGTTTTATCATTTCGTTTATAACTGTTTGTTTTGTTTTGTTTCATTTTTCAAAATGGAAACTTTCTAGATTTCATTCAACAAAAGGAAACATAATAATTATTGGCATTCCAATAAAAACCTCATTTAAAATCATCCACAACTTCAAAAGCCAATAGCGTTAAAACAAATCCCCTTTTTGTTCTACCTATCTGGAAGAGTCGATGACCGCGTGGGTGATGTCAAATAGGGTTTAATCCTTGGGTAAAACATCTTTAACACATGGAACTGTCCAATGACAAATTAACTCAGAGTCCGAGGGTAACCAGGAGAGACCTGTTACCTCTGGAGAGGATGCGCTGGCTGTTAGGCCAACAAAAAAATGATTGATTGTCCTCGTCCGCCCGACCCTCTTAATCATTCCGACCCAAAAACTTTTTTTTTTTTTTAAGTGTTGAGAAAATAAAAATACTCATCAAAATATTAAAGATTTTGTTCCCCGTTTTGGTTACTACAACAAGTACATCTCATTTTACTTTTGGTACCTGAGAAAATGGCAAGTGAGAAGAAAAAAAGAAAAGAAAAAAAACCCCTTTTCCCGACCGACCTACCCAACTTTGAAAAGTGATCTATGGACAATCAAACAAAAACAAAAAATTTGCCTTATGTTGCCCCTAAAAGATGGTTACTGTGAAAGCATGACCTGAGCCTATTGCATAGAAGTTAATATTCTTCATAACCCTAACCCTACCAAATACCACAGCAGAGAATATCTCCCAGCTCATGCATGGATGGTTTGGGTACTGGACCCATATGTTTACCGGAGCAGTGGCGTATCTGGGGTCTTTTTCAGGGGGGGGGGCAAAGGGTATTTTTTTCCCGGTGAACACCAGTTCGACCCTATTAAGTAACAAAATTGCGCAGCTGGGTTGTTTATTCCAGCGAATGACGCTGCATCCTAAAATTGATGCGCGCGCAGCGCACGAAATTTTAATATCATATCTACACAAATCTGGCCATTTTTAAGCTACATTTTTCTTTCAAACGGGCTTCTATAATGATATTCCTGGAAAAATGCGCGTGTAGCGCGAGAAAATTTGCCATTTGTATACTAAATTGCCCATCCTTAAACCGGGCAAGGGGCAAAGTTGTCATTTAGACGGGAATTAAGTAAATCCCTTATATTTTCTCTTTCCTTTTCCCTTTTATCGTCCTCTTCTCCCTTTCCTTTCTCCCCTTTCCTTTCTCCCCTTTCCCTTTTCCTTCTCTCTTTCTCCCCCTCTTTTTCCTTTCTTTCCCTTTCCTTCCCCTTTTTCCTTTCCTTTCCCCTTTTCTCTTATTCTCTTCCCTCTCTTCTTCCCTTCTCTTCGATTTTTTTTTAGCCCGGTAGTTTGAGCTGGCCTTCCCGGTCAAAGCCGCTCTGCCCCCCCCCCCCTGACCCCCCGGGAGATACGATACTGTACCGGAGACCCATAATTTTCTGTGAAAAATAGCAACATTAAGGATTTTAGATCCACAAATTTACAAACATTAATTTACCAGACAGGTGAAAAATGGGGCCCTATTTGGCGGCACTTCCCCGTAAGGCTAATGAAAGTTGATTCCATGTTCCAATAACAGTTGGTTCAAACCATAATGAGGTAACTTTTCCAATATTCATTATTCATTATTTTGCAGCAGTTCATTATTTACAAACTAACGACCATTTCACCAATGCTTAGGTGATCATCGAAGCCGATTTCTATTTTTAGGTTCCAATTGATTCAGAATGTAAACAAAATGCGATGTTCGATGAAGGAAATTAAGGAAAACACCGAAAAACTTCAACAATATCTCAAAAATGGCGGGAAAAAAAGGAAAATATCAAATAATGAATGATTTCGCTATTTTGGCATTCATAACTCGGTTGAAAAAACCAAACGCGGGCGGGTTACGGAAAACATGGAATCAACTTTCATCAGCCTAACCTCACATCCACTAGGTACCCCCCCTCAAAGCAGCAGATACATTTAGCCAAAAAGCCAATTGCCCATTGAAATGGCTACAAACAAGAATATTGATTTAACTTATGCAAAGGAGCATTTACCACATAAACCAAACCAATATATTGTTGACTACAAACTTGACCTCCTGACCTGAGCCTGCATTGGCCTTCTGTAAATCACCAATTTTGACAACATTATGACCAGTTTTCAACTTTGAGTGGGTTGTATTTGCTTGTCAACACCTATTGGCGCATTCTATTCTTGAAAAGGGTCCTGGGATTTTTTTCAGGAGCGTGTTTCTAGTTGGCAACTTAACGGTAATTATCGGTACCAACAGGCATTTTCACCCAGTAGAAACAGTCCAATATTAACGCTAATTAATGCTAAATTATCTAATGGCACATGGGTGCAATTTCCCCCAACATGCCACTGCATCTTCAGCCTACAAACTCTTTATGCTTTCCCCATTTTCCTTTCTTATCCTCTTTTCTTTCCCTTTCTTTTCATTCTTCTGCACCCCCCCCCCCCCCCCCCTGTGGCGCCACTACCGCCACTGATGTGAGAGATGTGAGGACAACACAATTTTCTTCCCTAAAGGCAGGGCCACTTTTCTATCAATAGAGGGCTCACTACACTCCCATGTGACATCAGACAAAGGTGGCCTCTTCATCCTACACACTGTTTAAGTTTTCCCCATTTTCCTTTCTTCTCCTCTTTTCTTTCCCTTTCTTTTCGTTCTTCTGCCCCCCCCCCCCCCCTGGCGCCACCGCCACTGATGTGAGAGATGTGAGGACAACACAATTTTTCCCCCTAAGGCAGGACCACTTTTCTATCAATAGAGGGCTCACTACACTCCCATGGAGACGATGGTAGCCTCTTCATCCTACAAACTTTTCAGATTTTCCCCATTTTCCTTTCTTCTCCTCTTTTCTTTCCCTTTCTTTTGTTCTACACCCCCCCCCCCCCCCCCCCCCCCCCCCCCCCCCCCCCCCCCCCCCCCCCCCCCCCCCGTGGCACCACGGCAGGTAATGTGAGAGATGTGAGGACAACACAATTGTGACGCGATCATCCGACTCATTCCTCTTGATCGCGTCACAATTTTCTTCCCTTGGGCAGGAACACTTTTCTATCAAAAGAGGGCTCACTACACTCCCATGTGACATCAGACGATGGCGGCCTCTTCATCCTACAAACTCTTTTTTTAAGTTTTCCTCATTTTCCTTTCTTCTCCTCTTTTCTTTCCATTTCTTTTTGTTTTTTGCCCCCCCCCCCCCCCTCCCCTGTGGCACCGCGGCAGGTGATGTGAGAGATGTTGAAGACAACACAATTTTCTTCCTAACCCTTAGGCAGGAACACTTTTCTATCAATAGAGGGCTCACTACACTCCCAAGTAACATCAGACAATGGCGGCCACAAAAAATAATAGTGGCAAGACCCCTGGTATCGTAGGAACACACCGGCAACAAAATAAAAACATGTTTCTTGAAAAAGCCGGATATTCTCTTGAATATTGCAATTATATTTCAAATGTCACATTTCAGAGGGAAAAAAGCATTTTGTGCAGGTGTTTGCGCAACTTGTTGACCATGAAGCCCTACAGTTTGGTGTAATATGTTTATACACACGGAAAGGGAAAACACTCAGCTTTCAGATGCCGTTTATTTTATCTGATTTAGATTTGTCAATCCTGAGATATGCTGTAAATATGATAATTATACAGGTCATGATGATCATTTAGACTTCAGAGATTTGTGCAATCTCCAAATTCTATATAATTGAGCGATGTGTTCTTGTTTAGGCATAGTAAAAAAAATACATGTTTCCCGTCCGGACTTTTTAAAAAAAGGAGGAGGGAGGGTCTTACTATTTACTATTTTCCCATTTTTGCTATTTTTTTCAAGATGGCCGCCAAGTCGAAAGTGACCAACTGATGTGTTGCAGACACTCCTAAACAGGATTTTCCACTCTAATTGCCAGAGGAATAAAAATATGAAAAGGTTTACCTAATATATAGAGCCAAGTACACATTGTTTCTTTATGTTTTCTTCATTTTTCAGGTTGAATAAGGAACCAAACATCATTGATCGAAATGATGTACAGTACAGCTCGAAATAGAGTGTACACTGACATTGCAATGACATTGCACTGACATTGCAATGACATTGCAAATTGTAATCCGATTAGTGCACTGTCATTGCAATGTCATTGCAATGACATTGCAATGATATTGCAATGACATTGCACTGACATTGCACTGATGTGCGTTGATATTGTGCACGCTATTTCGAGCTGTACTGTAGACCTACATGTATTGGTCCCCATGGAACTATTTCAATTGAGAAGCCATGTCAATAATTCCGTGTCATGCATGGCATGAATGCATGGCATGAACATGCTATGAAATGATACAGCATTACTATTACACCTGCCATTCTTATGGGCAAAGGATCAATCACTAAAAGAAAAGAAAAAATTAAAATTAAAATTAAAATTAAAATTAAAAATTAAAAAAACTTTTTTCTTCTTTTTTTTTACAGAATTTTCGGAAATAGTAAATAGTAAAAATTAGGAGGCGGCGGCCAACATGTTAATTTTTTTACTAGGCCTTAGATGTCAGTATATGGGATGAGGGGATATCAGAATTATTAAAATCCATTCAGATTTTTTTTCAATAACATTGTTACTGAACAAGGGGCAAAACATGACATTTGCAACGGATAGGAATTTCCCCCCACTGGCACAAATAATGGACTCCCTACCCTTTACAAGATATCACTGGTAGGTCGCAACTTCCTCTACCCTCTGGTATCAGACACGCACCGCAGACCTACACGGAGCCTCGGCAAGTGGGCATGCACGCATACACTCACCTCAAAGCATGCGTGGCCAGAGCTATGTGTAACACATGGCCAAAGTCGATGCCGCCGCCCCTACAAAGTAGGCCAGTACAGACCACACAAGTAGTGGTGGGGTATCTAGGGAGCACACATAAGGGGTAGCTTCTACAAAGCTGCATCATCAACAATGAGAGACAGAAGGCATGCCTGGAGAAACTTGTCCACACACTGTGTATGGTATCTGATCATCAATTCATCAGCAATTGTAACTTTTACAAAAGACATGAATGAATGTAGTCCATCAAGAAAGACTGTTAGGCTATATTAAAAAAAATCTTTTGTCTAATGCGGAATGTGGGTTTTTTTAAGGTTTTTTTTTTTAAATATAAAATATTGAAATCCTTGTTTAAGTGACCTTTTGTATTTAAAATGATGTGATCAATGAAAATCTGAAAAATCAGTGAAATTTTGGATTATTTTTTTTTTGAAAAAATAAATAAATAAATTTAAATAAATTTAAAATGATTTTTTCTTCTTCTTATAACACGCATCAATTAACTAACGCGCGCGGGAGCTTTGAGACAAATGATTTTTTTAAACATAGCCTTAGCCAGAAAACATGAGGGTCACAGGCCATTCCAAATGCTTTATAATCTCATGCAATTATGGTCTGTCAAAATTAGACAGAACTATCAGGGCACAGGTGACAACTGAGAAAGAGGCAAAAATAGTACCTAGAACAGTAAACAAAACATTGCATTTCTGACTTCAGAAAAATTCATAACTTTCAAAAGGAATTTCTAAAGGAATTTTGAAACTAAAAAAGAAAAGGGTCCCTGTACAGACAATGTTTAACCTTTTGTAATAATTCAATCAAAAACTCACATTTGAAACCCGCCGTTTAATTTCACGAGAACGGGTCACATTTATAATGTATGGTATGTTAGTTAGCCATTTGACAATGTAAATTAATTTTATGGATGGTTAAGAATCTGAACTCTTTCCTTTCATCATTGTTTGTCAATTTCATTTTATAGTCGATGCATTTTATCAAAACAAAGGTCTGTTAATGGCAGGGTTTTAAAAATAAATTAATTAAATAATATTTATTTTTCATGTTTGTTCAATTTACCAGGTCAGCCAGTTACAGGCCAGCATTCCATGAACCATTCAAAACTTGCTACTTTGTATTTATGACCTCTGACCCTAGTTGCCTTGGCGCCCAGGTGAGGAAAGGACAGCGCACTGCCAGAGGGCGCAAGTTGAATCAGTCTCCGCAGCAGGGGTAGGTTTCAATGGAATGTACAAGCACAAAGGCTACATGGAAAGTACTGTAAATAGACACAGGCTGTTGGCCTGTAAGACTATTTTGTATTTTTTCAGTTTGCAAGTTTTTTCCATGAGGATTAATATGTTTGCAGACCAACCTGAGAAGTAAAATAAAATAATGATTCATTATTATGTAACCCCACTTGCTATCAAAGCAAATATGTTTTATAGCAAGCTAAATCTTTTGTCTGAGCCATAAAAACTTGAACATAATTGTGAATTTGATTGTCCTCTATATATAATTTAGATCCATAATTTTAGTAATTTTGGTAGCATCATTAGATGCTCTGTAAAGGAGGAACCGTGTAGGCCTAAAATCAACATTGCTGGGATATTTTAAGCAGGGTGCGCCACCTATGTGATCGATGATAAAACTTCAAATTTCGAAACTGCTTCAAAGGAACAATTTGTTAATCAGTGATATCAAATAATAGCACTATATATTATGATGTAAAACACTTAAAATTTGCAGGCACTTTACTGCCTGCATTACCTAAAGCCAACATTTTTGCGAGGATTTAATTTCACAATCCCAACATTTGACTCTGATTTTAAGCTTTTACCATGGTTTCTTTCGTGGGGATATAATTTCGCAAATTTAAGGTCCTCACAAAATTAAAGGTGTATGTTCCGATCACTTTTTGGGGCTATGATTTTTTTTCACATCAAGATATTTTGATATCAGAAGAATCCCTATATTTTTCTCATTTTGTGAGTAAAATCTTGGCGGCCAGAAATGTTCCATTTAGGATGTCCACGATTTCCCCAAATTAGGGGTGTTTTTGGAAGCTTCGGCTGCGATTTCAAAAAAATAGGGGTGTTTTTTGAGGCTACATGTATGTCCGCAAAAAATAAAAATAAATTAGAATGAGAGTTGTGTCATATATCAAATTGTCCCGGAAATAGGAAAGAGAGGTATTTTGAACCAAATGTCCTAGTTTTTGCGCAAAAAGAGGGACTGCTTTGAAAGTGTCCTTGAAATAGTGAAAAGGGGGGGTTATTATCAGGCAAAATGTCCACACTTTAGGGCGAAAAAGGGGTCAAATTAGCCAAATTGTCCACGAAACGCAGTCAAATAGGGGGGGTTTTCAAGATCTTGGAACGATCATGTATTACCCCTCTGAATACAATACAAAGAGAGAACACCGTAACAAGTTTTATGGACTCTACTACAATGTATTAAGAATATCGTTCAACCATATTTCAAAACTCATTCAAACTACACAGTAGTGATTGAACACCGCACAGTTGTTGTGCTGCTTGAATGAGCACACATTGACTGGAGGAATACCTCATTTCAAAAGGTGAAAAATGCGGTGTTCAAGCAAAGACCCTGGTTCAAGACCATGGTTGAAGCTGCTTAACCACCATCCTTCAATACATCAATTTGCAACTTTTGAATTGAGGTATTCCTCCATTCAATGTGTGCTCATTCAAGCATTACAACACCTGCGTAGTTGTAGCTCCGTTCTAGTGTTGCTGTGAAACACACGTACTGGAAGGAGCCAATAAGTGCTCCTATGTTTATGTAGTATTAGTTTTATACATACCTCCTCAGTCTGAAACGCTTGCATTTTATCCCTAAGATGAACTGCTGCCCAAAATATGCCTTTATTAAAAATCTACATAATTATTTAATTAAGAAAAATCACTTCGGACACCTATACCTCGACATTTAGCCCGATTGGGCTACATACTCCCACTTTGGCAACACGGTATTAGCCCAACACTGGCAACACCGCCACCTATAATGCATCCTCTTTAACCATTGGTCCAGAGGGGATGAGCATCACAGGGGCGGGGCCGGAGGTGGGAACAGACTGAGGAGGTATGTATAAGGCCGTGTGTTTTGAACTCGCCACCCTTACCGTTGCATGTCCAGATTTTTACATTTTACACCATCTGAGATTCGAATTGGCATATCGCAATAACTATTTGTTCTACTCCATATAAAGTATATATTTTCTGAACGGTAATCTCACAAGGAATCCAAATATGCTATTGGAATTTAGATAAGACCTAATGGTAACATGTTGTAATTAAGAATGTTCAAAAGATATCGATTTTTTTCATATTTTGATTTAAGCTCAATAATAATTTGATACCTATCCCAATCATAATTTTACTGTGCATATTTAAGTTCCTCATGCAATTACCCATCAGAACATAATAGTTGTTTATGGTAAACGTGTCGAAATATACTATATCGAGAAGTAAATGAGCACAAACGTTTAAATTACATAATTATTAGAGTTTACAAGTATATATTTTTTGGTATGCACCCTATCCTGATTTAAACGGCATTTTTGAATTCCCCTATTTGAGAGCTTTCCAAAAATGTATAATTTTGCTATCATCGGTTAAATATTTCTTTTGTTATAGTCATGTATGTAAAACCGATGAATTAGGGCAAGTTCACTGTGTAGCGAATAGGGAAAAAGCCAAGGACAACGCAATCGATTCATGATTACAATTGTTGCACACTAGTTGTCACATTTGTTGAAACAGAATCTTATAGAATATAAAATAATCTATAAAACGAGAGCAAAATCATGTTTTTACCATACAGGAATGAGGAGTTATAGTAAATTGAACGTAGAATTGGGAACCTTTTCTATATTCCCCATAGAGATTGCACACAGCGCCGCCGCCACCGCCGCCGCCGCCACCACCCCTGACTTTCACAACATAATCAATCATATCTCAGCCAAACATTTATAGAAATACCTGATTTATTAACACAATGTAGCTAGATAAATAGGCTTTCACATGACACCTCAACCATAGCTCTACCACATTTAGTTGTTGAGTTAATAGAGAGAGATGGATGATTCGTCACCAAAAATGCAACGCCACCACCCTTTTTGGGTAGTGAGTTCAAAACACATGGCCATAAAACTAATACTACATAAACATAGGAGCACTTATTGGCTCCTTCCAGTTTATTACGTATTATTTATACATACCTCCTCAGTCTGAAACGCTTGCATAACAGACTTGCACCGAACCAGGTGGAGACATGATTGCTCATGCCCTCAACCAGTCCTAAGTGGGTGTCCGAAATCAAACATTCCATGTCGAAGAGATGAGTATAAATAACACTGGCTGTAAGCCAACTGGAAAGATCAAGCCACTCTGAATATATCGTATTAGATAGGTGAAGAAGTCTGAGCTAAGAAGCAAGGAATGACCTAGCGCGACATATATATGAAGCATATAAACTTCCCGCTAAAAACCGCCCCACTGTGGAGTAAAGAACAGTAATGGGTTAAACACGACAAATCCAACAATCTTGGAATAAGCTAACCTCCAAAATTCTTGCGCATATAATTGTCGAATCGGCGTTTTAGTCAAATCAGGAAGAGTCACGTTCTGCGTCTCAGTCAAATCAGGAAGAGACACAAAAGGCGTACGTATAAGTCACAATTAGGATATTGTCTAAATAGGTTTGTGTCACAATAACTGCTGTGTTTAGTCTCTCCTCCTCTTACTCTCTCTCTCTTTCCATTCTAGTTAGACCTGGCTTCCACTACCCAAGACATGAGTGACATAGCGTCCCTGGGCAGTGCGAAGATGTAAATGGATGCGAAGATGTAAATGGATAGGAGTAGGAATAAATAAGAAGTCTGAGCTAAAAGCGAGGAACGGCGTGACGTACGTACATGTAGGAACAATATAATCTTCCCTAGATAGGAGAAGAGGCATGAGTCAATAAAAGAAAACGGCCTAGTTGAAAACGACATCAATGTAAGAAATGCGGCCTACTTCATTGAATAACAAACTGTGGAACAAGATCAGTAATGGGTTGAAAACGACATACCTAGAAAAAAACCCAAATTTCTAGTAAAGAATAGCGTCGTAGTAGGCGATCTGTAATGTAAGGGAGCATCGTAAATAGGTTTGGATCAAGAAACCGCTATGCTACGTCTTAAAACCTCTCTTTCCTTCTCATCTCTACCTCCTCCTTCATTCAGCTAATTCTGACTTCCGCTCCCGAGGACTCGCGTAGCATACCATCCCCCGGCAGCGCGAAGCTGAGTGCCCTTCATAAAGAATAAAAAGGAGGAAACAGTCTTCCAAAAAACTGTACTGTGTTCATGAACTCACAAAAAGGATAGCCCCTTGGCGTGAGCCCAAGAGGCTGAGAGGGCTCTGACAAAGAGCCCCCGAACTACCTTTAAGAATATAAATCACTTAATAATCTCAACCAGCCAGCCAATGCGACCTTGGCTGCTGCACTATGAGGCTTGACAAAGGATTTAACAATGAATAGTTGGCCCTGACCTCGGACAAATTATGTTCTATCGATACGCCCGTTCAAATACCCTACCGGGTAACTTAGTTACAGAGGTCTGCGCTCCGATAAGATAATGATAGGGAGGGAATATCGGGGACGCTGCAAAATGAATGCCGCTCATAGCAAGAGAATATGATCTGAAACAAAAAAGCGTAACGCCAGCCATGCTAAAAACGGAGGATCTACCGATAGATCATATGCGACGATCAGAACAGCGCCCTCCCGAGGCAAGAACTTATGAGGACTCGTAGAGTTTGGCTAGAACCAAACAATAACTGATTACTATACTATACTGTGTCCATAACTATTTGATCTGTGGGATGCGAACCCACGCGCTTCAGATTATAAGTCTGATGCTCTACCGATTTCGCTAACAGAGCACTTGTGAATCCAACCTAGATAATGGAGTTTGTATAATGAATGATATACAAAACCGAAGTACTATAATCATGGAAACAACCCTAAAAACACGATCAGGAAGACATGATCTGAGCGCTGGCCCTCGTCCGCAGCCCCAACGCGGCCAAGCTACGCATCGCCAGCCACAAACAGCAGACGCGCCACGCTGCTGAGGGCAGGCAGATGTCGAGCTCACGAGATCATTCATGGTGGTGACCTGATTTGCAAGGATCAACAACTTCCATGATTAAAGTAGAAGGGGAAAAAATCCGAGTATAAACACTATAATATAATAAAAAAGTGTTAGATCTAGGGAGATTAGGCTAACTTCTCCCAGACTATAAAACTAGCATTCAAGCTCTACTCCTCATGTATTTCTTCCTCTTCCTCTTAGTATACTGCGTAACGTCCCTAGTGGGACCACCCAAGCAGGAATTGTTGTGCGACTGCTATACTCATATGCTCTTTTTAGTTTCAAAAGAACAATGCAGTAATACTGAGAAAGTAGAAATATAATCGAGGTTTTATTTTCGCGAATTAACCTCATCCGCGAAAAATAAAACTCGCGAAGTACTAGTTCACGAATGTTGAAGATCGCGATTTTTTTTTAAAAATTTTTTAAATAAAAATAAACAAATTTTAGAAAACAAATCGCGAAATGCCTGTTAAGTGATTATGACCATTTTCGTGAAAATATCCTATCGCGAAAATATATATACTTCTGCAGTGTGATACTGACGAAAGAAAAATAATAGTCTACACTTTTCTACAGGGATGTATAGCAGAATATGTCGAAAAAGACAACTCATAATGTGAACAAAAACTAACAGAATTAACGCCTACCTGGAACTACTCCGACGTCACATATGTAATGATGGAAATACATCGTGATAAACCGTTCATAGTAATCCGTATTCCACCAACAACAAAAAATTCCAAGTACTTGTATTATAAGGAACCAGCACTGCGCAGAGGCAGAATTGAAAATTCTCCTACAATCGACTAACAGTCATTCTCAATCGGCTGTCAGATCACCAATCCAATGTGTGCCATGCACCATAATAGTCATGTCTCGAGGCTACAGCCTGACAATGTAAATAAAGCGATTAGCAAAAAAGGAATATTATGCGGCGTTGTAGACAGCAGATAAATTCCCTCCAAGTGATTCCGTGCGAGCTCCTATGATCTACGGATACGCAGAACGATATATTCAACCGATGAAAGAAAGTCTTTTATCGTAAGAAATTAAAAAGATTGTACTTGTCACAGAGCGTACTTGTCAGCGTGGTCGTTTCTTGATAACTATCAGCCAACGCACCGCCGCTGTCAATACATCCCATAATACTTATCGCCGAACGCACATGGCTTTTACCGTGTTTATCAAGGGTCGGACGAAAAGTATGAATGTTAAGCTCGAAAACCAACAAAATGATTATTGAACAATAAAACACCGCAAAAGACATCGGATATGATGGGGACAAATGGATTGCAGTACAGTTTATGGGGGGAAACTTGGACAGAGAAGGGAGCGGAGCCACACTTGTATACCGAAAAATAAAGTGAGGCGTATATAGGTCGCAGAGAAGAAATGTGCAACTGGGTTCTTTCTGCAAAATCTCACAAGGTCGAGAAATAAGAAGTCTGTCATATGAACCGATGACAAAAAGGACCTTCGACCGAAAATACAATCCCTGACTAGTCGATTGAGAATCTAAAGCTCTATCGACTGAAAGATTTCGAATCTCGAAATATACAAATCCTGGTCAAAGACCCAGAATATCGCAGCCATCTCCCCCTGCAACGTCTACTGCATGCGCTGTGACCCAACCTTAGGCTTTTTGACTACCTTCTCGATCGTTACGTCAGCCAACCTCTGCTTCGAGACAGTCTTCGCCGTACTGCGCGTGACGCCTCCAAAAAGCAGGGCTTGATCCTTATCAAAAGGAGCGGTGCGAAGTGCGTCGGTTAGGGGACTAATCACACCGTCTTTAATACCCGCTAAGGCATTCTTGCGTCTATGATCTCGATCCGTTGGTGGGCTCTCACCGAGGATCGTAACACTCTGCCCGACAAATCCGTTGCCAGACGAGCCGCAGCGTAGGATCTCTGCGGACCCGCCTGCGACTCGCCCTGGATGGTTGTAGGTCCATAGCCAGGGAGTTCAACAAAGTCATTTGAAACACGCTAAGTCTTTTCAAGTGAGCGAACTCTTCCTGCTCCAGCCGGAGGAACTCCTCCCAATCCTTATGGAAAGCCTCCGCTGGGACCTTCTTATCCTTCTGTTTCATGTATGACATGACCTCCTCGTCAATGCTCGATACCCTGAAACACTCATCATAATCCTGTCTTGTGACCTTAAAACCCAACTCGGCTTCCTTGCGGTCAGACCTCATGGCCTTAGCCAGTCCTCCCGCGGAAAGACCTCTCGCCTTCTCAATCTCGGTGTGGATCTCAGAAGGGAGAGTCATCACCGAAGAACCCTTCTTCACAGGTTCATCTAGACTGGGAAAAAAGAATGAACCAACAGGGGGGGCCGCCTCCGATTCCTCTACGACCAGGCCAACCGCCTTGGCTGCGTAAGAAACCAGTGGCTCCACTCGCTCCTGCTGGAAAATCCCCAAGGAGGGATTAGATTCCCATCCGAACCCGAAACTAGCAAGGTTGGGCTCATTATCGGGTTGTCTTAGCACATTAGCAGGAAACACTGACAGGCTTTCCTCTACTTGTGAATCAGACAAGGATTGTTGATCGGAGTCAACATAATCCTCATCTTGATCATCACCCCACTGCTCATCATCCTCATCCTCTACATCAACCGTAGAGTGAGATGAATCAACAGTCTGAGCCAACAAAGGTTGTTCAGCAGAGCAGTTAGCCCCTCGTTTGTAAAGAGGCAGGTTAATCTGGTCATGATTAGCCATGCGGTTAGAGCCTCTTTGTTCAACGGAAGGGTAAGTAGGGCGATTATCTACTTGGTCTGACACTCTTCGATAACCTTCATTGATTATCGGATTAGAAACATAATTGCTTGTCTGTCGTTGAGAAGCATAGTTTCTAAATAACAACCATTCAGAAAACTCGTCCGTGGACGGTATCATGCGAGTTGTCTCACCGCGTGGTACATTTAGCCCTTGAGTGCTAAAGCGGTTACGGATGTCAACATCGGAACTCGAGCGTGACTGATTCTGATGTTGTGCAATAGTGTCAAACTGACTGTTTTGATAATCGGTTTGCGACAAGTCAGTAGAACGATTGACTAGATCGTTTCTTAAAGGATGACTCAGATTATATTGATTCTGTCTCACTCGAGCCAGTTCTGAGATCTGCCTGGTTTCGTCGTCGTAACGTTTAGTGTCACTACGAGAATTATAACCAGGACTTTGCCTAACCGAATCTTCGTCATGACCCGCTAAAC
This sequence comes from Ophiura sarsii, assembly GCA_035610835.1. Lineage (NCBI taxonomy): Eukaryota > Metazoa > Echinodermata > Ophiuroidea > Amphilepidida > Ophiuridae > Ophiura > Ophiura sarsii. The sequence goes on from CM069449.1 coordinate 55,428,999, forward strand.
AACGTATATGGTCACGGCGAGATTCGTTGATAGGACTTTTGCCTGAATTCCTCACCGTGAAGTCTGTCTCACGGCTACGGTAGAAAACGGGACTTAGAACACTATCCTCTTTGTTCGTGGTGTTAAGATCTTTTACAACCTCAACCCCACGGGAGCTGGAACTCTGGCCGTGTCTAGAATGAAATGCCAGAGAACCCGTACCGTCCGATACGCCCCCTTCTATACAACTGGTGTGTTCAACTAAAACCTCTCGCTGCGTAGAGGGGTTTTGAGTCTCAGTTATAGGTGGGATTTGAGTCACTTCTTTGGAAGGCTCAATATCCTGAGAATCCTGCGAATTCAGGACCGAATCTTGATGCTGATGATTGACATAAATGCGATCATTTTCAGCACGAGGGGTTCGGACATGAAGACTATCAGTCTCGTTGTTGACACGATTGACCTGAGGCATGGAGCCTCTGGGAGAATCCCTAGCCTTTTCTGAAGTGGCCTTGGAATTAACTCCCGCGATGTGTGAATCATCGCTATTATTATGATTCATCATCATCATCGGTCGTCCTTGGACGGAACGATGGAAGCAGCTTAGTTGCCTCCATCATTCTTTCTTGGCTATTTGTTTACTCCATTGGTGCGCCACGCCTAGTGGAGGTATGTATATGAATACATATTATATGTGTGTGTACAGACACAGACCGGGATGATCCCCTACTCTTTACGAAGGAGTCTGTGACCTTTTAACGTGCTCGGGGATAGCTCTTCCGATACACGGGACCAACATTTCTACGTACCTTCCGAAGCACGATGCGCCATGAACATGCCAACTTCAGTCTGCACGGTCTGAAGGAGGCATGGGGGACGAGGCTGTGTTGGTGTATCGTTTTTGAACTCTCACTCATAAACGATCCACCAACAGAACTACGGTGCACAGCAGTGTACGACGCTCTAACCGACTGCGCCACCTCGCCCCTCTCGCCCCTCTCGGCGATGATTAGTAGTACATGAAATGGGGACGGAACGAGGGGTATGACGGGAGTCAGCTAAGGAAGCAACAATAAGTGCGTCCATATTTCCCCAATGAGAAGAGGATACCGATTTGCAAAGTTTACAAGGTTTCGTACGGTTGCATCTACGATGCAGTACACAGGAATTATGTTTATCACCATGTAACAAAGCGATCCCGCATTTGCATGACCTCATTGTTCTGAACCGACCGCGTAATCAAAAAGTACAACTAAATGACCAAATACAAACTCTAAAGCGCGCGCATAGAGATTAAAAAGCCAATCGAGCCCTGAAGTGGTTTAGTTCTAATGAATAAACAAACAGGGGGGAGAGCAGTCTAATAGTCAAAGATCTAATATTGACGTTAATAACTGTCTGGCTAGCACTATAGGCACGTAAAGAAGAATCCAGTTCTGAAATAGTATCAAAACAAGAACATGTGTATCAATTGGACATAGGAAAACATCGTTGATAATGAAAGGAGAACACATCAATAACATAGCATAAAGTACCTATATTCGTTATAATATAAGGGTTAATAACATGTATCATTGAATGAAAACCCGTCATGGTACTATATAATCGACTAGTGCTCAGTGGAGCAGTTAGCTCCTAACAAAGGGGGAATCAGATCAATTAGAATGATGTAAAGTACTCAAATATAGATTTATTCTGTCATAAATATAATGGTACAAAGACATATCATGATGAGATCCGCTAGTCGATAATCTAAACTGCAATACACACATATAAAATTTACCAATGTCTATATGACTTGTAGTATTAGAAAGAGTACTGCATACATAGGAATACCCACTAGGTGAACTGTGAATCAACAGACGCTAACGGGTGTATATGAAATCACGGAACCCGCGGGCCCCGAATGTGTATCATTGTGAATGCATTACACATGAGTCAAAAACCGGGAAATGGGATAACTAAGAATGCCCCAAACTCACGGAATAGGATAAGTGTATCATTTTAGAATGCATTACACATGAAAGAACTATCGTGAAGATAGTTTGAAATGGACTAGGCCGACCTCATGGAGACTAAAGAAAAAATTCCATGTGGCACGAGTGTCGGCCGCCATTTTGAAAATTTACGAAAGTAAAAATAATTTTTTTTTTATGACCTAAAGGTTCTAAAAATGGTGAAAAAAGACCGTCCGACGGACGGTCTAGGCATACTAAAAAAATGGGACTTACGCAAATTCCAGTTAAGGGCGCATAGCAATAGACTATGCGCCATCTATTCAGGGCGAAACCTACTTGATATGATCCTTCTGACAAAAAATCCACCGCCAAGATATTGTTATGTGATATCCCTTTGGCTGGAGAGATTGACAAACACGTCTTATCTCGGTTCGCCCAAAGGTTAAAGAGGATGCATTATAGGTGGCGGTGTTGCCAGTGTTGGGCTAATACCGTGTTGCCAAAGTGGGAGTATGTAGCCCAATCGGGCTAAATGTCGAGGTATAGGTGTCCGAAGTGATTTTTCTTAATTAAATAATTATGTAGATTTTTAATAAAGGCATATTTTGGGCAGCAGTTCATCTTAGGGATAAAATGCAAGCGTTTCAGACTGAGGAGGTATGTATAAATAATACGTAATAAACATTATGTGTGCCAAAACTCGTTTCATTGGAGTAACTCATTTAAAAAATATTAGGCATAATCTAAAGGGGAACTTATTTTTGTTGAACTGTGTATATCCATGACTCTCACTCTGATAATATTAAATCACAATAACGACAGACATCATACAGTGATGCCAAGTATGTTGACCCCAGATGTCAAAGGTCAATACAACATGATTGAAGGTCGGTAACAGCTTAGGAATGCGAGACACATGTGCTTCATACCTGTTCTATCTGTCTGTCAAGTTCACATACTTTCAATATTGAACTTGCTACAGTGGCTCTACTAAGGGATGCACCATTAGATACTCGGGGGGGGGGGGTGGAAGTTTTCTATACAAAAAAACTTTGCCTTCTATCCAGGAAAAAGAAAAAAACTTTGAAGAAGAAAAAAAGTTGACCCACTGCTGAGTAAAAAACAAAATCTGACTCACCCAACTCAATGTAAAAAACACACATTAAAACCTAAAAAAAGAAAATATCGCCGACTTCGGCAGTGAAAAAAAGAAAATTCCGCCCGACCCCAACTTCCATGCCCCCCTGAAAATAAAATGGTGCATCCCTTAGTTACTGAAAAGTAGGTTTATTTTCATAGTGTATTTTGAATTTGATATACTATTAAAATTACATGTAATTGTAATATAACTTTGACATGGATGTATTCTGAACATGGTTTCATAAATAATGATAATAATGAGTTTATAAAGCGACCTGTGACGCTGCTAGTGTATTATAAATATTATCGTTCCTTATTGTCAAGAAAGGTGTTTCAAGCGGAGGTTTTTCCAAGTTTGATTTGGTAGCGTATTTAAGCTTACTTGCCTAAATTTACTTTGCATTGGAGTTCTGAATAGTTTCTTCCAAGTAATCAAGACGATATATAAAGCACCAGTTAAACTTGGTCAACTAGGGTATAAGTAATATTTCTTTTATGAGGATGATTTTTACGCACGTTTTTTCAGTCGCCGTTCGAAAACAAGTGCTGAGAAAAAGAGAGCATATCCTCTCCAAAATCGCCTAGGTCAGACCGCATGTAGTTTCAGCCTACTGATTGGCTAAGAGTTGCGCACTTTACACTTGTCGCATGCCGAGAGTGTATTAGTGGCGGGCAACTTTTTAAAAGTACTTTTATCCGGCACCACAACTGTCAACCATTAGGGATGAGCAATACAATCATTAAACATCGGCATGTGACATGAAAAGTGAAAAACAAAAGCACCAAGAAAAATAACATAAACACAATTAAAGGTGGATGTTCCGATCACTATAGCTTTTTTTTCCTCATCACAATATTTTGGCATCAGAAGAATCCCCATATTTTTTTATTTTTTTCGATAAAATCTTTGGTGCAAATACGTCCCATTTACAAGTTTATAGGCCAAAATGTAGTAAATAATTGCCAAAGATGGTTTTACCCAGCCAGTTTGTGTACTACTCAATCTGCAAGTTCAATGTCACCTCTTGCTTTTTAGAAAAAGAGCTATTTGGAGTGACGCAACTCAAACTTTGGAAAAGGACTATTTTAAGGATGACCCTTCATGTAGAATTGAAAATATCAAAATGAAAATTGGGCCAGCTGCCGGGAAGTTGAATCGGATAACCTACTTTTATACATGTTTTATGCCGATTTGAACAAATGTGATCACTGATTTGAATTAAAAGTAAATTCAGTAATTTGAAAATAAGAAATTCGGTTTTTACATTTTCTTTTACAACATTATGAATGCCAATGTGAGATATTCTGGTATATCCTTTGTGTAAGACATTCATAAGTTAGTCTAGTGTCAAGACCCCATTACAGAATAAAGCTGTTGTGTAATCCTTTAATCCGTCAATAAAGGATTTTGTGCTAGGTGAATTCCGTGCTGTCTTACACCAAGGATAAACCAATTTTCCTTCCAAATGTTGTAAATAAGGCAACTCACCAACTTTTGAATTATTTCAATCCCTAACCTTACCACTCGACACAGAACCACCTTCCCCTACCACTGTTCTTTGATCACTGCAACACCCAAAGTGTTAGGGTTAATAATGTAAAAACTCAGGAAAATTCTCTTTTCACAATTTTGGGTGCCATCTTTTAAAAAAAGGTTGTCCCTACTTGAATACTCATCATTGCCCCAACCAAAGACTGCCCCAACCCATAATCATGATCATGATAATCTAATTTTCCTATCGCTACAGAAAAAAATCATAAAACAAACAAACTGTCAATAGCCATTAAACGCAAAATTGGTAAATGGCATACATATTCTGGTTTCATCCCCACCCCTTGACAAGTGGGAAATATCTGTTACACATTTGCTATCTAATTGGTTTTGATACATGCGAGTTGTGAATGTGTACTTTTTGCGGGTCATACACAAGGGTTCTATGAATTTTGACCTACAATTGTGATTCTGGACCACAGAAAAATGGATTTTAGCAGTGCTGGTGTTTATTGATTTCTTTCAGTAATAATACCATACATTTGAGTGTTTGATGTATTGCAAACAATTTAAGCATACATTTATGTAATTTAAGTGAACAAAAATTATGAAAATTGAAGTAAAGGTGGCTAAGAAAAAAAATCTGACTCAGTCAAAGATCCACTTGACAATCGGAACTTCCATTGAATTAATGAATTTTAATAATATGGTATAATTTTATTTTTCAACCCAGGATCATCCCCCTTAAGATTATGCATTTGATTTGATTGTTGGTGGGGGGGGGGGGGTTCAGGGAGGGGGTGTTCAGTTGGGATTAGGACCCATCATTTTCATTCATATTTTATCTTTGCCAAAAGGAGCAAAGTTACGAAAAAGCAAGCTGAAGATGTCAAACCTAAACACAACATGAAACACAAAATAAAGTAACTAAGCTTCTTGTAATAAATCAAACAATGTACATGTACAACAATCACTTTAAATTATAGACAGTTACTGACATTGGCATTTTAGAGCCATAAGGCCCTTCACAATCGATTTTGAGTTTCCTGTTCCAGGTTTAAAAAAAGGGATGAGGTGGCTTTTAACGATTAATTATTAATTATCTTTTATTTTATTTATTTTGAAACTATTTATTTTGCGATCGCAACCAATTTCAACCCCTCAATGTTGATGACTATGCATTTAATTATTTTCCAAGGATGATTAATTTGATACCCAAGTAATAATGCAATCATGGTTTATGTTTGTACATCATCATAGCTGATATGATTAAAGTCAGAAAGCAGCAAATAAAGTTGATTGAAAGTCATTTTAAAGGTGAAAAGCCTAAATAAAAATAAAATAATAAAATATTTTGTAATTCTCAATTTCGGATGCGGGCAGCAACAGGAAACTCAAAATCAATTGTGAATGGCCTAATGCCTCTCACATTTGATCTGTTTTCTCTTCTGAGATCTCCCTCCCTGGGATTAAAGTTTCAAGTAAACATCAAATATTTGCCCGAAGCGTACTATTTTTGACACCAGATATATTACATTTCTGTGATGATATCGGCAGTGGAGAAGAATTTGACGTCCAAGAAGTTGAGTTTGCAATCGGTTCACGTACCACCCTGTGAACCACTTCAAATTAAGTTCATTATTAATCAAGAGAACCGACCGAGTTTTTACCAATAGCCCAGGTGATATCGTGGTAGTTCACAGCTGGCGACACAGGCGGCAAACTAAACATATTTTGTTTCATCCATTAACGTTTGAACTCATAATACCATTGTTACATCTCGTATTTTGGTGTAACTGTTTGTTCCCAGAAAATGAACATCTCCAACAGTGTATAGTCTTTCGAAATTTGTTTGGAAAGTTTATCAAAAAAGTAATTCTGACGGGATCTCAACAAGAAGACTGTAGGAGAGCTGTCTGGTCTATGACTAATTAGAGAATAAAATATAGTTCCTAACTGTTTTGCTATAGATGAGGTGACCGTTGTTTACATCCAATGTTTATCAACAAACGCACCGGGTGAAGGGACTGGACTGTCGATACACGCTTCCTTGAGGGAACAGCATATGACTACAACACTGTCCGCTATGCCGTATTGCCCTTTATAATGCTTTGGCGCGAGTTTTAAAAGCACGGGTCTTAAACAAAACAGGATGCGTGCGCAAACTGCCGGGCAAAGAACAATAGCAACTGGCCACGTTTTGCCCGGTGTGACGTCACCTGTCACCCCATCTATAAGATAGTCTTATACTGTATAGTTTGTATCATATTTGGAGTTGTGTATGGTCGCCACTGGAGGCCATACACAAGACACACATATGGTACAGCCCATACATAGCAACATAGCAAAACAGCTACAAACTATATTTTGTTCTCATTCTTATTTATTTGATTGGTTATTTTAATCAAACAACAAATTTCCCCCTTTACAAAATTGGCGAATCCAGCGATCTGTTTACCAACTTCCTGCTTCGAATAATCACATACTTTAGCGCACGTAGGCATGGCAACGCTCCCCTTCCCCCTCCCCCTCAACACCCATGGTAATGACATGGGTATAGCCTATCAATGACAGTATCCAGTTATCTACAGGTTTGTATGGTTTTTTTTTCTAAATTCCGCCTCTCAAACCTATAAATCG